>CM053028.1:35317810-35365413 GCA_028564925.1 Lithobates sylvaticus
ACGAATGTACGAATTTTTTCGTTCAATCCATTCGAAGCACGTTAAGCAGCGCCATTGTAAGGGACACGGAAAATTACCAATTCAACAAAAAATAAAAAATTACGAATGTACGAGTTTTTTCGTTCATTTTGATTTTCGTTGTTCCTGTTTTCGTTTTTCGGATTTTCTTCTTTCGTAGATTCGTTGTTTCTAATTCGTTTTTTTCGGATTTTCGTTGTTTTCGGATTCGTTCGATTCGAACGATTCGTTATTCGTTAAAATTTTTAGCGAATCGTTCGTTCATTCGTACGATAACGAATGAACGAATATAATGAAGAAAACGAAAAACGAAAAAAAACGAAACTAATTGCACATGTCTAACACAAACCCAGAGAGTAGCTACTCGCAGCTGGGCGCTTCAAAGCTGAACAGATCTCTAGCCAGAGATTATGGCAGTCAGCACTTTGATCCGGAACTTGCAAAGTCTCTGACATTGACTAAAGTCTCAACCGTGAATGAAATAGGAACCTTTCCTCAGTACCTGAAACGGTTTCTGTCTCCTTGGCAGTACTGCGAAACTGTGGATTCGTTAGTGTCCTTGACAACCCAGCAACCAGGCACTTCTTGGGATGCCAGCTTGTTGGCCCTCCTCCGAAGAGCTTACACGAGCTGCGGTGCCCCTCCAAGTTGAGAGCGTACCCACTCGCCTTGAATCCTCCCTCAGTTACTGCGCCTCGGACCAGCCGGCTCCGAGACTCGGGAACAGATGGATCCTTTGCCCCAGACCAATCGGGTCTGTGGGGCTAGTCAGAATGACCATGTTGCGGGACGGAAAACGCTCCCGGGCCCGGGACCCCTCGAGGGGCTACCCCGGTCCAGACTCAGGAACAGGCAGCTACGGCCGAACCCCAAACACGTGACTCCAGCACCTTAAGTACCCTTCCCCAGACTCCTCAGCGGGGCCAGGCGCACCCACTGATTGGCTCCGGGGAAGACTGATACTCAAAACGTCCAACCAGGCCTGGTTCTGTGCCTGTCATGTGCACCTAACTGTACACATGACCAGCAGAACCCTAGTACAGCCCAGCCAAACTGATGCTAAAGTGAACCTGCACAATTTACCCTCAGAACCCCATTACTGTTCTGAAGAAAAAAAACTAAATTTCACACATAGAGGGCACCTTGTGAAAGTGTCGACGCTACATACTCATACTATGAAAGTGTGTTTTACTCCAAGAGCAAAAAATTGCAAAAATTGCAGCCTAGCAGTCATTCTTTTTTTTCAGGCTTTTTGTTCTTAAGTTTCAAATGGTGATGAATAGTGTAGAGCAGGGGTCCTCAAACCTTTTAAACAGGGGACCAGTTCACTGTCCTTCAGACTGTTGGGGGGCTAGACTCCTCGCCATCACAGAGTCCCCCATCACAGAGCCCCCCTTCCCAGAGCCCTCCATCAGATCCCCCCCCCCCCATCACAGATTCCTCTCCATCACAGAGCCCCTCAATCACAGATTCCTCTCAATCACAGAGCCCCCCTCAAAGAGCCCACATATCACAGAGCCCCTCCATCACAGATTCCTCTCCAACACAGAGCCCTACCCACCATATCACAGAGCCCCCCCCCCTCTCACAGAGCCTCCCCACTGACAGAGCCCCCCCCTCATAGAGCCCTCCATATCACAGAGCCCCCCTATATCACAGAGCCCCCCCCCCCGCTCTCACAGAGCCTCCCCACTGACAGAGCCCCCCCCCTCATAGAGCCCTCCATATCACAGAGCCCCCCCCCCTCTCACAGAGCCTCCCCACTGACAGAGCCCCCCCCCCTCATAGAGCCCTCCATATCACAGAGCATCCCCTATATCACAGAGCCCCCCTATATCATAGAGCCCCCCTATATCACAGAGCCCACCTCATCAATATTGCACACTTGCATAACATTGCAGCACTCGCATTGCACTCCCCCTCCCCTCTGCTACCTTATTCTAGCAAGACAGGAAACAAGACAAGTCTGGAGACTTTTAATGTTAAAGACAGGTGATTGATTACTGGGACCCGATGTAACCAATCACCCGCTTCTTAACATGAAAAGTCCAGCCCTTTGTCTGGACCGGTCATGTTTCCTGTCTTGCCTAAATAAGGTAGCAGAGGGGAGGGGGATTGCAAGTGTGAGTGCTGCAATGTTATGGAAGGGGCAGTCCACAGGCCAGGTAAATCACCCTGGCGGGCCTAATCCGGCCCATGGGCCGTAGTTGGAGGACCTCTGGTGTAGAGCTTGGACTTAAGCCTCGTACACACAATCGGATTTTCGGCAGGGAATTGCGTGATGACAGATTGTTTGCCTAAAATCTAAAACGGTTGGTACGCTCCATCAGACAATTGTTGTCCAACTTTCCGCCAACAAATGTTGGATGGCAGGCTAGTACATTTTCAGCGGCCAACGGTCTGTTGTCAGATTTTTCTATCGTGTGTACACAAGTCCATCACACAAAAGTCCAAAGTACAAACACGCATGCTCGGAATCAATGCTCACCAAACATGACATTAGCAGAAGGTGCCCAAAGGGTGGCGCTCAAGAGCTGAAATTCCATGTAGTACGTCACTATATTCGTGTTTGTTAGCTGACAATTGTGTGTCTTTAGTATGCAAGACAAAATCCAGGCACACGTCCTTTGGACAAAAGTCTGACGCTTTGTCTGCTGTAAATCAGATTGTGTGTACGAGGTATAAGTCTGAACTTGGGTTCAGCCGAAACTTGTAAGCAAGTGGTTATTCCTGGGCTAATTCCCCATGGACATTCCCCCCCTGCAGCTGCACAAAGGGAAGAAAATACTCATGACATCATTGACCTAATATGGCCATATGGTTATATCGGGCCAATGTTACAAACTTGTATTGTGCTGTGGATTGTCCTGACCATGTGCACCTTTGCTCTTGCTGGTTACTACTGATCTGAATTGATCTGAGCAGCTGCTATATTTATTTACTTTGTTGGATTTTTTTTTTTTTACAGATGTACTTGAAGTCTTCAGCGTCCTTGTGCGGTCTGGGCTTTTGGTGTGTTGCAGTACCCTTAAAGTGGTTCTGAAGTCAGAAGGTCTTTTTTACCTTAATGCATTGTATGCATTACGGAAAACCCCTCTGTGTGTAATCCCTCCCTAGCCCCCTCTAATCTTACCTGAGCCCAATGTTGATCCAGCGCTGTGCCAGAGAGCAGCATAACTGCTCTCTCTCTCTCCTCACTGGCTTTAGAGGCAGCTGCTGGAGCCATTGGCTCCTATTGTTGTCAGTCACAGCCAATGAGGAGGGGCAGGGCCGAGCTGCCTTGTGTATGTCAATGGAAACAGAGCGTGGCTTGAGATCAAGCCCACACGAGTGCCTTGCTATGGGGACACTCAGCGGGGGGGAGGGGGCAGGATTGCCGGTGGGGGACCAGAGAAGAGGAGGATCAGGGCTGCTCTGTGTAAAACCACTGCACAGAGCACAGTATCTAGTAAAAATGGCGCCTATGGCAAGCACTGAAACTGTGCCCCTGTCAAAATATGAAACAAAACTACAAGTCAAGCTCTTTAGTCTTTCAATTAAGCCAACTACATGCCCAGGCCCCTACATCTGTACAGGCTGCCCCTTCCACCCCCCCCCCCCCCCGATGGTGGCGGCCCTGGTGTCTCTAGACTCATGTAAAAAATAAAAAGTACAGAGTCTCATCTGATGCCTGTAATAAGACCTCTCACGGCGCGCTGCTCTCCACCGGCCCCTCCTCTCTTCTCATCCGTCCAGTGATGTAATGTACAGTACAAGCACCTGGGGTGGATGGGAGGGTAGGAGGGGCCGGTGGGGAGCAGCGCGCCATGAGAAGTCTAATTAACCCTGCTGCCCATGCTAGACTGTATGTGCTGCAGTCTTGCAGAGCCTCTTATGGGGCTCCCTAATGGCCCCCAGGCCTTAGGGCAGTGCCCAAGTGCCTGATGGGTCAGTCCGCTCCTGCTTTTTAACAGTCTACATTCAGTGAAAGTTCATTTACTGCAAAGTTTTCAGTACATGAACTTTCACTGAATGTGGACTGTTTAATGAGCTTGTTGCACAAATCCCTTTATTACACTTTTTTTTATGATATCTATGGCTATGCATATTTATTTAATCCATATTGAGCACTATATTTTATTGGCTGCTTCTGCTTGGCACACACGCACAATTGCACATGATGACCTAAAGTGGTTGTGCACACATTTCATTTAGTAAATCTCTTTGCCTTCCAAATCAGGCAAAGAGTACTAAATGAAGTGTGTTTTTTTTTTTCCACCTTGTAATCGCTCACGTTCTTTCCTCTGTCTCTTCGGCGGTGGGCGGGGTCTCTGCATCGATCCTCGTCACGCCGCACTGTCTCCTGGGATCTGGTGTCATTGATCCCAGGAGTCAGTGCGGACATCTTCCGAAATCTCGCAAAATTTCGGCTACATCTTCCGAAATCTCGCGAGATTTCGTCCACATCTTCCGAAATCTCGCAAGATTTCAGCCACATCTTCCGAAATCTCGCAAGTTTTCGGCCACATCTTCCGAAATGTCGGCAGATGTGCCGAAATCTCACGAGATTTCGGAGAACGTGAGCTGCACTTTGCCGTTACTGCGCACGCGCGAGATCGGCGCAGTATCGCCGGTGCATGCTGGGCTATCTGAAGTGCCTGTGTGGTTTCACATGCCCACAGGCAAGATGGCACCCAGCAGGAAACATTTTTATAAATTCTTTTATAGGACGAAAACCAGCAGCAGTAAATTAGGAAAATGGAACACGTGAGTCTCCTAATCACATCTCCTAATCCATTGCATTGCATTTAAAAAAAAAAAAACAACAACACACAGTGCAGAACTGCTTTAAAACGTTTTAGTTATCATCATGTGCCATTGTGCGTGTGTGCCAGGCCCAAGCAGAAGCAAGCAGCCAATCACATATAGTTCTCAATATGGATTAAATAAATATGCATAGATATCATAAATAAAGTGTAATAATGTGATTTGTGCAACAGCAAGTATTACTTTTAAGTAGTACCTGCTGTTGCAAAAATCACTTTATTACACTTTATTTATGATATTTATGGCAATGGCTATGCAAATTTATTTAATCCATTAAACGCTATATTTGATTGGCTGCTTGGCAGTTGGCACACAAGCACAATGGCACATGATGATAATCAAGATCAAGAAATGTACCTGCTACTGCTAGGCTGCTAATCCTTGCTATTGCCTGGCCCGGGGTTCCCCGTCATCCATTCCTTCTCTAGTCTCTTCTCCTGCTCCTCACATCACAGTCCCCATGTCAGGGAGAGAAAAGATGATGCCGCGGGAGGACGAGTGTTTTTTCTTTTCATGCCCCCCATTGGCCCATTTTTTCTTGCAGTCTTCAGACCATTCCATTGTTGCCACGGGTTATTCCCCTCCTTCCCTTATGGTGAGGGTGGGTGCTACTTCTACCTGAACAATGACCTGTGAGCTCCACTTAGGCCAGAAGTACTGTGAGCCCCAGAGGGTGTGTCCATAGTATGCAAAACAAAACCAAAGAAATTGCCGGCTCAACTTGCCAACCAGCCTGCTAACCAACCAAATTGTCCTATCCAACAGGATGCGTTGAAAACACAGGTTTAGTTTGCACAAATTTGCAAATACATGCGTAAGCTACAAAGCCACTTCACGGCACCTCAGTATCTGCAGTCCCATCTCTAAATTTTGAGAGGCTCCACAGTGGAAGCACATGCATTATAATAGATAGACAGAGTGCAGGTCAGCCTGGAGGAAGCCCACCAGGGCCGGACTGGCCTACCGGGATACCGGGATATTTCCCGGTAGGCTGCCTGCCCTGGGGCCGTTTTGCGGCTACAGTGCTCCCCTGTCCCCACTCTCATGCGCCTGTAATCTCGGAGCTGGCCGGGTCAGTGTTCTGCGGCCGCGCACCGCGCTGTAACATGGTCCCGCCCCCCTAGAACGGCTCGTGTGATAGTATCTAGAATCAGTGTTCCACCTATCACACAGCCGGTCTGGGGGGGGGCGGGACCATGTTACAGCGCGGTGCGCGGCCGCAGAACACTGACCCGGCCAGCTCCGAGATCACAGGAGGAGAGATGGCTGTGAGTACTACTCAGTACAGCCCTAACTGTGTGCCTGGATAGGGGGATCAGCGGGGGCGGCATATAGAGGAGATTAGCTTTCTATATTCCTCCATGCAGCCGCTGAATGCTTGGAGGAGGGAGAGGAGGAGAATAAAGCATTCAGCGGCTGCATGGAGGAATAATAGAAAGCTCATTTCCTCTATATGCCGCCCCCTGCTGATCCCCCTATCCAAATTATTTTACTGCCCCCCCCCCCCCCAGTTCTCCTTGTGCTCCCCCCAGTGCTCTCCTCCCCCACCACACTCTCCACTGTCTCCAGCCCCCCCCCCCCCCCCAGTTCTCTCAACCCCTGTTATTTCTGCCTCCCCTGCTCTCCAGGTCCTTGTCTAGCCCCCACCCCAGTGCTCTCCAGCCCCCCCCCACCCCCCACAGTGCTGTCCAGCCCCCCCCCATGCTCCCCACCCCCCACAGTGGTCTCAAGCCCCCCACCCCCCACAGTGCTGTCCAGCCCCCCCACGTGCTCCCCACCCCCACAGTGCTGTCCAGCCCCCACCCCCCAGTGCTCCCCACCCCCCACAGTGCTGTCCAGCCCCCACAGTGCTCTCCAGCCCCCCCACCCCTGTTCTTTCTACCCCCCGATGCTCTCCAGCTCTCCCCATCATTCTCCAGCCCCCACCCCAGTGCTCTCCACCCCCACAGTGCTCTTCAGCCCCCCCCATGCTCCCCAGCCCCCCCCGTGCTCCCCACCCCTGTTCTTTCTGCCCCCGGTGCTCTCCGACTCCAGCCCCTCCCCCCACAGTGCTGTCCAGCCCCCCCGTGCTCCCCACCCCTGTTCTTTCTGCCCCCAGTGCTCTCCAGCTCTCCCCATTAGTCTCCAGCTCCCACCACAGTGCTCTCCACCCCCCACATTGCTCTCCAGCCCCCTGTGCTCCCCACCCCCACAGTGCTCTCTAGCCCCCCGTGCTCCCCACCCCTCACAGTGCTGTCCAGCCCCCTGTGCTCCCCACCCCTGTTCTGTCTGCCCCCATCAGTCTCCAGCTCACCCCATCAGTCTCCAGCTCCCACCACAGTGCTCTCCACCCCCCACAGTGCTCTCCAGCCCCCATGCTCCCCACCCCCACAGTGCTCTCCACACCCCACAGTGCTCTCCAGCCCCACCCCGTGCTCCCCACCCCCACAGTGCTGTCCAGCCCCCACCCCAGTGCTCCCCACCCCCCACAGTGCTGCCCAGCCCCCACCCCATTGCTCTCCACCCCCCACAGTGCTCTCCAGCCCCCCCACCCCTGTTCTTTCTACCCCCCGGTGCTCTCCAGCTCTCCCCATCATTCTCCAGCCCCCACCCCAGTGCTCTCCACCCCCCACAGTGCTCTTCAGCCCCCCCCCCCCCATGCTCCCCAGCCCCCCTGTGCTCCCCACCCTTGTTCTTTCTGCCCCCGGTGCTCTCCGACTCCAGCCCCCCCCCCCCCCCCCACAGTGCTGTCCAGCCCCCCGTGCTCCCCACCCCTGTTCTTTTTGCCCCCAGTGCTCTCCAGCTCTCCCCATCAGTCTCTAGCTCCCACCACAGTGCTCTCCACCCCCCACATTGCTCTCCAGCCCCCTGTGCTCCCCACCCCCACAGTGCTCTCTAGCCCCCCTGTGCTCCCCATCCCTCACAGTGCTGTCCAGCCCCCCCGTGCTCCCCACCCCTCACAGTGCTGTCCAGCCCCCCGTGCTCCCCACCCCTGTTCTGTCTGCCCCCAGTGCTCTCCAGCTCTCCCCATCAGTCTCCAGAACCCACCACAGTGCTCTCCACCCCCCACAGTGCTCTCCACCCCCCACAGTGCTCTCCAGCCCCCCCCCCGTGCTCCCCACCCCCACAGTGCTCTCCAGCCCCCACCCCAGTGCTCTTCAGCACCCCCGTGTATATATATATATATATGTATAAAGCCCTATGTGATTTCATATCTGTCTTTTCTGTATATAATACAGTATTCAAATGTGCTTTAAAATGTGTGGTTTTCCCTTTCATGAACCAGAAAATAATGACGTTATGCTGTTGCGCTGGTATAATAATGCTGTGGGGCTGGTATGAAATTTTTTCCAGGGCTGAATTTTATTCCCAGTCCGGCCCTGAAGCCCACCACTCCTTAAAGACCCAGCACATAGCACAATGGCAGCAGAGGTGTCCTCACTTTGCAGGCCAATCAAGTTCCTCCACCCCAAACCCGCTCATCCATGTCTTAATTGGACCTCGCTTTGGGCACTGGTGCACAGCCATGTTGGAACAGGAAGGGACCATCCCCAAACTTTTCCCACAAAGTTGGGAGCATGAAATTGTCCAAAATGTCTTGGTATGCTGACGCCTTAAGAGTTCCCTTCACTGTAACCAGGGATCGGCAAGGTGTCTGTACACTGATGTCCGTGAGCGGTCCTTGCAGGGTCCGCGGCCACCTGTTTTGCATCGGGCCACAGGGAGTTGGTCAGAGGAGCAGGACAGATGAATATGCTGTCCTCCTCCTCCACTGCCAGCTGCAGAACAGACTGTAACACACTTGAATCAAAGACCACCTCCCTCCCTCGAGGAGAGGATAGCTGCCTGGATAATGGGAAAAAAATACCCCCCCCCCCACAGGCCCCACCTGGGTGGTAGCTGAGAGGATCACGAACGCCTCCATTTCAGCAGCACAGTGAGAGCTGAGTGAGGGGAGGGCCCAAGGCCAGCAGAAGGCCCAGGAGGAGCGCAATTGGCAGTGTACATCACAGTCTAGAATAGATGAAAATTTATCTTTACTATCTCACTGTTGAAGGTGAGATAAGCTGTGTATATTATTGTATTTTATTGTACCAGTCCTGCCCTTGTGCCATGTATGTAATCTCAGACTCTGACTGTCCCATGTGCCATGTATGCAATCTCTGACTTTCCCGTGTGCCATGTATTCAATCTCTGACTGTCCCATGTGCCATGTATGCAATCTCTGACTGTCCCGTATGCCATGTATGCAATCTCTGACTGTCCCGTATGCCATGTATGCAATCTCTGACTGTCCCATGTGCCATGCATGCAATCTCTGACTGTCTCGTGTACCATGTATACAATCTCTGACTGTCCCGTATGCCATGTATGCAATCTCTGACTGTCCCGTGTGCCATGCATGCAATCTCTGACTGTCCCGTATGCCATGTATGCAATCTCTGACTGTCCCGTGTGCCATGCATGCAATCTCTGACTGTCCCATATGCCATGTATGCAATCTCTGACTGTTCCGTATGCCATATATGCAATCTCTGACTGTCCCGTATGCCATGTATGCAATCTCTGACTGTTCCGTATGCCATGTATGCAATCTCTGACTGTCCCGTGTGCCATGCATGCAATATCTGACTGTCCCATGTGCCATGCATGCAATCTCCGACTGTCCCATGTGCCATGCATGCAATCTCTGACTGTCCCATGTGCATTGCATGCAATAAACGACTGTCCCGTGTGCCATGCATGCAATCTCTGACTGTTCCGTATGCCATGTATGCAATCTCTGACTGTCCCGTGTGCCATGTATGCAATCTCTGACTGTTCTGTATGCCATGTATGCAATCTCTGACTGTCCCGTGTGCCATGTATGCAATCTCTGACTGTCCCGTGTGCCATGTATGCAATCTCTGACTGTCCCGTGTGCCATGTATGCAATCTCTGACTGTCCCGTGTGCCATGCATGCAATCTCATACCACAAGCAATCTTTATACAAATGTTATTTTAAATATATTTGTACTTGTAGAACTAGGCCAGAGAGCAGGCAGAGTGTTTTTTGATGATTTTAATTTGAAATGTACCTTGGTGTCCTTCACATAGGTCTGTACTTTGAAAATGTCTGCCACAGCTTTTGTCCATGCCTATCCCTGACTGGAACTAAGGTGCCAAGCCCAACCCCTGAAAAATAACCCCACACCATAATACCCCCTCCACCAAATGATTTGGACCAGTGCACAAAGCAAGGTCCATAAAGACATGGATGAGCCAGTTTGGGGTGGAGGAACTTGACTTGCCTGTAAGAAGTCCTGACCTCAACCTGATAGAACACCTTTGGGATTAATTAGAGCGTAGACTGTGAGCCAGGCCTTCTCTTCCAACATCAGTGCCTGACCTCACAAATGTGCTTCTGGAAGAAAGATCAAACATTCCCATAGACACACTCTAAACCTTGTGGACAGCCTTCCCAGAAGATTGAAGCTGTTAAATTATAGTCCATGTGCGTGTAAAGGCAGGCGGCCCAATACTTTTGACATTGTAGTGTATGCATATATATATATATATATATATATATATATATATTCTTGGATTTTCAGATGCAGGATCAAATTATTAAAGTCAATTTTTTTTTATATGTATATAGATAGAAAGATATAGACCTTGGCGAGGTGATATGAGGACTTACTAGGAGCCCAGCGCACACATGCTTGCTCATTAGCTTTTGTACTTGTCCTCTGATGTTCCAGATGGGGGTGATCAAATGAGTAAAAGTAAAATGAAGAATTACTAATTTTGCAGATTTTCCAGCAGAAGTCTTTAGAAAAAAAATGTAAATGTGAATAAGTGAAAAAAACATAAAAAAGTCTTCCTTTTTCCCTCTTGAAAGATGAAATATGTTGTTTTAGTTTATTTTAATCAAGAGTTAAATAAATAATCAAGATCAGTAGAATGGATATAAAAGTATTTTCTGTTTAACCACTTTTAGGGCTGGTTCACACCTCATGCAGTCCAGTGCGTTTTTTTCTTTCAAAAACACATGGAAAGTAGATTATATGATTTCCAATGGCACAGTTCACACCAGTGTGGTCAGTGCCAGGGCATTCCAGTTCCAGAAAAAAAAGTAGAAGGTGCTGCATTTTTCCTGCACTGGACCGTACTTGAACACAGTAAAATGCATCAAAAATGCACTCCAACACATCAAAAACGCATCAAAATTTACCGGTCCCCTGTACAGTGAAAAAAAAGAAAACATGAAAAAAGAAGGGAAAAAAAGCATTTGAGTACTGCTAAGTGACTGAGTAACTGTTGAGTACCTGAGTATGGTTGAGAGTACCTGTGTATTGTTGGGAGTACCTGTGTATTGTTGAGTACCTGTGTATCTTTGGGAGTACCTGTGTATTGTTGAGTACCTGTGTATTGTTGAGTACCTGTGTATCTTTGGGAGTACCTGTGTATTGTTGAGTACCTGTGTATCTTTGGGAGTACCTGTGTATCTTTGGGAGTACCTGTGTATCTTTGGGAGTACCTGTGTATTGTTGAGTACCTGTGTATCTTTGGGAGTACCTGTGTATTGTTGAGTACATGTGTATTGTTGAGTACCTGTGTATCTTTGGGAGTATCTGTGAATCTTTGGGAGTACCTGTGTATTGTTGAGTACATGTGTATCTTTGGGAGTACCTGTGTATTGTTGAGTACATGTGTATCTTTGGGAGTGCCTGTGTATCTTTGGGAGTACCTGTGTATTGTTGAGTACATGTGTATTGTTGGGAGTACCTGTATTGTTGAGGACTTGTGTATTGTTGAGTACCTGTGTATTGGTGGGAGTACCTGTATTGTTGAGGACTTGTGTATTGTTGAGTACCTGTGTATTGGTGGGAGTAAAAACAGAAAAGTTAGTGCTACTACCCATACAACACATAGATAGCAGAGCTCCCAGGTGCTTGATCCACAGTTGCTGACTGAATAGACTAATGTGGAAAAAAATGATCCACACTCCGGTTGCTGCTCTTACAATGTCTTCATTTTATTGAATAGCCACAGTGAACAAACAGATTAAGTCAGTTGACGCATTTCAGCCTATAAGGCCTTAGTCATAACCACTATTGTTGGGAGTACCTGTATTGTTGAGTACCTGTGTATTGTTGTGTGTACCTGTGTATTGTTGTGTGTACCTGTGTATTGTTGTGAGTACCTGTGTATTGTTGTGAGTACCTGTGTATTGTTGTGAGTACCTGTGTAATGTTGTGTGTACCTGTGTATTGTTGTGTGAACCTGTGTATTGTTGTGAGTACCTGTGTATTGTTGTGAGTACCTGTGTATTGTTGTGAGTACCTGTGTAATGTTGTGTGTACCTGTGTAATGTTGTGTGTACCTGTGTATTGTTGTGTGAACCTGTGTATTGTTGTGTGTACCTGTGTATTGTTGTGAGTACCTGTGTATTGTTGTGTGTACCTGTGTATTGTTGGGAGTATCTGTGTACTGTTGAGTACCCATGTATTCTTGGGAGTACCTGAGTATTGTTGGGGGGTACCTGAGTATTGTTGAGTACCTGTGTATCTTTGGGAGCACCTGTGTATTGTTGGGAGTACCTGTGTATTGTTGGGAGTACCTGTGTATTGTTGAGTACCTGTGTATTGTTGGGAGTAAAAACAGAAAAGTTAGTGCTACTACCCATACAACACATGGATAGCAGAGCTCCCAGGTGCTCAATCCACAGTCGCTGGCTGAGTAGACTAATGTGGAAAAAAATGATCCGCACTCCGGTTGCTGCTCTAAAATGTCTTAATTTTATTGAATAGCCACAGTGAACAAACACAGATTAAGTCAGTTGACGCGTTTCAGCCTATAAGGCCTTAGTCATAACAACTATTGTTGGGAGTACCTGTGTATTGTTGGGAGTACCTGTGTATTGTTGGGAGTACCTGTATTGTTGAGTACCTGTGTATTGTTGTGAGTACCTGTGTATTGTTGGGAGTATCTATGTACTGTTAAGTACCTATGTATTGTTGGGGGTACCTGAGTATTGTTGGGAGTGCCTGTGTATTTGATGGGAGTACCTGTATTGTTGGGAGTAACTGTGTATTGTTGAGTACCTGTGTATTGTTGGGAGTACCTGTGTATTATTGGGAGTATCTGTGTACTGTTAAGTACCTGTGTATTGTTGGGAGTACCTGAGTATTGTTGGGAGTACTTGTATTGTTGAGTACCTGAGTATTGTTGCATACCTGTGTATTGTTGGGAGTACCTGAGTATTGTTGGGAGTACTTGTATTGTTGAGTACCTGAGTATTGTTGCATACCTGTGTATTGTTGGGTGTTCCTGTGTATTGTTGTGAGTACCCGTGTGCTGTGAGTACCCGTGTATTGTGAGTACCCGTGTATTGTGAGTACCCATGTGCTGTGAGTACCCGTGTGCTGTGAGTACATGTAAAAATAAGCATTATATAGTATTATACTCTGATTGACCCTTCCTGAGGACATGTCCCTTGAAATGTGTTACCCGTCCAGACCTCCTTCTGATATGTTTTGATGAATTGCAGGAATTTTTTGATTTTATCAATAAAGGATATCTAAGGGAAATGGCTGGTGCATCCTCTGTTTGTTTATGGTTGCAGTTTGTCCAGAATACCCCAGCCTCAAGAGGGCAGCAAAGTGTGCAATTTCTGTCTCGGTCAAGATTTGAACAAAGAAACAAACTGTTTCTAAGATCTGAGTGCCACACTCAAGAACAGGAGCCATTCTTGCCTATTATTTTAGATCTCACTAGACTATTTTACTGTATAGACTTGAGGAGCGGCTTTCTCAGCATTAGCATGTCTTCCAGCCTGCACGCCAGACCCTCAGCAAATGCAATGTCCAGCCCACGAATTGGATCCCCCCGCAGCGGTAAGTATATCAGCTTGCAGCAGAAGGTATAGCAGAAGGGCAGATGTATTCAAAGAAGTGACTGCTAGATGAATGATCTGCCCTCATCTGGCTGCGGGAGGAAATGCTGGCGGTGTGTATACAAAATGTATATCTGCACAAAATAAAGCATTTAGAAATGGATGGGTGGGTGAGTTGACTTTGCATATTAAAGATCATTTAAATTGTGTTTTTAGTTTGCCATTCTCAGATAGTGCTGCTTTAACCTGAGCTAATTTCTGGCAGTTTGCAAACTCCAAAATTCAACTCTATGCAAATAGACCCATCAGCTAAGGCTGAAGAACTGTTCATAGATGAACATGACCACGTGTGGACCTGAGAAGGGGGGTATTAGACAAGAACAGCCAATGTTAACAGAAAATATGTAAATTAACCACTAGAGATCCGCGCTATAGCCGAATGACGGCTACAGCACGGACCTGCTTTGCCGGGACTACGTCTATTGACGTAGTCCTGTGTACGAGCGGCCTGCGAGCCCCCTGAAGGACGCGTGCGGCGTGCTCTGTGATCAGCGTGTCTGTGAGACTCGCTGGATCACAGATTGGAGTAAGGGGTCGGTCCCGACCCCTTACCACGTGATCAGCTGTCAGCCAATGACAGCTGATCATGTGATGACAACACAGCCTCTAATCGTCTATTTTTCCTCCTCGCGCTGACAGTAAAAAAAAAAGGCGATCACCGGTGGCCGTGAGAGGGACATCAGTCCCGATCACGGCGAGCTGACGCCAGCTCATCAGTGCCCACCTGTGCCCCCTGCCAGTGCCACCTAACAATAGGCAACAGTGCCGTCTATCATTGCCCACACTGCCACCCATCAGTGCCCACAGTGCCACCCATCAGTGCCCACAATCAGTGCCTCAACAACAGTGCTGTACCTCAGTGCCACATATCAGTGCCCAGCAGTGTCACCTACCAGTGCCCATCAGTGCCGCCCATCAATGCCACCTATCAGTACCAGCTATCAGTGCCACCCATCAGTGCCGCCTTATCTGTGCCCATCAGTACTGCCTTATCTGTCCCCATCAGTGCAGCCTATCAGCTCATTAACTGTACCTATCAGTGCAGCCTATCAGTGCCCACCAGTGCAGCCTATCAGTGCCCACCAGTGCCACCTCATCAGCGCATATCAGTGAAGGAGAAAAATGACCTGTTTGCAAAATTTTATAACAAACTATTAAACATGATTTTTTTTTTGCATTTTTTTTGTTTGTTTAGCAAAAAATGAAAATCCCAGCTGTAATTAAATACCACCAAAAGAAAGCTCTATTTGTGGGAAAAAAATTATAAAAATTTCATTTTGGTACAGTGTTGTATGACCGCGCAATTGTCATTCAAAATGCGTCAACGCTGAAAGCTGAAAATTGGTCTGGGCAGGAAGGGGGTTTAAGTGCCCAGTAAGCAAGTGGTTAAGGAATATGAGGATTGGAAATTTTTCAATGTAGTCTTCTTTGATGATTTTTTTTTATCTACAGATAAGTATACGTTCTAAATATCACATTTTATACAATAATTCAAGAAAAGAAAAACATGGAATGGAGTAGAAATAAATTACTCGGTGACCCCATTAGTATATTTTCAAGTGTTACAGAAGAGATGAGAGCTCTCTAATATAACCTATGAAAAATATGATACATTTAAGAGTTTAAAGTGTTGGAAAGATGTAATACTTGTAAAACTATTAGGGCTCGTTCACACGGAGTGCAAAAAGCTTTGTTTCCTATCTTGTAATAGTTGTAAAAGCCCCAAAAAATATTTGTAAGATATATTTTTTCTTTTTTTAACTTTTTTCTTTCTTTTCTTTTTGTGTCTACTAATAATGCATTTAAAAGTATAAAAAAAAATAAAAATAAAAAAGATTAAAAATGGATTTTAGACCATCAAGTGTAAAATTAACTTTCAATAATTGTAGTATATCATGTGATTTAGGTAGGAGATGGGTTATTTCATGCACCACATCCCAATAATTTAATAACAGACCTTACAGTAATGTGGGAATAACACAATTGCATACACATATTCAGTAAAAAATACCAAGAATTTCTATTCAAAATTGTTATTCAAAATCTATTAAAATCGATTTTTATCGTGACTGCAACATTTTGGCAGAGACATCGGACAATTTTGACACATTTTTGGGACCATTAATACAGTGATCGATGCTATAAAACTGCATTGATTACTGTAAAAATGTCACTGTCAGTTAAGGGGTTAACCACTAGGTGGCGGGGAGGGGTTAAGTGCTCCTAGGGGTGTGTTTCTAACTGTACGGGGGACGTGGCTGTGTATGACACCACACTGATCGCTGCTCCAGATGACAGGGAGCAGATGATCAGTGTGCTGTCACTAGTCAGAACGGGGAGATGCTGTTTACATCGGCATCTCCCGGTTCTTGAGCTCCATGACACGATCGCGGGTATCCCCGCGACGATCGAGTCCACGGGACCTGCGACCACGGTCACGGAGCTCTCGGGAGGCGGCGGGAAATTCAAAGTAACGTATAGACATGTGCAAAAGGAAAAAATTCGTTTCGTTTCGTTTCGTTTTAATTCGTTAATTAATTAATTTCGTTTAGTTAGATTCGTTAAATTTGTTAAATTCGTTTTCGGATTTCGTTTAGTTTTCGACCGATTTTCGAATTCGAAAATATTTTGCGACCCGACTTTGGGTCCACGTATCTCGGGGTTACTTCGTGATAGAAACACCAAATTATGTTGTAGTGCTAGTTCTACTGTGTTTGCATACCAAATTTGGTGTTTTTAGCTACAAGTGGCCCCGAGATATGTGGCCCCAAAGTCGGGTCGAAAAATGTAATTCTCTGCTGCAGAAAAGTGCTTGACATTTTGCGACCCAAATTTGGGGCCACGTATCTCGGGGCCACTTATAGCTAGTAACCCCAAATTTGGTATGCTAACACAGTAGAACTAGCACTACAACCTCTATAAATTTGGTGTTTCTATCACCATGTAACCCAGAGATACGTGGATCCAAAGTCGGGGCACAGATTTTTTCAACTGCATTTGAAATTTTTTCAACTGCATTTGAAATTTTTTCAACTGCATTTGAAATTTTTTCAACTGCATTTGAAATTTTTTCAACTGCATTTGAAATTTTTTCAACTGCATTTGAAAATTTTTTCAACTGCATTTGAAATTTTTTCAACTGCATTTGAAATTTTTTCAACTGCATTTGAAATTTTTTCAACTGCATTTGAAATTATTTCAACCGAATTCGAAAATATTTTGCGACCCGACTTTGGGTCCACGTATCTCGGGGTTACTTGGTGATAGAAACCCCAAATTGAGAGGTTGTAGTGCTAGTTCTACTGTGTTTGCATACCAAATTTGGGGTTTCTAGCTATAAGTGGCCCCGAGATACGTGGCCCCAAAGTCGGGTCACAAAATGTCAAGCACTTTTCTGCAGCAGAGAATGACATTTTTCGACCCGACTTTGGGGCCACATATCTCAAATTTGGTATGCAAACACAGTAGAACTAGCACTACAACATATCCAAATTTGTAACATATGGATCTGAAATATGGTGTTTAACACAAGTAGATCAGAAAATTATTCAAGTATGAGAAAAGAGAAAGGAAGTGTTGAGGAAAATCTATCGAGCAGTATGTGAAAATGGGTTATGATAAAAAAAAAGAATGTGCTGACCCAGCAGAAGACTGGGCATGGGGGGCAAACATGACCAACTAGCCCTTTCATGGTAGTGAGATATTGGTGCAAAGTGTGCCATGGTGCCTTACTTACTGGTGGACATATTTAAATGTGGCTTATCCTTAATAATATGGTTTATTGGGACACACCTTTGCATCTTTTAGCTTCCTTTGGTCTCATGACATTTCCAAGCTCCTTAGGGAGTTTATGCTAAAAGGCTTTCCTCTGCCAGAATAATGTCCACCAGTCATAGACTGTGGGTCTGTCAGGCTTACCCAAAACGCAGGTGGTCAGAAACTATAGCTGGCTACTGTGTTCTTCACCATAAGGCAAGCAGGCCTACCGGTATTTGGTTGCCTCCAGGTCTTATACACAATGCTATAATGCTTGGCTACCATACTGGGGTATGTGCAAACTGAGCAAACAAGTACTTGCTGTCGGCAGACAGGCAGGTTCTATGACAGTCCAGGTAAAAGGCAGGCAGAGTTCAGAGAATAGTCATTATCCGATCTGAGCTCATACACAGGGAAATCCAAGCTAGTAGAGCAGGGCAGACAGACAGGGTGCTTGGTCAGATATAACACACTTTATCACTCTCTATCACAATCATGAGACTGAAGGCTTGGCTGGCTTAAATTAGGTTTGGTCTCCACCCAGAGGCTGCCCCCATTACCCAGCTTCAGTACTGGAAGGATTTACTCCCTTCCTGACCAGAGCACTTTTTGCTATTCGGCACTGTGTCGCTTTAACTGACAATTGCATGGTCGTGCGATGTGGCTCCCAAACAAAATTTATGTCCTTTTTTTTCCCACAAATAGAGCTTTCTTTTGGTGGTATTTGATCACCTCTGCGGTTTTTATTTCTTTGTGCTATAAACAAAAAAAAGCGACAATTTTGAAAAAAAAACACATTATTTTTTACTGTTTGCTATAATAAATATCCCCCAAAATATATATAAAAATAAACATTTTTTCCTCAGTTTAGGCCGATATGTATTCTTCTATATATTTTTGGTAAAAAAAAATCGCAATAAGCGGTTATTGATTGGTTTGCTCAAAAATTATAGCGACTACAAAATAGGGGATAGTTTTATGGCATTTTTATTAATCAGTAATGGCGGCGATCATCGATTTTTATCGTGACTGCAACATTTTGGCAGAGACATCGGACAATTTTGACACATTTTTGGGACCATTAATACAGTGATCGATGCTATAAAACTGCATTGATTACTGTAAAAATGTCACTGTCAGTTAAGGGGTTAACCACTAGGTGGCGGGGAGGGGTTAAGTGCTCCTAGGGGTGTGTTTCTAACTGTACGGGGGACGTGGCTGTGTATGACACCACACTGATCGCTGCTCCTGATGACAGGGAGCAGACGATCAGTGTGCTGTCACTAGTCAGAACGGGGAGATGCTGTTTACATCGGCATCTCCCGGTTCTTGAGCTCCATGACACGATCGCGGGTATCCCCGCGGCGATCGAGTCCACGGGACCTGCGACCACGGTCACGGAGCTCTCGGGAGGCGGCGGGAAATTCAAAGTAACGTATAGACATGTGCAAAAGGAAAAAATTCGTTTCGTTTCGTTTCGTTTTAATTCGTTAATTAATTAATTTCGTTTAGTTAGATTCGTTAAATTTGTTAAATTCGTTTTCGGATTTCGTTTAGTTTTCGACCGATTTTCGAATTCGAAAATATTTTGCGACCCGACTTTGGGTCCACGTATCTCGGGGTTACTTCGTGATAGAAACACCAAATTATGTTGTAGTGCTAGTTTCTACTGTGTTTGCATACCAAATTTGGTGTTTTTAGCTACAAGTGGCCCCGAGATATGTGGCCCCAAAGTCGGGTCGAAAAATGTAATTCTCTGCTGCAGAAAAGTGCTTGACATTTTGCGACCCAAATTTGGGGCCACGTATCTCGGGGCCACTTATAGCTAGTAACCCCAAATTTGGTATGCTAACACAGTAGAACTAGCACTACAACCTCTATAAATTTGGTGTTTCTATCACCATGTAACCCCGAGATACGTGGATCCAAAGTCGGGGCACAGATTTTTTCAACTGCATTTGAAATTTTTTCAATTGCATTTGAAATTTTTTCAACTGCATTTGAAATTTTTTCAACTGCATTTGAAATTTTTTTCAACTGCATTTGAAATTTTTTCAACTGCATTTGAAATTTTTTCAACTGCATTTGAAATTTTTTCAACTGCATTTGAAATTTTTTCAACTGCATTTTGAAATTATTTCAACCGAATTCGAAAATATTTTGCGACCCGACTTTGGGTCCACGTATCTCGGGGTTACTTGGTGATAGAAACCCCAAATTGAGAGGTTGTAGTGCTAGTTCTACTGTGTTTGCATACCAAATTTGGGGTTTCTAGCTATAAGTGGCCCCGAGATACGTGGCCCCAAAGTCGGGTCACAAAATGTCAAGCACTTTTTCTGCAGCAGAGAATGACATTTTTCGACCCGACTTTGGGGCCACATATCTCAAATTTGGTATGCAAACACAGTAGAACTAGCACTACAACATATCCAAATTTGGGTTTCTATCACTAAGTGACCCTGAGATATTTCGAATTTCGTCCGCGATTTTTCGATTCGAAAAAAATTCGGATTCGGTTAAATTCGTTAGTATTGTAATTCGGTAATTCGGATGCATCCGAATGTCCGAATAATGAAAAATTCGTCCGAATTTCGATTCGGAACATAACGGAATGCACATGTCTAGTAACGTACGGGTTCGGTACTTTGCCCAGCCGTGCCATTCTGCCGACGTATATGTACAGGAGCCGGTCAGGAACCGGTTAATCACCTTGCAGGTGGACAGACAGACAAGGAGAATGCCATAGCTAAAACCAGGATGCTGGAATGAGGAGAAGGAGCACTAGACGCTCCTGACAGGGTCCCACTTTGATCAATATCTGAATGGTAAAGTATTTCTACTCAGGGCCATCTGCCCAATACAGTAATTCTTAAGAGTATTGGCCCTGGAGGAAAATCCACCCTGGCCCTGGTCCTTCTCTATGTTTAAACCTATTTTTGAACATACATAAGGGTGAACAGATTACCCTACATATGGTATGTAGAAAGAATGCAACAGAGGATTTTATTCTTTCTTGAGAAAAGAAGATTAAGGGGGAATATGATCAGCATGTATAGATATATAAGGGGTCCATACAGTGAACTTGGTGTTGAGTTAATAACTTTAAGGTCATCACAGAGGACAAAGGGGCACTCTTTACATCTGGAGGAAATTTGAATTCCCTGCCCTAAGCTCCCAGATAGCAAGGATAGTGTTGAATTGTAAGTCTGTTAACTTGCGGCACATTTTTACTGGCAAGGTATACACTCGCAGAGCACTTGAAGCATAAGTTCTAGTTGACACTAGTTGTAGCAAATGTGTGTGGTAAGTCTCTAGCAAGAGCAAAGTTGCAGTGGTGAGTCTCCTGCAAGAGCTCTGCAAGTCTACAGGATGAAAATTCAGCCACAGTGCCCCCTGTGGTGGGATGACTATTGCACAACATAACTGAACTAGAACTTGCAGCAGACTTGCAGAATGTTTGCAAAGAAAGTTGATCTGGAGTCATGTAATGTAGACTTGCTGCAATTATGCAACAAACTTGTGAAGCCCGGCAAGTCTAACAATAGCTTAGTAATGCCGTGTACACACGGACGGAATTCTCGTCGGAAAAAGCTCTGATGGTTTTCCCTTCGGAATTCCGACGGAATTTCGCTCAAACTGTCTTGCCTACACATGGTCACACCAAATTCCGACGGTCAGTAACACAGCGGCATAAAACACGTTCGACGGCACTATAAAAGGGAAGTTTAATGCTTCCGCGCATGCGTCGAATTGTTTCCGAGCATGCGTCGGAATTTTGCGTGTCGGAATTGCATACACATGATCGGACGGTTTTCCGTCTGAAAAATTGAGAACAGGTTCTCAATCCAAAGTCCGTCGGAAATTCTGACAGAAAAAGACCGATGGGCATACACACGGTCGGAAAATCCGTTGAAAAGCTCCCATCGGACTGTTTCCATCGGAAATTCCGACCGTGTGTACGCGGCATTAGTCATTTTCAAACTTGCAGCACAATTGCTTGCTATCTGGGCTCTGGAACCTTCTCCCAAAGCAGGGGGAAACAATCAAACTCCTAGCCTGTGAAACCGTGAGCAGACCAAGGCAAATGATCACTGCTCCTCTGATTACAGAGCAAGCCAAAAACTAAATTAACCAAACATCCTATACTAGGAGGGTGATACACACCTATTTCTTTTTTGTAGAATTAAAATTTGGTTATTCAGTCCAGGGTCCTGCCCTAATTATTGGGAATGGGATTCCCTAATTTAAAAAAACGTAGGGTCTCTTGGTTCAACGTATTTTATTATTTATATATTGCATCTATTGGGATTCCTCCTTTCCTGATCAGGCGAGCTCAAATGCCCCCTTTTTTTTTGTGTCCATTTATTAAAAGGACCCTCCACACGGTAACCTTTACTCAAAGACTGAATTACACTTGAAATGTGAACGAAAAAAATAAGTCGTTGATCCTATCACTCTATAGCCCTAAGAGCAGTAAATAGTTTGTCGACAGAAGAGTAGAAGAAAGAAATGCAATTTCCTTCCCGTGAATGTATGAGCCCTTCACAGTGAGACAGTAAGACTCGGCTACAACCGTCCTAATACCCTGTATCTGTGCCGTGCGACTCCGGGATAAGGTAATACATTCAGCGCTATACAGCGAGAGGACATCTGATACCGTGCAGCTTACACCTGCGTCTCACCAATGACACCCCCTTTGTAACTTATACAATTTATATTGTTTGACTTTTCTCACAGGAATGTTCCCGTTTTGTGCCAAAGTCTTTAAAGAAGAACATGACAGAAAAGGAAACATTCCTCGGTCAGCGGCAGTTTTCTTTCACGTTTTTAAAAGGCAGAGTTTTCTAATAATATTTAGCTCAGTTAAAGCTGAACGCCAGGAAAACAGCTAAATGCAGAAATCAAATACATACGCTAGATTGCCAAAAGTACTGCCCGCCGGCCGTCAAATGATGGCTGGGCGGCGCGGCTTTCGTTCTGGGTGGACGTCATATGATGGCCCTCCAGAATGATCGTTCTCACGCGCCTGTGGGGGCACGCATCGTGGCGATTAGTGGGGTGGTGTGTCAGTCTGATGCGGCGTACACACGAGCGGACTTTCCCGCGGGATTGTCCGCCGGACTGAAGTCCGCCCGACAATCCGCCCGTGTGTTGGCGCCGGCGGACTTTTTGGCGCCAAAAGTCCGGCGGACTAGGTTTTAAGTTTTGTTTTAAAATTATCCGCTGGACTTGGCAACGAGTCAACATCGGAAGAAGAAAGAAGAAGAAGAGGAAGAAGAAGAAAAAGGCGGCGCAGAAAGCGACGACAGCGGCAAGAACAGAAGAGACTCCGGAAGACCCCGGAAGACCCCGAAGGCGGATCGAGACCCCCAGACGACAATGAAGAAGGTAGCTGGGCTCCTCTGCTCGGTAAAAGAGCTAGGTAAAATAGCGGAGGAATCCAGCGAGAAGACCCCCCAAGACGGAAGAAGACCCCCGGAGCTGTGCAATACAATATTTTTAAACAATTGTGTGTTTTTTTTAATTTACACTTTACACCTTAGGTGAATGGGTAGGGGTACATCGTACCCCATACTCATTCACATAGGGTGGGGGGGCCGGGATCTGGGGCCCCCTTATTAAAGGGGCTCCCGGATTCCGATAAGACCCCCACCCGCAGACCCCCAACAACCAACGGCCAGGGTTGTCGGGAAGAGGTCCTTGTCCTCATCAACATGGGGACAAGGTGCTTTGGGGTGGGGGGGCCGCACGGCCCCCCTTTCCCCAGGGCACCCCTCATGTTGAGGGCAAGCGGCCTGGTACGGCTCAGGAGGGGGGGGGGCGCTCGCTCGTCCCCACCCTTTCCTGGCCGGCCGGGCTGCGTGCTCGGATAAGGGTCTGCCGCGTACACACAGTCGGAATTCTCGTCGGAAAACTGTCTTGCCTACACACGGTCACACCAAATTCCGAAGGTCAATAACACCACGCCTTAAAAAACGTTCGACTGCACTATAAAAGGGAAGTTTAATGCTTCTGAGCATGCGTCAAATTGTTTCCGGGCATGCGTCGGAATTTTGCGTGTCGGAATTGCATACACACGATCGGAAAATCCGATAGAAAGGTTTTCCGTCGGAAAATCCAGTCACCCAACTCTAGTTAGTTTCCACAATCCATGACTTAACTTCACAGTTCACACAAATACATTTTAAATTCAAACTGTAGCACTGACGTAAGTCATTTTTTTTCCACAGTAGCGTGACAATCCCTTCACTTCCGGTCTAACTAATCACTCTCACCTTATGGCATGGACCCCTGTGCAAACAGGTGGTCATGCAAGCGGGTATCAAAAGGGTTAACACGGACCATAAACTTCTCATGTCTCCTTAGATCTCAGCAAAGACGCCAGGTCATGGGTAGAAATAAAAGATCTTAGTGCTCACCACTTAAGTATAAAGCCGCGTACACACGGTCGGAATTTCCGATGGAAACAGTCTGATGGGAGCTTTTCATTGGATTTTCCGACCGTGTGTATGCCCATCGGTCTTTTTCTGTTGGAATTTCCAACGGACTTTGGATTGAAAACCTGTTCTTACTTTTTCCGACAGAAAACCTTTCTATCGGATTTTCCGATCGTGTGTATGTAATTCCGACACGCAAAATTCCGACGCATGCTTGGAAACAACTCGACGCATGCTCGGAAGCATTAAACTTCCCTTTTATAGTGCTGTCGAACGTGTTGTATGCCGCGGTGTTATTGACCGTCGGAATTTGGTGTGACCGTGTGTAGGCAAGACAGTTTGAGCGAAATTCCGTCGGAATTCCGACGGGAAAACCATCAGAGCTTTTTCCGACGAGAATTCCGACCGTGTGTACGCGGCATAAGAGTAGAAGGTGGAGCTATTCAAGGTCAAAATAAATGAATGAAATATAAGGGTAAAAAAAAAAACATCTGAGAAATGGAGACCTACCTACAGTAGATAAATATGTATTTCACACAAAGATAAAAATATTTCATGCAAATAAAAAAAAAAAAAATGACTGCTTGCTTATAGAGTGTTATTTGGTGTGCAAATTAAACCATTTGATGAGAAAATTATTGTTAGCGAACAAAAAAATAACGAATGCAATTATTATGACTAATACTGCTTTAGTAAATTGACCCTAAAACTGTCAATCGTACAGCCAAATATTTCCTACCGGAGCCCTACAATAAAATGTGTATTAATGATGGAAGCTCAGTCACGGCTCTCTGATTTATGAACATACCTAACCTTCAACTTCAATCAGTCACACATGGCCACTAACCCTCCTCTCCCCCCCATCACTTGAAGGGTATTATTAGATTTATTACAAGCCCATCCTCTGTGTTATATCCTTTCATAATAAAACAAATTTGTTCTTTCAATAGATGGAATAAATCAAACAGTATGACGGCCCCATGGCAAATGAAATAGCCCCGATTGTAAAACATATTTCGGAATAAGTTGGAGAATGGAGAAGGATGGTCTTAAGACCTGGTGACACGGAAGATCCATCAGAGGTCAGGCAGTGGGAAATCTTATGTGAAAATGACAATTTTCTTTCGAAGTTGGACACCAAGGAATGAGACAAAATAAATAATGATACATGTGTGCTGCAAAAATAACAGTGGCTGGATGGAAACGAATAGAAAGGGTTGGCACTGTGAAGTCAAATCCCCATTGATGCACTTTAGGAATCATTTTTGCTTTTTTTCTCCTCAATTAGAAATTTGCAATTCTGTAATGAGTTATCATTTTCTACAGAATTGTGTATAGAATTTGGACAGTCAGAAAACAAGTCAAGCATGAACCAGCAAAGTCCCTGTAAATGTATATTCGGCTGGTCACAGAAATATTTAGTAATGTGTTAACAATTGGAAGTCTTGCACATAGTTACCTGCATCTACATAGAATTGGTGGACACATTTTCAAAAATCTGGGACCTATGGGATCACTCAGACTGCAATCTAAATGCCACCCCCTTGATCCCTTAAATATACAATTTTCCCCTATAATATATACCTTTAAGCTGTCAGCTTAGAATCGATGGCTAACCTACCCAAGGTCTTCATGGTATTCCCCAAAACCCCTCTACCCCTTTCCATGCACTTTGTTGGTATTACCACAGAGGGCCCCCCCTCAGTTATGGGCACCCTGGAAAATTTGCCTCTACTACACCCAGTGAACTACATTATTCTTTGCATATGACCTAAGTTTATTGATTGTACAGCCCTCTCACTGGGTCCACCCCCCCCCCTTTTTTTTTTTCTTACTTTCCCTTCTTTCCTAATCCCCTTATTACTATTCAACCCAACTCGTTTGCACTTTACAATTTGAAGTTGTTTGCTGGTAACACTGCAAACATACCTAGATTACAGTTACGAACTCATTAGGGACTGCCCGCCTGTACGGAAGTCGGAAATGTTCGTAAGTCGGCCGCGCTCGCGCAGACCGACAAATACGGACATTTCCGGACATTTCCGATGTTCCGTCTAATGCTGTTCTGCGCATGCACGGCAAATTACGGACATTTCCGAAGTTTGCCGGCATTTTCCGAGGCTCCGTATGGCCGTGCATGCGCAGGACGGCCGGAAGGCATAGAAAAATGGCGGAGGGTCCCCGCAGCGCCCCGTTCGCAAGTAGGGGTTGTTCGTAGGTCGGGCGTTCGTAAGTCAGGGACCTCCTGTACTTTGAAGTTTGTAACATGATACATGCATGATTTAATGTAATGTACATTATCTTACGACCACTCCTATTCTTATCCATGTTATTATCCCTTTGTTCTTATTGTTGTACATGTTTTTTTATTCTAAATAAACATACAATTTAAAAAAAAAATAATAATTAGTGGACACTTGACTTCAATAGCATGTTTTAATGGTGAAGTATGGGATTAAAAAAAATATACCTACATACTCAACTCCATTCTGCAGCACCTGTGTGATGCTGCAGCCGTCCCATGTTATCTTGAAGGCCAAGAACTGAGCGATCACATGACCGCTGATTGCTCCGTTCTTGGTCTGCTCCTAGCGGAGAGCAGTGACTATCTGAGCCCCTCCAGAGCTCCTTGGAGTGTCATGTGAGCAGGGAGCAGCGTGGTGTGGTGGCACAGAAATCACACGGAGGCTGAGTAACTTGAACTATGTATTACAGAAAGTTCCAACAGGTGCAACTAGGCTTGGCAGGTGTGCACCACCACCTGGAGCCACTTAGGCCTGGTTCACGCTGGTACGACATGCACTCCGGTTTTGAGAGCACATGCCACATGACAAGTCGCATCTTATTCAGTGCAATGGAATCGTTCTAATAGGAGCGACTTCAGTTGCTCCAAATTAGAAAAAGGTTACTGCACTACTTTTGGTCCGACTTCGGCACGACTTGCATTGACTTCTGTGAAAGAAATGAAAGATTGTGGTCTAACCTTCTAAAAATAAACACGAATATATAAGCATAATATGTACCATCATCCGTATAATATGAAGTGAAAGGTTATTGGACGAAACCTGGTCTCCAGCCAAGGTTCTCCAAATGAGAGGGAGCTGTCGGACTATCACGGTACGTTTAGGTTATGTTACTAATGTGTATAGACAAAAATTATGTAAAATATAGCAATTTATTATTATTCTTCACACATTATACATTAAAAATTTTTTTAAAAAAGGAGCAAATGTACAATAGGTATTTCAACTAGTTTCGCTCAACGGCTTCATCAGGAAATACATATATTTTTACATCTGCAATAAAGATAAAAAGAACAAAAGAAAGATTTTTAGGGAAGAACATTGATGTATTGGGATACATAATTGCTGCAATGTAGTCAGCAATATTCGTTATTCCTCATAAACAGGAGGGGGTATACATTAATAGATGGTGAGCAGACTCTTACCCCATCGAGATGCATCTGTGGAGACACGGGCGCGCCTGCCAGTGCCTTACGCGGCGACTGGGGAAGGGCAAATACAGCCCTAAAAATTTTTCTTTTGTTATTTTTATCTTTATTGCAGATGTCTAAAAATTTATGTATCTTCCTGATGATGGCCGTTTGAGGCGAAACAAGATTGAAAAAATACACTTATTTTAACAATTGCTCCTTTTTTAAAAAAAAATTTAAATGTAGAAAATGGTGGTGATTATGATTAATAATTAAATAGTATAATTTTAAAGAATGGTTGTGGTCTATATACACTTTATTGTAAACATAATAAGCTAAACTTACCGTGGATTTAGTACCCGTCAGCGCCCTCTCATTTGGAGTAGAACCTTGGCGGGAGAGACCATGTTCACGCGTCCAATAACCGTTTCACATCAATTTTATACGGCATGATGGGTAACAAATCTATGCTTATTCATATATCATTGATTATTTTTAGAAGGTTAGGACCACAATCTTTCATTTCTTTCACAGAAGTCAATGCAAGTCGTGCCGAAGTCGGACCAAAAGTAGTGCAGTAACCTTTTTCTAATTTGGAGCAACTGAAGTCGCTCCTATTAGAACGATTCCATTGCACTGAATAAGATGCGACTTGTCATGTGGCATGTGCTCTGAAAACCGGAGTGCATGTCGTACCAGCGTGAACCAGGTGGTGGTGCACACCTGCCAAGCCTAGTTGCACCTGTTGGAACTTTCTGTAATACATAGTTCAAGTTACTCAGCCTCCGTGTGATTTCTGTGCCACCACACCACGCTGCTCCCTGCTCACATGACACTCCAAGGAGCTCTGGAGGGGCTCAGATAGTCACTGCTCTCCGCTAGGAGCAGACCAAGAACGGAGCAATCAGCGGTCATGTGATCGCTCAGTTCTTGGCCTTCAAGATAACATGGGACGGCTGCAGCATCACACAGGTGCTGCAGAATGGAGTTGAGTATGTAGGTATATTTTTTTTAATCCCATACTTCACCATTAAAACATGCTATTGAAGTCAAGTGTCCACTAATTATTATTTTTTTTTTAAATTGTATGTTTATTTAGAATAAAAAAACATGTACAACAATAAGAACAAAGGGATAATAATAACATGGATAAGAATAGGAGTGGTCGTAAGATAATGTACATTACATTAAATCATGCATGTATCATGTTACAAACTTCAAAGTACAGGGGGTCCCTGACTTACGAACGCCCGACCTACGAACAACCCCTACTTGCGAACGGGGCGCTGCGGGGACCCTCCGCCATTTTTCGACGCCTTCCGGCCGTCCTGCGCATGCACGGTCATACGGAGCCTCGGAAAATGCCGGCAAACTTCGGAAATGTCCGTAATTTGCCGCGCATGCGCAGAACAGCATTAGACGGAACATCGGAAATGTCCGGAAATGTCCGTATTTGTCGGTCTGCGCGAGCGCGGCCGACTTACGAACATTTCCGACTTCCGTACAGGCGGGCAGTCCCTAATGAGTTCGTAACTGTAATCTAGGTATGTTTGCAGTGTTACCAGCAAACAACTTCAAATTGTAAAGTGCAAACGAGTTGGGTTGAATAGTAATAAGGGGATTAGGAAAGAAGGGAAAGTAAGAAAAAAAAAAGGGGGGGGTGGACCCAGTGAGAGGGCTGTACAATCAATAAACTTAGGTCATATGCAAAGAATAATGTAGTTCACTGGGTGTAGTAGAGGCAAATTTTCCAGGGTGCCCATAACTGAGGGGGGGCACTCTGTGGTAATACCAACAAAGTGCATGGAAAGGGGTAGAGGGGTTTTGGGGAATACCATGAAGACCTTGGGTAGGTTAGCCATCGATTCTAAGCTGACAGCTTAAAGGTATATATTATAGGGGAAAATTGTATATTTAAGGGATCAAGGGGGTGGCATTTGGATTGCAGTCTGAGTGATCCCATAGGTCCCAGATTTTTGAAAATGTGTCCACCAATTCTATGCATTTACAGGGACTTTGCTGGTTCATGCTTGACATGTTTTCCGACTGTCCAAATTCTATACACAATTCTGTAGAAAATGATAACTCATTACCAGTGATGTAAGTAACTGAGTTAAAATAAACTGAGTTACCTAACGCAGTTACTTTAGAGGGTAACGAGTAATCTAACTGATTACTTTTCCCCTCATGGTAACTCAGTTCCCATTACTTTGGCTTAGTTACCCCAAATACATCTACCGCCACTAGATGGCAGTAGTGTAATTCCGGTGTCCTGCCGAAAAAGTTCCCCCGCCGGATAAGGACCCCCTGTACTGCGCAGGCGCAGCGCTTGCGCAGTACGAAGGAGCTTCCGAAAATTGCCGAACCTAAACAGCTCTGAGTGAACTCTACACCGCGCAGGTGCAGTTAACATGTAATTGTACGAGGCGATGCCGCACGCTCCTGCTGCCCGTGCTACTCTGCAAGGGGCGTCTATCGTGTAAGTAAGGGGCGGGGTCTAGTATTACTGTAACCAAGGGGCGCATTTATTATTATAGTTATATATCGAGCTCTGCCCATTAATTTAACATTCGCCCTCTTCTGTAGCCATCCGCCCCTTACACGATAAATAATAATAGACCCGCCCCTTGCTTACACGCTATAACAGATCTGCCCCTTGGTTTAGAGTAATAATAGAGCAGCCCCTTGGTTACACGATATATAACAATAATAATAAATGCGCCCCTTGGTTACAGTAATACTAGACCCGCCCCTTAGTTACACGTATAGAATATTTAAAAAAAAAGTCAGTTACTTTGCTGCATAACTAATTACTTTTCCAATGTAGTAACTGAGTTACTAACGCAATTACTTTTTGGGAGAAGTAATTTGTAACTTAACTAATTACTTTTTTAATGTAAGATGACCAACACTGCTCATTACAGAATTGCAAATTTCTAATTGAGGAGAAAAAATGCAAAAATGATTCCTAAAGTGCATCAATGGGGATTTGACTTCACAGTGCAAACCCTTTCTATTCGTTTCCATCCAGCCACTGTTATTTTTGCAGCACACATGTATCATTATTTATTTTGTCTCATTCCTTGGTGTCCAACTTAGAAAGAAAATTGTCATTTTCACATAAGATTTCCCACTGCCTGACCTCTGATGGATCTTCCGTGTCACCAGGTCTTAAGACCATCCTTCTCCATTCTCCAACTTATTCCGAAATATGTTTTACAATCGGGGCTATTTCATTTGCCATGGGACCGTCATACTGTTTGATTTATTCCATCTATTGAAAGAACAAATTTGTTTTATTATGAAAGGATATAACACAGAGGATGGGCTTGTAATAAATCTAATAATACCCTTCAAGTGATGGGGGGGGAGAGAAGGGTTAGTGGCCATGTGTGACTGATTGAAGTTGAAGGTTAGGTATGTTCATAAATCAGAGAGCCGTGACTGAGCTTCCATCATTAATACACATTTTATTGTAGGGCTCCGGTAGGAAATATTTGGCTGTACGATTGACAGTTTTAGGGTCAATTTACTAAAGCAGTATTAGTCATAATAATTGCATTCGTTATTTTTTTCTTCGCTAACAATAATTTTCTCATCAAATGGTTTAATTTGCACACCAAATAACACTCTATAAGCAAGCAGTCATTTTTTTTTATTTTTTTTTTATTTGCATGAAATATTTTTATCTTTGTGTGAAATACATATTTATCTACTGTAGGTAGGTCTCCATTTCTCAGATTTTTTTTTTTACCCTTATGTTTCATTCATTTATTTTGACCTTGAATAGCTCCATCTTCTACTCTTATGCCGCGTACACACGGTCTTAATTCTGGTCGGAAAAAGCTCTGATGGTTTTCCCGTCGGAATTCCGACGGAATTTCGCTCAAACTGTCTTGCCTACACACGGTCACACCAAATTCCGACGGTCAATAACACCACGACATACAACACGTTCGACATCACTATAAAAGGGAAGTTTAATGCTTTCGAGCATGCGTCCAGTTGTTTCCGAGCATGCGTCGGAATTTTGTGTGTCGGAATTACATACACACGATCGGAAAATCCGATAGAAAGGTTTTCTGTCGAAAAAAATTACACGGCGGCACAGTGGTGTAGTGGTTAGCACTCTCACCTAGAAGTAAGAAGGGTCGCTGGTTCGAATCCCAACCACGACACTACCTGAGTGGAGTTTGCATGTTCTCCCTGTGCCTGTGTGGGTTTCCTCCGGGTACTCCGGTTTCCTCCCACAATCCAAAGACATGCAGGTAGGTTAATTGGCTTCTGTCCAAAAATTGGCCATAGTATATGAATGGGGACCTTGGATTGTGGGCTCCTTGAGGGTAGGGACCGATGTGAGTGTGCGATGTACAGGGATAGGGACAGTTGTAGACACTCACTCACTCAGGTTGGACTGGTGTCTTTATTCAACCTTACAAACTATGAAACTATGAAGAACAGGTTCTCAATCCAAAGTCCGTTGGAAATTCCGACAGAAAAAGACAGATGGGCATACACACGGTCGGAAAATCCGATGAAAAGCTCCCATCAGACTGTTTCCTTCGGAAATTCCAACCGTGTGTACGCGGCAGTAAACTCCTTACACAGTTATTAGCAGTAAGAAGTTGGTAATAATTGAAATAGCCGAAAATACTTGCAATCATGTTTTACATACAAATACTACAAAAGATGACGTCAAGCGTGTGTGGCGGCAACCAGGTGAGGAGTGCAAATACAAGTGTGTCTTGCCTACAGTCAAGCATGGTGGTGGGAGTTAGAAATAGGAAGAAGTTCTGGACAGCCGCACTCCAAAAAAGTTTTGGCCTTTTTATTCAAAAATTGTAAACGAAAATACAAGCCACAGCAGGAAAGGACAAGCGCTGACGCGTTTCACACTTAAATACAGTGCTAGTCATAGCTATGACTAAGCACTGTATTTAAGTGTGAAAATGCGTCAGATCCACCGAAGGTGCACGCACATGCCCGCTGCACTGAGCGGGTGCCAATGCTCGTGACCGGCGGTCGCGATGACTGCCGGCCACGAGCGATCGCGGGCACGAGACGCAGAACAGGGAGGTGTGTGTTTAAACACAAAAATCCCTGTTCTGAGAGGAGAGGAGATGCAGATCGTGAGTTGCTAATACCTAGGAGCCACGATCGGTCATCTCCTATAGTCAGTCCTCTCCCCCTACAGTTAGAACACACAGTCAGGAAACACAATTAACCCCTTGATCACCCTCTAGTATTAACTCTTCCCTGCCAGTGACATTTATACAGTAATCAGTGCATTTTTTTATAGCACTGATCGCTGTATAATTGTCAATCGTCCCAAAAATGTGTCAAAAGTGTCTGATGTGTGGGCCATAATGTCGCAGTCACGATAAAAATTGCAGAAAAAATAATAATAATAAAAATGCCATAAAAATCTATCCCCTATTTTGTAGACGCTATAACTTTTGCGCAAACCAATCAATATACGCTTATTGCGATTTTAATTACCAAAAATATGTAGAAGAATACATATCGGCCTAAACTGAGAAAAAAAATGGCTTTTTTTTTTAAAAAATTGTCGTCAAGGACATCAATTTTGTTTGGGTACAGCGTCGCACGACCGTGCAATTGTCAGTTAAAGCGATCCAGTGCCAAATCACAAAAAGTGCTCTGGTCATTGAGCAGCCAAATCTTCCGGGGCTGAAGTGGTTAAAGGGTAACTCCACGTCCGTGGGGGAAAAAGCTAATAAAAAGCAAATAATATAACATATATATATATTAGGGCTGTTACTGATTAAAATTTTTGGGTTCGATTAATCTATTTTTTTTTTTAATCGATTAATCGACTAATTTCGATTAATTATAACGCACATACAGATCCAACTACTTTTAGCTGATCTCCTTGCATTGCAACTCTGCATTAGTCAGTGGTAAATGTGGTATACACTATATACAATCACCCAACTCTACCTCAACCCTAACCCAAAGTTAGTTTCCACAATCCATGACTTAACTTCACAGTTCACACAAATACATTTTAAATTCAAACTGTAGCACTGACGTAAGTCTTTTTTTTTCCACAGTAGCGTGACAATCCCCTCCACCTCCGGTCTAACTAATCACTCTCACCTTATGGCATGGACTCCTGTGCAAACAGGTGGTCATGCAAGCGGGTATCAAAAGGGTTAACACGGACCATAAACTTCTCATGTCTCCTTAGATCTCAGCAAGGACACCAGGTCATGGGTAGAAATAAAAGATCTAAGTGCTCACCGCTTAAGTATAATGCCGCGTACACAGGGTCGGAATTTCCGATGGAAACAGTCCGATGGGAGCTTTTCATCAGATTTTCCGACCGTGTGTATGCCCATCGGTCTTTTTCTGTCTGAATTTCCGACGGACTTTGGATTGAGAATCTGCTCTTAATTTTTCAGACTGAAAACCTTTCTATCGGATTTTCCGATCGTGTGTATGCAATTCCGACATGCAAAATTCAGACGCATGCTCGGAAACAATTTGACGCATGCTCAGAAGCATTAAACTTCCCTTTTATAGTGCAGTCGAATGTTTTTTAAGGCGTGGTGTTATTGACCGTCGGAATTTGGTGTGACCGTGTGTAGGCAAGACAGTTTGAGCGAAATTCCATCGGAATTCCGACGCGAAAACCATCAGAGCTTTTTCCGACGAGAATTCCCGACCGTGTGTACGTGGCATAAGATTTAATTTTTGTGTTTAATATACTCACATAAAGATGATAAAAACATCATCATGCGTAGCTCCTCCCCTGTATGCGCTACGTTCAATCAGAACTTCAATGTCACGGGACTCCTCCCCCATTCCATTTGTTAGCAGACGGAGGCACTTGGGGAAGGGGGGAGGAGTCCGGTGACATCGATGTCCGTGATGTCACCGGATCTATGACGGAACTCCCTGAAGACCCGGAAGCCGGCGGAGGAGGTGAGTACCGATCAAAAGAATTTTGATCGATCAAAAAAATGAATCGATTAATCGAGGAATACATTTTTTAATTTCCACAGCCCTAAAATATATATATATATATAAAACGTAATAATATAGCGTCAGAGGCTCTTTACCGAGATCGGTGTAGCGGTGTGTCAGACTGACACACCACCCCACTGATCGCCACGATGCGCGCCCCCACAGGCGCGTGAGAACGATCGTTCTGGAGGGCCATCATATGACGTCCACCCAGAACGAAAGCCGCGCCGCCCAGCCATCATTTGAAGGCCGGCGGGCAGGAAGTGTAAAGGCAGGTGTCCCAATACTTTTGGCAATCTAGCGTATGTATTTGATTTCTGCATTTAGCTGTTTTCCTGGCGTTCAGCTTTAACTGAGCTAAATATTATTAGAAAACTCTGCCTTTTAAAAACGTGAAAAGAAAACTGCCGCTGACCGAGGAATGTTTCCTTTTCTGTCATGGTAGTAGTATAATTCTGGTGTCCTGCCGAAAAAGTTCCCCCGCCGGATAAGGACCCCCTGTACTGCGCAGGCGCAGCGCTTGCGCAGTACGAAGGACTACGGAGCTTACGAAAATTGCCGAACCTAAACAGCTCTGAGTGAACTCTACACCGCGCAGGCGCAGTTAACATGTAATTGTACGAGGCAATGCCGTACGCTCCCGATGCTCGTGCTACTCTGCAAGGGGCGTCTATCGTGTAACTAAGGGGCGGGTCTAATATTACTGTAACCAAGGGGCGCATTTATTATTATTGTTATATATCGAGCTCTGCCCATTAATTTAACATTCGCCCTCTTCTGTAGCCATCCGCCCCTTACACGATATAATAATAATAGACCCGCCCCTTGCTTACACCCTATAACAGATCTGCCCCTTGGTTCGAGTAATAATAGAGCAGCCCCTTGGTTACACGATATATAACAATAATAATAAATGCGCCCTTTGGTTACAGTAATACTAGACCCGCCCCTTAGTTACACGTATAGAATATTTTAAAAAAAGTCAGTTACTTTGCTGAGTAACTAATTACTTTTCCGATGTAGTAACTGAGTTACCAACGCAATTACTTTTTGGGAGAAGTCATTTGTAACTTAACTAATTACTTTTTTAAAGTAAGATGACCAACACTGGGGACCACATAGCAAACAGCAACTGTTGAGGCAGTGATGAGAGGTTTATAATGTATGGTATTGTGTATATAGTGCCAGAGCGCATAAGGCAGAGCACAGATGAGGAAAACATGTAAATGTCTTGTGTAAAATAAAAAGGTAATTATAGCAGAGGTGTGTTACTTAGGGTGTATGCCTGTCACTGATGGATTACTTTGTGAGATTTCACAGATGAATGATTAGAAGATAAATGTATTTTGGTAGTTTCAGGTTTAGAACATCATAACTGGAGAAGAAATATATTAAATGATGTATGTAAAAAAGATAAAAATAAAAAAGTATGTGTGTATATATATATATATATATATATATATATATATGCACAGTATATTATCTATCGGATTTTCCGATCATGTGTATGCAATTCCGACACGCAAAATTCAGACGCATGCTCGGAAACAATTTGACGCATGCTCAGAAGCATTAAACTTCCCTTTTATAGTGCAGTCGAAGGTTTTTTTAAGGCGTGGTGTTATTGACCGTCGGAATTTGGTGTGACCGTGTGTAGGCAAGACAGTTTGAGCGAAATTCCGTCTGAATTCCGACGGGAAAGCCATCAGAGCTTTTTCCGACGAGAATTCCGACCGTGTGTACGCGCCATTAGTCTGTAGGGTTCAATATTGAGTTGGCCCACCCTTTGCAGCTATAACAGCTTCAACTCTTCTGGGAAGGCCGTCCACAAGGTTTAGGAGTGTGTCTATGGGAATGTTTGAGCATTCTTCCAGAAGCATTTGTGAGGTCAGGCACTTATGTTGGACGAGAAGGCCCGGCTTGCAGTCTCTGCTCTAATTCATTCCAAAGGCGTTCTATCGGGTTGAGGTCAAGACTCTGTGCAGGCCAGTCAAATTCCTCCACCCCAAACTCGCTCATCCATGTCTTTATCATTTGGTGGAAGGCGGATTATGGTGTGAGGTTGTTTTCAGGTGTTGGTCTTGGTCCCTAATGCCGTGTACACACGATCGGAAATTCCGCCAGCAAAAGTCAGATGAGAGCTTTTGGTCGGAAAATGTGACCGTGTGTATGCTCCATCTGACTTTTGCTGGCGGAATTCCAGCCAGCAAAAGATTGAGAGCAGGTTCTCAATTTTTCGGTCAGGAAAAAGTTCCGATCAGAAATTCCGATCGTCTGTACCAATTCCAACGCGCAAAATTCCTACGCGTGCTCAGAAACAATTTGACGCATGCTCGGAAGCATTGAACGTAATTTTCTCGGGCTCGTCGTAGTGTTGTACATCACTGCATTCTTGATAGTCGAAAGTTCAGCGAACTTTTGTGTGACCGTGTGTATGCAAGCCAAGCTTGAGTGGAGTTCCGTCGGAAAAAACATCCAAGATTTTTCCGACGGAAAATCCACTCGTGTGTACGCGGAATTAGTTCCAGTGAAGGGAATTTTTAAGGCGTCAGCATACCAAGATATTTTGGACAACTTCATGCTCCATACTTTGTGGGAACAGTTTGGGGATGGCCCCTTCCTGTTCCTACATGACTGCACACCAGTGCACAAAGCAAGGTCTTCTGGGCATTGGAATGCATTAGAACTCAAATGCATCTTAATGTGTCTAGTGTTTAGGTGCGTTTAGACGTGTTTAGATGCATTTAGGCACATTCAGCGTTTTTCTGCTGTTCAGCTCCTCTCTTCAACACACTTTTGATGATTTTTTTTCAGCCTGTAAGCGGGTTGAAATTAAGCTACTTAGGTGCTGTTCTGAGTGGGAGAATAAAGGTTAATGTCTTTCCCAGTCCTTTGGTTTTGGTGCGTTTTCTTTGGGTGCAACCCACTGATCCTGTGCTATAAGAGGGACAGTGGTCTGGAGCAAAGAGCCAGAATGGGAGAGAGTCGGAGGGCCACATCCGGGAGAAGTGAAAGAATGTCACCTACTGCTGCTATTGCCATCATGTAAAGGGTCAACAGGACCTGAGGCTTGATCTCGAAGACTCCAGCACTGGGAAATGCCAGTTATGTACCCCCTAATTACAAATGGACTCTACCTTTTCAGGTATGCTGGGGCAGCACGTAGACTGAGTTAGGATTAGGGATGTAGGAAGAAAAGAAATACTGTTCTTGCGTGTGGACCTTGTTGCACTTTTCCAAGTAAGGTTTTTGAAACCTTGTTCCCGCCTGGTCTGAAGTTACTAAAGGGGTGTAATGCAAGTAACAAGCACCTTTCTAAAGTTCAGGTCACCAAGGCACTTTGGGTATGAAAATATCAAAACAGGAGTTAATACAGCATGAGGATGCAAGTGGTTACCTAGGGTAATGGAAGTTTACCAAGCAGCCTATCATTAAGTGTGTGTCTAAGACAGGTGGGATAGGCTCTTGTTGGAGGAGTTGCTGGCACTCTCTTCATGAGCTATAGCAATGGGAGCAAACTCGCGCCGCAGAGGGCCCCAGCCTGTGAACAGGTATGAAAGAGTTGAGTGAAGTTAAGTGCACGCATGTGAGTCCACGCTAGGTACATAGTGGGACCTCATACCGTTACTGGGAGGGAGGTAGCAGTGACACATTGGACAGGTGGATGCGGACAAGGCTCAGCGTGTCCCTCCTCCTGTACCATGTCCGCACAGCCTATGACACCTCCTGTACCATGTCCGCACAGCCTATGACATCTCCCTGTACCATGTCCGCACAGCCTATGGCCACCTCCTATACCATGTCCGCACAGCCTATGACCACCTCCTAGACCATGTCCACACAGCCTATGACCACCTACTGTACCATGTCCGCACAGCCTATGACGACCTCATATACCATGTCCGCACAGCCTATGACGACCTCCTATACCATGTCTGCACAGCCTATGACCACCTCCTATACCATGTCCGCACAGCCTATGACCACCTCCTGTACCATGTCCGCACAGCCTATGACCACCTCCTGTACCATGTCCGCACAGCCTATGACATCTCCTGTACCATGTCCGCACAGCCTATGACCACCTCCTGTACCATGTCCGCACAGCCTATGACCACCTCCTGTACCATGTCCGCACAGCCTATGACCATCTCCTGTACCATGTCCGCACAGCCTATGACCACCTCCTGTACCATGTCGGCACAGCCTATGACCACCTCCTGTACCATGTCCGCACAGCCTATGACCACCTCCTATACCATGTCACAGCCTATGACCACCTCCTGTACCATGTCCGCACAGCCTATGACCACCTCCTATACCATGTCCGCACAGCCTATGACCACCTCCTGTACCATGTCCGCACAGCCTATGACCACCTCCTGTACCATGTCCGCACAGCCTATGACCACCTCCTATACCATGTCCGCACAGCCTATGACCACCTCCTATACCATGTCCGCACAGCCTATGACCACCTCCTGTACCATGTCCGCACAGCCTATGACCACCTCCTATACCATGTCCGCACAGCCTATGACCTCCTGTACCATGTCCGCACAGCCTATGACCACCTCCTGTACCATGTCCGCACAGCCTATGACCACCTCCTGTACCATGTCCGCACAGCCTATGACCACCTCCTATACCATGTCCGCACAGCCTATGACCACCTCCTGTACCATGTCCGCACAGCCTATGACCACCTCCTGTACCATGTCCGCACAGCCTATGACCACCTCCTGTACCATGTCCGCACAGCCTATGACCACCTCCTGTACCATGTCCGCACAGCCTATGACCACCTCCTGTACCATGTCCGCACAGCCTATGACCACCTCCTGTACCATGTCCGCACAGCCTATGACCACCTCCTGTACCATGTCCGCACAGCCTATGACCACCTCCTGTACCATGTCCGCACAGCCTATGACCACCTCCTGTACCATGTCCGCACAGCCTATGACTACCTCCTGTACCATGTCCGCACAGCCTATGACCTCCTGTACCATGTCCGCACAGCCTATGACCACCTCCTGTACCATGTCCGCACAGCCTATGACCACCTCCTGTACCATGTCCGCACAGCCTATGACCACCTCCTGTACCATGTCCGCACAGCCTATGACCACCTCCTGTACCATGTCCGCACAGCCTATGACCACCTCCTGTACCATGTCCGCACAGCCTATGACCACCTCCTGTACCATGTCCGCACAGCCTATGACCACCTCCTGTACCATGTCGGCACAGCCTATGACCACCTCCTGTACCATGTCCGCACAGCCTATGACCACCTCCTGTACCATGTCCGCACAGCCTATGACCACCTCCTGTACCATGTCCGCACAGCCTATGACCACCTCCTGTACCATGTCCACACAGCCTATGACCACCTCCTGTACCATGTCCGCACAGCCTATGACCACCTCCTGTACCATGTCCGCACAGCCTATGACCTCCTCCTATACCATGTCTGCACAGCCTATGACCACCTCCTGTACCATGTCCACACAGCCTATGACCACCTCCTGTACCATGTCCGCACAGCCTATGACCACCTCCTGTACCATGTCCGCACAGCCTATGACCACCTCCTGTACCATGTCCGCACAGCCTATGACCACCTCCTGTACCATGTCCGCACAGCCTATGACCACCTCCTGTACCATGTCCGCACAGCCTATGACCTCCTGTACCATGTCCACACAGCCTATGACCACCTCCTGTACCATGTCCGCACAGCCTATGACCACCTCCTGTACCATGTCCGCACAGCCTATGACCATCTCCTGTACCATGTCCGCACAGCCTATGACCACCTCCTGTACCATGTCCACACAGCCTATGACCACCTCCTGTACCATGTCCGCACAGCCTATGACCACCTCCTGTACCATGTCCACACAGCCTATGACCACCTCCTGTACCATGTCCGCACAGCCTATGACCACCTCCTGTACCATGTCCGCACAGCCTATGACCACCTCCTGTACCATGTCCGCACAGCCTATGACCACCTCCTGTACCATGTCCGCACAGCCTATGACCACCTCCTGTACCATGTCCGCACAGCCTATGACCACCTCCTGTACCATGTCCGCACAGCCTATGACCACCTCCTGTACCATGTCCGCACAGCCTATGACCACCTCTGTACCATGTCCACAGCCTATGACCACCTCCTGTACCATGTCCGCACAGCCTATGACCACCTCCTATACCATGTCCGCACAGCCTATGACCACCTCCTATACCATGTCTGCACAGCCTATGACCACCTCCTGTACCATGTCCGCACAGCCTATGACCACCTCCTATACCATGTCCGCACAGCCTATGACCACCTCCTGTACCATGTCCGCACAGCCTATGACCACCTCCTGTACCATGTCCGAACAGCCTATGACCACCTCCTGTACCATGTCCGCACAGCCTATGACCACATCCTGTACCATGTCCGCACAGCCTATGACCACATCCTGTACCATGTCCGCACAGCCTATGACCACTTCCTGTACCATGACCGCATTTTTACCAATTTCAATTTATATATATAAGTCCTATACCATGTCCGCACAGCCTATGACCACCTCCTGTACCATGTCCAGCGTAGCCCAGAAGAACCCACCCCCGGGGTAGGCCTCTCATGTGACCCTTGCTTGGCACCCTCCTGTCACCTTGAAATGCCCCCACCTTACAAGCCAGTAAATGCTCCTCTTCTATAATGCCTGTAAATGCCGATATATGTATGGACACATAGGCTAACATAGAGGTGCGTTTACAGGCTAAAAATACCACCAAATGCCTGTAAAAGTGGTGTTTTTTGAGCCCAGCGTGCAGGAGGCCCTAAACTTCCCCTGTAAGTTTTATCTCCCCAGAAACAATTGCAGTGTTGTGGCACCTGTTGTTTGTCCAGTACGCCCAGCTTGAGAACACAGATGAACGCGTTGGCAGCCGTTCCCGCTATTGAACACGCTGCACCACCAGAATCATTTCCCTCTGGCTCGGATCACTCAGGACAATTCTTATTGTTGTCAGGCCTCTAATCTTCAGGAATTTTCATCAGGTAAAGCAGCACAGAAAAAATGTGTTTGTAAAGAGTCTCATGTCACCTCTAAATGGTTTCCTTGTATTCAGCCAATCTGTTATTTTTAAATGTATTTATTTCACAAGCCGCAGCTGTGGCTCTAGAACAAAAGTCTGCTGGCTATGCTGGTGGTCTTGGTGTGACATTCAGACGCACATTACTGAGAGAGTTCAAATTCCACTGCATTTCCTAATATATATTTCAAAATAAATCTTTTTTTTTTTTTAACCACTTTCTTCCTGGGCACTTAAACCCCCCTCCTATCCAGACCAATTTTCAGCTTTCAGCGCTGTCGCACTTCGAATGACAATTGCGCGGTCATACAACACTGTACCCAAATTCAATTTTTATAATTTTTTCCCCCAAATTGAGCTTTCTTTTGGTGGCATTTGATCACCTCTGCGATTTTTATTTTTTGTTAAAAAAATGTAAAAAGACAGAATTAAATTTTTTTTATTAAATTTTGTTATAAAAATTTAAAATGGGTAATTTTTGTCCGTCATTGATGTACGCTGATGAGGCGGCAGTGACGAGCACCGATAGGTGGCAGTGATGGGCACTGATGGGTGGCAATGATGGGCACTGATGGGTGGCAGTGATAGGCAACACTTCTAGGTGGCACTGATTGACAGCACTGGTGGGCATTGATAGGTGCCACTTGTGGGCATTGATATTTGGCACTTGTGGGCATTGACAGGTGGCACTTATGGGCATTGACAGGTGGCACTTGTGGGCATTGACAGGTGGCATACATGAGGCATAATTGCCTCTGACTTTTCGGGACTGATGTCCCTTTAAGATAAGCCGGTGATCGGGTTTTTTTTTTCTCCTCCGCTGTCAGCGCTGAGGAGAAAAAAAAAAAAACGATCACGAGCTTTCGTTTTGATCATGTGATCAGCTGTCATTGGCTGACAGCTAATCACATGGTAAGGGGCCCGGGACCCGCCCCTTACTCGGATCGCTGATCACCGAGTCTCAGTGACTTGGTGATCACAGCACGCTCATAGGGCGCGCGCAGGGAGCGTGCACAGGGGAGGACGTCATATGACGGCCTCCTGGGAATTGAGATCCGCGCTGTGGCCGTCATTCCAGCCATAGCGCGGATGTCAAATGATATGAACCCTGTGTTCAAAAATTCAAAGAACACAGCAAACAATGAAGAGAACTTTGGGTACTGCTCCCAAATTAAATATACAATAATATAGAAAAAAAAATTAAATAAAAACTTTACTAGCCAATTATCCAATAATATAGGAAATAATCCTAAATTGAAATAAAAAAAAAAAAAAAAAATACGTATTTACCAATTGTACAATGATATATGGAAATGGGTTTGTAGCGCTAAAATAAGTGAGATGTGTACAAAATACCTATTTTAAAGTAAGGGAAATAAAAAAGAGGAATGGACAAATAAATAGTGCTAAGAGTCCACGAATAAAACACACATTATGGAATAATCCATCATATAAATGAAAAGAAATCCCGATAATGATGTCCGGAAGCTGTGTAAACCATCACATGGAAATTTCTTTCAAACAGTAGAAATAGCTTATGCACGCTTACCAAAGATGGTGGACCTGACTGTCAGCGACAACAGATCATACGAGCTTAGATAATTCCACTTGGCAAGTAGACCAGAGTATCACCGAAATCCGGGAAACTGGAAGATGCCCTCCACTGCTCTCACAATGGAAATAGCCACGGAAGAGAAGGATACCGTATATACTCGAGTATAAGCCCGACCCGAATATAAGCCGAGGCACCTTATTTTATCACAAAAAACTGGGAAAACGTATTGACTCGAGTATAAGCCTAGGGTGAGAAATGCGCAGCTACTGTAAGTGGAAAAGAGGGTCAACAATGCCCATTTGCAGCCTCACTGTGCCCATTTGCATGTCTCACTGTGCACATTTGCAGCCATAGGTCCCCGAACTTCAAACTTGGTAGGTAAGAGTTCCTAGATGCCCCCTAGCTGCAGCCAATTTGGGGTCTCTGGACCCAAAGGGTCCCGAAATGACATTTCTGCAGATGGACACAGTTGACCGACTTTGGGGACCCGTATCTTGGGGCCACTTGGTGCTAGGAACCCCAAATATGGATAAATGGATATGTTGTAGTTTTGGTTCCACTGGGTTTGCACACCAAATTTGGGGTTCATAGCACCAAGTGATACGGGGCCCCAAAGTCGGGTCGGAAAATGTCATTCTCTGCTGCAGAAAAGTGCTTGACTCGAGTATAAGCCGAGGGGGCACTTTCAGCACAAAAAAATGTGCTGAAAAACTCAGCTTATACTCGAGTATATATACGGTAGATGGATGATGAACACTCATCTGTTGATATCTGGCCCAATTGATGAATCCAACAGCCAAAGATGTCAGCGAAAAACCGATGGAAGTCAGACAATGCTGGTAGAAGGTCACCTTGGCAAGAGGTGACAATGACCTGGTGGGAGGACCCCAAAAACAACTTTCATCCACATGGCATGGAAGACAAGAAAAAAATAGAGGCTCCAATGGTGCAGGGGTTTTAATTGATAAAAACCGGCATACAAAAGTAAAAGTGATCACAATACAAAATAAAAGCAATATGGGGAATGGGGTACACCATTCCCCATATTGCTTTTATTTTGTATTTAGGAAAACACTGCACCACCAAATCGAGGGCATGTGCCAGGCATGGCATCCCTGTCTCAGGGCGGACAGGAGGTTTGTGCCATTATCACACATCACCATTCCTGGCTCCAGCTGGCGTGGTGTGAACCACCTCTGGGCCTGTCCAGAGGGGGTAGAGCTGACAAGTCTGTCATCATCACCAGCTGTATGGAGACGTGGGGGCACAGCAAGCTGCAGCACTGAGCCCTGTCCTGCATCCTTCCGAGTGTAATATGTAATAAAGATGTGTAAATGTGTCTGTGGATGCACTTTAATCAATGGAAAGTGGTGTTTGGTGCACATTAGTTTGAGTATTCACTACACAGACACTCCACAAATACACTATAATATACTGCAATGTACTGCGTCAAGACATGGGCACTCATAGGTGGCACTGATAAGCAGCACTGATGGGTCTGCACTGATAATCATTTGTGTACATGTCCCCTGTCACACTTGCCAGTTATCGGCTCTCCTTTCTCCCCAGACACAGCGCGTGAGGAAAGTACTGCTGATAACTGACAAGTCTGTTAACATTGTGATCATCTGTGATTGGACACAGCTGATCACATGGTAAAGGGCTACTGTGATTGGCCCTTTATTGTGATCACAGAGTGCGCTGGATGTGCTCCCCAAGGGGCACGGGGGGAGAGATGGTTCTGGGAGTACCTCCATGGGCACCCTCCTGGAACAACATGAGCCACGCTGTAGCCGTCTTTCAGCTATAGTGCAGTAATGAAGTGGTTGAAGCAGATAGCGAGGAAGCGACTGCCTGTCAAATGCCCTCCGAAGAGTAATCTGAAAGTGGATCACTCTTCAGAGAGCACCACTAGTGAGAATGAGCCCTCAATAAACCTTCTTCACGTAAAAGAACCCCATGGTGGAAGCAAATTGGTCGCCACTGGTGGGTTGCCTCGGGGGGGGGGGGGGGGGGGCGTAGATAAATGAAACCCTAGACTGGCTAGGAGGTCCCAGGACAACCAGCGGCTCCTCCAGGGGTAAGTGCTAAACTCTCTTTACGACAATCCACTAGACATGTGCAATTCGTTTCGTTTTTTTTCGTTATTTTCGTTCATTCGTTATCGTCCGAATGAACAAACGATTCGCTAAAAATGTAAGCAAATAACGAATCGTTCGAATCGAACGAATCCGAAAACAATGAAAATCCGAAAAAAAATTATTAGAAACAACGAATCTACGAAAGAAGAAAATCCGAAAAACGAAAACAGGAACAAACGAAAATCAAAATGAACGAAAAAATTCGTACATTCGTAACTTTTTTTTTTTGGTTGTTGAATTGGTAATTTTCCGTGTCCCTTACAATGGCGCTGCTTAACGTACCTCAAATGGATTGAACGAAAAAATTCGTACATTCGTAACTTTTTTTTTTTGTTGAATTGGTAATTTTCCGTGTCCTTACAATGGCGCTGCTAAACGTGCCTCGAATGGATTGAACGAAAAAATTCGTACATTTGTAACTTTTTTTTTTTTCGATTCGTAATTTTCTGTGTCTCTTACAATGGCGTTGCTTAACGTGCTTCGAATGGATTGAACAAAAAAATTCGTACATTCGGAATTTTTTTCGATTCGTAATTTTTCCGTGTCCCTTACAATGGCGCTGCTTAACGTACCTCGAATGGATTGAACGAAAAAAATACGTACATTCGTAACTTTTTTTTTTTTTTACGATTCGTAATTTTCCGTGTCTCTTACAATGGCGCTGCTAACGTGCTTCGAATGGATTGAACGAAAAAATTCGTACATTAGTAACTTATTTTATTTTTTTTCAATTCGTAATTTTCCGTGTCTCTTACAATGAAAAATGAAACAATGAATCTACGAAAGAAGAAAATCCAAAAAACGAAAACAGGAACAAAGAAAAACAAAATGAACGAAAAAATTCGTACATTCGTAACTTTTTTTTTTTGTTGAATTGGTAATTTTCCTGTCCCTTACAATGGCGCTGCTTAACGTACCTCGAATGGATTGAACGAAAAAATTTGTACATTCGTAACTTTTTTTTTTCGATTCGTAATTTTCCGTGTCTCTTACAATGGCGCTGCTTAACGTGCCTCGAATGGATTGAACGAAAAAATTTCGTACATTCGTAACTTTTTTTATTTTTTTCGATTCGTAATTTTCCGTGTCTCTTACAATGGCGCTGCTTAACGTGCTTCGAATGGATTGAACGAAAAAATTCGTACATTCGTAACTTTTTTTTTTTCAATTCGTAATTTTCCGTGTCTCTTAAAATGTAATAATAGCATACACATTACATAAAATTATGAATTATGCTCCGATTACGAATCTACGAATGTTACGAATGTTACGAATGTACGAATAAATACGAATGCGTCCGAATTTCGAATAAACGAATAAACGAAAAGTAAACGGAAAAACGAATCAACGAACAAATAACTCTAACGAAAATACGAATCGTTACGAATACGAACACCGACGACTTACGAATTTACAAATCGTTAGGAATCAACGGAAACGAAAAAAACAAAACAAAAAGAAACAAATTTTTTTGTTGTGCACATGTCTACAATCCACTGAAATGAGAAAATCCTGCAATGCTTCCGTCATACATTAAGAGATCTTACGTCTGAGTATTTTTTTTTCTTACTCAAACAAGCAGAACAGCGGCTGAGAACACAAGAAGCTTGCGACATAAAGCGAGCCGAGCCGTGAGTCATCCAGCCTGGCAATTGTAATCTAGAGAGTGTAGAAATGAGGAAAACAATTCATAGTAAACACTGTGCTGGTACAAAGCCAAGCTGAGGATTACACAGGAAAATCTTCCCACATAAAATGAGTCCTTACCTGCAACACGCCCAGCATTCTATAGAGAACAGCCAAAGCAGGTTGTATATGTTGGGTCTGATGGGGATTCTGCACTGCTCCATTGACAAAACGCGGTAAAAACACATATGCGCTTTTGCTGCGTTTTACCAAATTTTTTACACGTTTTTTCCACGTTTGCTGGACTCCTGTACCAATCATGCACCTGTGAAACTTGGACATGTGACTCAACCCCCCCCCCCCGCCCCCCCGGTTTCCTTTTTTGATGCGTTTTGCATTCATTTCAATAGGGAGGTGCATCTTTGGTGCGGTTTTTAGCCCCGGTTCACATATATGCGGTGCAGGAAACGCGGTGAATCCTGAGCGGTTCCCGCGCCGCACTGAAATCACAACTCCGTTCATGTGATCTGCCACTGATGTTGATGTTAAATTAATGAAGCCCCAAAACAGGTCACAAAACGCTGTGCGATCGATTGCAAGAGTCAGATCACATGGGTGTGAGCGTAACACACACACAAAAAAAAAAGATGCCCTCCCCTTTTTTGTGTGGTGAGGTGTAAATTGGCATAACTCCCAACTGTCACTGATTTCGAGGGACTGTCACTGATTTCTAACAAAGTCCCTCTGTCCCTCTTTCCTCCTCATTTTGTCCCTCATTTTGGTCTGATATATATATTTATATATATATATATATATATA
>CM053028.1:35365897-35623397 GCA_028564925.1 Lithobates sylvaticus
GGAAGACCCCCGAAGGCGGATCGAGACCCCCAGACGACGGCGGCGACGACGAAGAAGGTAGCCGGACTCCTCCCCTCGTGAAAGAGCTAGGTAAAAGAGCAGAAGAGAGGGGAGTAGTCCGGCGAGAAGACCCCCAAGACGGATGAAGACCCCCGAAGGCGGATCGAGACCCCCAGACGGCGGCGACGACGAAGAAGGTAGCCGGACTCCCCTCGCTCGGTAAAAGAGCTTGGTAAATGGCGGGGGAGTCCGGCGAGAAGACCCCCAAGACGGAAGAAGACCCCCGGAGCAGTGCAATAAACTATTTTTTCAAAAGTGTGGGTGTTTTTTTTTACTTTACATTTTACACCTTAGGTGAATGGGTAGGGGTACATCGTACCCCATACTCATTCACATAGGGTGGGGGGCTGGGATCTGAGGGCCCCCTTATTAAAGGGGGTTCCCAGATTCCGATAAGCCCCCGCCCGCAGACCCCGACAACCAACGGCCAGGGTTGTCGGGAAGAGGCCCTTGTCCTCATCAACATGGGGACAAGGTGCTTTGGGGTGGGGGGGGCCGCACGGCCCCCTTTCCCCAGGGCACCCCCCATGTTGAGGGCACGCGGCCTGGTACGGCTCAGGAGGGGGGGGGCGCTCGTTCGTCCCCACCCCTTTCCTGGCCTGCCAGGCTGCGTGCTCGGATGAGGGTCTGACATGGATTTGGGGGGAACCCCCACGCCGTTTTTTCGGCGTGGGGATTCCCTTTAAATCCATGCCAGGTCACGGAGCTAGCGCGGCGGCAGTAACTGCCTACGCTAGCTACGTAACCTGAAGTCACGTGCTAAATGAACGGACTTGCCGATGAGCGGCAAGTCCCTTCATTTCAAAAGTCCCGCGGACTTGCCCACTAACGGCGGGATTGTCCGCTGGACTTCCAAGTCCAGCGGATAATTTGAAAACAAAACCTGAAACTTTAGTCCGCCGTACTTTGGCGCCAAAAAGTCCGCCGGCGCCCACACACGAGGGGATTATCCGCTGGACTTCAGTCCAGAGGATAATCCCGCGGGATTGTCCCTTCGTGTGTACGCGGCCTAACTGTTACCAAAACCAAGTAATACCATTTTTTTTAAAACTACTACACCTAGAAGGCTCTATATATCTCTCTTATATGCAGACCTATGTATACTTGAGCAATATCTACCGGCACCATATTGAGAAGGCGTTATATGCATATACTGAGGACCCATAGGAGGAACGCGCAGGACTTACCTAAACCAGCCCCTGAGTGACCTGCTCCCTATTTCTCAATGCTGTTAACCTTACAGCAGTAAGGTAACAATTTAGCACACCTACGGGTGTTGAACACACTGGAGATTCACCAGCCACTGAAAAGTCACCAAAAGATTTATTTTCTGCTGTTACTATAGAACACCTCCACCGGATGTTCCTATAGGACATCACCACTCTGCACTTTTCACTTTAGACTACAAATTAGGGTCCATTTGTGTTTTGCACTTACACTTTATATGGACATTATCCACTTTACCAATTTATGTCACCCAATTATTGTATTATTTTATTTATGTGCCATATCTATTTATTTATTTAGGCGCTATATCTATTTATTTATTTATGTCTGGTTATTCCCGCAGATTTTAGCCATTTTAAGTTGCAATTTTTACATTATTTGCACGGGGACACTGTCTGCACTTAAAACATTGCAATTTTGTTATTTGCACGTTGGAAAATCAGATTTATTGGTATTTTCGTTTATGAACACAATTAATTTATTTTCAAGAAGCGTTACACCATTCTTTGTATTACATTTTTTATGGGTAGTGTTTGACCCCTACGGTGTATGCAGCAACCTTGTTCTCTTAAAATACCCCCCTTTCTTACTAGCACAGGAGTACCTATTTTTATAATGCTGGTAGAAGGTCACCTTTGCAAGAGGTGACACTGATCTGATGGGAGGACCCCAAAAACAACTTTCATCCATAGGGCATGGAAGACAAGAAAAAAATAAAGGCTCCAATGGTGCAGGTAAAAAACATGGGGGTTTTAATTGATAAAAACCAGCATACAAAAGTAAAAGTGATCACAATACAAAATAAAAGCAATATGGGGAATGGGGTACACCACTGCACCACCAAATCGAGGGCATGTGCCAGGCATGGCACATGTGTCAACTTTCCCTGTCTGAGGGCGGATAGGAGGTTTGTGCCATTATCACACATCACCATTCCTGGCTCCAGCTGGCGTGGTGTGAACCACCTCTGGGCCTGTCCAGAGGGGGTAGAGCTGACAAATCTGTCATCATCACCAGCTCTATGGAGACGTGGGGGCACAACAAGCTGCGGCACTGAGCCCTGTTCTGCATCCTTCCGAGTGTAATATGTAATAAAGATGTGTAAATGTGTACGTGGATGCACTTTTATGGTCTAGAGCCCTACGGACGACAAGAGTAACGATGACACATAGGACTAACACAAAACTCACCAACATGAAATAGACCTGAAAGTGTGCCTTGGTCTACCGTATGGTACACCAAAATAAGGGGGCATACCCTAGATAAGGAATGATAAGAAGTAGTTTATGGAATAATGTGGAATGAGTATTCAGTCTGGGGTAACAATACTTGGAAGAGGCTTTTAAAAGGGGAGGGTGGGTGGGTATCACGCACAGGAAACCGACAAAGACCGGCGGCCTTTGGGCTGCTTAAATACCCTCCGGGCTCCTCCCATAACTTCAGGCCGGTACCCGGCCTTCCAATTTATGGTCTAGAGCCCTACGGACGACAAGAGTAACGATGACACATAGGACTAACACAAAACTCACCAACATGAAATAGACCTGAAAGTGTGCCTTGGTCTACCGTATGGTACACCAAAATAAGGGGGCAAAAACCTTCAGGTAGGGGATAATAATTTATTAAAGGTAAATGTGACTGAGTAGTTGGGCAAAGGCCTGAGCCCTCTCCAACTGTGGGTTAGGTATGTAGCGAGAAGCAGGCCGACTTCCACCGACCTAGTTTCTCGATCACATGGTCCGGAACCCCCTATCTTGGGGCCGACGTGGCAGCCACGATCCGGAATGAATGCCCGGAGTATTGGCTGGGGTCCAATTGAAGATTGCCGAGAAGGTCCCGGACATGTACCACGAACTGCGACGAGTTTGAGGGGTTTAACTGGAAAGGGTAAAGCGGACTGGACCCTGGGCGGTCGGATAGCAGTACCGTCGAGCGGTTCAACACGGCAACTGGGCACCAGTTGTTGTAGGTCCTGCACGGTGAATATCTATTCCGGAACCTCGCTGCTGAGTTTTAGACATCGCCAAGTGAAGAACGTAGAGATCCTGGTGGCGGCAGAGATTACTTTATGCAAGACTGGACCGGCTGGGTGGCTGCGAGTAAACTCGCTGGGCCGTAGGAACCCATAAACGCCATGTGTATCGCAGCCTGCAAGACGGTGCTGAGGAGGAGACCAAAGGGGGACCTATCCAGGACGTCAGACATCCCCTTAAGACCTCCACAGTGATAGGCAGCCGCTTCGGGCTGACTGGCGGCTGGAGCTTCTGAACTCCACGCAGTAGAGCCCTCACTGCATGGAAGGAGAACACCGAAGGCCTAGCGGGGTCTCGAAGTGACAAGTAGTGCTGCACCCCGGCCACGTACTGACGTTTCGCGCTGTGTGACAGTGCCAGGTGAGAATGGCAATAAGCGATAAACGCCAGAACCTAATCGACGCTGGAAGATTCACGGGCGTTGGGGCAGGAACTTATCAAACGCCCCCAGGCCGTCTGGCAGGCCCGACAGGTGTTGCGGGCGAGCGAAGCGTTGACGAAGTTAGTAGCTGACTGCAAACGTGGGGCTAGTCCAAGGTCAGTTGTGACCAATCCGGGATAGAGGCTGAGAGATGGTAGGCTCCTGGCATCTGTTCAAAGAAAGGAACAAGGTTAAACGGGAGAGTGCGTCCGCTGCTGAGTTGAACTTCCCTGGAACGAATGAGCAGTAAACATTGAACTGATGTTGTAGGGATAGCTGGACCAGTCCGCGGAGGAAGGACATGACGGGCCTGGATTTAGACCTGCCCTTGCTGATGATCTCGGCTGTGGCTTGATTGTCTGTCGTAAAGCCACCGTCCGTCCAGACCAATGGTGACCCCATAGGTGAGCGGCTGCTACGACGGGGAACAGCTAAAAGAGGGCTGACGTGGTAGTAAAGCCCGGTGTGGCTAGTGCCTGAGGAGGCCAAGGGGCGGCGAACCACAAATGGCCAAAAATGGCGGCGCATCCTGTGGATGCCGCCGCATCGGTCACCACTTGAGGTGACTGCGTGGACACGACTGGGATGAACAGGGACACAACGTTCCAATTACTAAGAAAGTGTTCCCACATGGCCAGATCTGCCCTGGCTGCTGAATCCAGCCTGACGACCTGGTTAGGGTCCTGAGTGTAGGACAGGAAGACCGGCAACCGGGACACGAAGGAGCGGCCCTGGGGGATGATCCTCGTAGCAAAATTCAACATCCCGAAGAGAGACTGAAGTTGCTTCTGAGTACATCCCCCACCCGGGTGAACACTCGCAGAACCGTCCTGAAACGGCCCAACTTATCTGCGGGAAGGCTGGCCTGCATGGCAGGCGTGTCAAGGTCGATGCCCAAGAACGTGATCTTGTGCGCCGGGCCGTCCACCTTGCGTTCCGCTATGGGGACGTTCAGATTGTCGAAAACCGTCCTCAACTTTCCAAGGTCCCCTTGGGGAGCCCCGGGTGGTTCTATCAGAAGGAAGTCATCCAAATAATGGACGACCTTGTGGCACTGTGCCTCATAGAGAAGGATCCACGCCAGGGTCTCCATGAACTTATCAAATAACCAAAGACTACTCTTAAACCCGAAGGTCAATTTGGTTGCGAAATAATATCGCTCCCTCCACTTGATGCCGTGCCAGCACCACAGGGAAGGATGTATGGGCAGTAGCTTGAAGGCGTCAGATATGTCCGCCTTCGAGAGCCAAGCACCTACCCCTGCCCTGAGTATGGCCTGGGTAGCCATATCTACCGAAGCGTACTTCAGTGAGAACTCCTCGGAGGGAATGAGCGAGTTGAGACTGGGAACGACGGAAGAATGAGGCGCTGACAGATCATACGCCAGACGTTTATTTTTTTTTTTTCTCAAAAATTTCCCTGTACAAGCCCGATAGGGCTAACCCTCCAGATACTAAAGGGAGACTGACTGAACGGGCCTATCATAAAGTCCCGATCCAACTCCGTCTGAAGAAGGACGTCGATAGCTGGCTCACCTGTTGCTGCTGAGCGCAGGTTCGGACATCCGTGGGTGGTGTGGGGCGGGGTGATGAGCCCGGTATGAAACTCATCGGTGAGACCTCGGGTGAGGTAGGTGGCGAGTGACGGAGTGGGGTGTGAGGTCAAGTAAACATCGAGCCAAAGGACATTGACCTGGCTTAGTCACGGTTTCATCTGCTTGGGGGTGCGCCCTCTGGCATAGGGTGCAAACGTGCAAGAGCCGGCACTGGCTGAAATTGCAGGAGCCGTAGTTGAAGTTGTTGCAAATGGCGGCTCCCCCAACCATCTGCCCCGGACAACCCCACTTGTCCACCTTCTGCCCTTGCACCGGTGCCTGCTGAGCCTGACTCGAGCTGGCAGAGGCCGTGCTAGTTATCGGGTGGACAGGGCTATGTTGGCACACCAGACCGCGGTGTGGGATGCTGACTGACAGACAGCACATAGCGGGGACCGTAGACTCGCAAAGTGGCAGCAGAACAACTCGGCGTCCACTACACTCCAGTCCGTTGTCCAATGGAACTGTAAGAATCTGTCCGCGGCTTTGGCCGAGAAGGACCGATGATAATCGTAGAAGGCTGAGCCACCGTATTTGTGACCCAGGTCTACGATTAAATGGAGGTAGAGGTCCAGTTCCTCCCGCCTGCCCGGGGAGGCTGAGCACCGTACGTCCCTGAACATGCCGAAAGCGAGCGTGAACTCGGGCGCCGTGAGCTTTCTGTTGAGCCTGGCTCCTTCGCCTTCAAAACCACCGAGAAGTCGCCCCAGGTGTAGGCCTTGTTCTCGGCCAAGTCATGGACCGAGATCGTGAGTGAGGCCAGGTTAACGTCTCTGCCCTCTAAAACGTCCTTCCTTACGCTGGGTGGCACGAGGTGGGAAGGATGAATGGTAGTCGTGGCAAGCTCACTACCTACGGCCGGTGCACTGATGGCTGGGACCACCGCAGGGTCCGGAACCGTGGCGGCCGGGCTGGCCTCTAGACGAGACACCCTGTCCTGGACCTCAACGATCGAGGAAGACAGGGATTTATTTTATTAATTATTAAAACTGCTGCAGATAAACATACATACATACATTAAAAAAACAATACATAAAGAAAAATAGCCACACTCAGGCTCAAAAGAAAACTGGAAAGGGGCCCTCACATACGGCCGGCCTGGTCACTAGGGACACTAAGACTATTTACATTATATACATTATACAAACCTATACAACTATATACAACCCATGGACCCACCACCCCCACCCGCTACACACACCACCACCCCTACACTCTAACCTAACCCCCACACCAACTACACACCAACACACTACACTATACACCCAAATGCAGAAGGCAGTACAGTATGCAGTGGAGCGGGACGCCCTCTGTTCACAAAAACAAAAACAAAAAGGGCCCTACGGGGGGTGCAGGACAGGAAGAACCACCACCTCAGGAGAGAGGGCCGGGGGATCCTCAAGGAGGCCTGAAGGAGAAACCCCTCCATAACCTAGCACTCCTCTCCATCCCAACCCTCTCCTCTTCAAGATGCCTCACCTTCACCAGTTCCCGAAAGATACTACCCACCACCTCATGCACGGGCAGGCTTTTGTCCCTAGTGGTCACTAAACACCGAGCGTGCCAAGTGTAATAGAGGCAAACTGTACTAACTAAAAACAGTGATGACAAATCAAACCCACTGCGTACCCTAAAGTCACCATACACCCGCTCCGAAAAGGCCAGGGCCTGGAGGTGGGGATAGCCTATGGCATCCCCAACCCCCGCCAGAACCTCCGAGTTGAAAGGGCACTCGACCAAGAAGTGGTCCATGGTCTCGAGCACCCCACCACACTCTGGGCGAGGACAACCTCTGTCATCTAGGTTCCGATTTTTCAAGTTCGCCCTGACGTATAGGCGTCCATGGAACGCCCTCCACGCCAGGTCCCAGAACTTTGCCGGAATTCTCGCGGAATTCAAGAGGGCTAACCCCTCCCTGAGGACCCTGTCCGGGCAGTCCCTTAAAGCCAGTGGTCTCAAAAAGTCCGAGGCCATGACCCTTGAGTACAACTCACGTCGACCCAAGGAGCCCACCTCAAGGGCAGTTATCCTCCACTGCCTTAGTACTTTTAGCGCTGTTGGAACATAGGGCGGGAGGTACCCATGGGACCTACGAAGGTCACCTGGACGCCCCCCTCCCTCCCAGCTACCCAAGAACAGCAAAAACCAGCTCTTACATGAACGCTCCCACAGAAGAGGCACATCCACAAAGATGGACCGCAAGTTGAATTTCACAAACACAGTAGTGAAAAACACCACTGGGTTGATCATGTCCAAACCGCCATGCCTCCTCTGCCGGTACGTGACCTCTCTCTTGATCAAATTCATTCTGTTTCCCCACAAAAGTAGAAAAAACAGACTGTAGATCCGCGTATAGAGAGACGCCGGCAACAGACAGACGTAGCTGACATACAGAAACTCAGGCAACAGATAAGTCTTGATCAGGCTTACCCTTTCCCGAAGGGACAGTTTCCAGCCCTTCCAAGCATTCACCTTCCGAGTGGCACCCACTAGCCTGCGCTCCCAGTTCAGTTTGGGATAGTCATCCAGGCCAAAATGGATGCCTAAGATCTTTACCTCTGGCTGGGGGCTGGGGAACACGTCCGGAAGGGCGAATTGCTCGCCCTCCTTCCCCATCCAGAGAACTTCACTCTTATCCCAGTTGACAAGCGAACCCGACGCCTCGGAGTAGCCCCCAATCTGTGTTTCCACAAACTGGGCCTCCTCTCGGCTAGACACCACTACCGAAACGTCATCCGCATAGGCCACTACCCTCACTGCCAGACCTGAACCACTGCAGGGCTCCACCGGTACCCCCCCCAGACGCTCGCAGTCAAGCCTTCTCACAAAGGGGTCTACTGCAAAGACGTAGAGCAGGGGACTTAGTGGGCAACCCTGCCTGACCCCAGATCCCACAGGAAAGGAGGGACCCACCCAACCGTTGACAAGAGGGAAGCTCACCGCCCTCCTATACAAAGTCTGGAGCCAAATGATGAACTGGGCGGGCAAACCGTACCGCCTCAGCAGAAGCCACAGGTACTCGTGGTTCACCCGATCAAAGGCCTTCGCCTGATCTAATGCCAGCAGATACCTCCCGTCGCCCGTTGCCCTGCACCTTTCCACAGCCTCCCGGACGCTCAGGACAGCACCAAAGGTACTACGGCCGGAAACTGCGCAGTGCTGGGACGCGGAAAGTAACTTGTCCGCTACTGTGGACATACGCCAGAACAAGATCTTTGCCAGTATCTTTCTATCCGTGGTGAGGAGGGCAATAGGGCGCCAATTCTCCACCACGGACGGATCTTTGCCCTTTGACAAGAGGATCAAGGCCGACCTTCTCATCGAGGGAGGGAGCAGGCCCATAGCCAAACATTCATTGAACACCTCCCTCAGATGAGGAGCCAAAAGGCTCTTAAAGGCTTTGTAAAACTCCGCCGTGAGCCCATCAGGCCCGGGTGACTTTTTCAGCGACAGAGAATCGATGGCCCGCTCTACCTCGGCCACCGAGATCAACCCCGTCAAAGAGCCGGAGAGGTCAGGCTCCACATCAAGTGGAGTCTCATCAAGAAAGGCCCTGGCCTTCTCCAGATCCAAAGGCTTCCTCTGGAGGATGTCTGAAAAGTGAGCTCTGACGACCCCCAGGATCCCTGACCTGGACCGCACCAGAGACCCAGAGGAATCCTTCAGTCCATGTATGACCTTCCCACTCACCGCATCCCCACAGTTCTTATAGGGATCCGGGGAGATAAATTTCCCATAATCCCTCTCAAGGACCAGGGAGGCGAGACGGTCATACTGACATTCCTTCATCCGAAGCTTCAGATTGGATATCTGCTCTTGGGGCCCACCAGAGGAGACCAGGCGGTCCAGCTGCCTACGCAACCTCTGGTAAGCCCAGTACCTGGAAACAGCCCGGTACCTAGAGACCCTACGAAAGAAACCCTCAGATCTCTTCTTCACCACCTCCCACCATTCCTGGCGAGGGCAGCCGCTCTCAAGGAGCGTGGTTTGATCCGTAAAAAAGGCCTCATAGGCTTCCCTGACCTCAGGGTCCTCAAGTAGCGTCCCATTCAGGCGCCACAAGCCCCGACCTCTCTGGGGGGTGTCGGCAACATTCAGGGTAACAGATACCATACAGTGATCGGAGAACTCCACCGCCTGCAGCCCTGGGGCCGCGAAGGAAGAGTCCCCCTTTAAAAAAAACCTATCTATCCTACTCCTACTGCTACCTCGGGCGAATGTGAAACCCGTGAGGTTGGGGAAGTGCCGGATATGCACATCCACCAACCCAGCCTCCCTTACTACACTATTCAAAAAAATGCTATCGTATCCCAGAGGGGCTGAGGCACCTGCCCGGTCCTCTGACCTGGTGACCATGTTGAAGTCACCGCCAAAGACCACCTGCTGGGACGTGAACAGGTATGGTTTAACCGCCGCAAGGAGGCTCTTCCTCTCCCCCCTGCTCTGGGGCCCATAGAAGTTAATGAGCCTGAGGAATTGCCCCCTCACGACGGCATCCACCACCAGGCATCTACCAATCTCCACCTCAATAACCCGTCGGCAAGCCACCGGGCCGGTCTTAAAAAGGACCGCAACTCCACTGCAGGGCTCAGCCGCAAGAGACCAGAGGGAGGGCCCGCACCTCCACTCCCTCTTTGCTAGATGCATCTCTGCCACAGATGCCAGCCAGGTCTCCTGCAAAAATAAAATGTCAGCTTCAACACGGCTGAGAAAATCGAAGGCTGCAAAACGAGCCGCCGCAGATCGCACGCTTGCGACATTAATCGTCGCAAGGCGAATTGGAGAGGGTACCGCCATCCTTTGAGATTGGACCGTACTCTCTTCTGCACATACACCACACCTCAAACCTCGCCCTCAGAATCTGAGGACAAGACCTCAAACCCCCCCTTCGTGACCGGCACCGGACCAGTGCCACCAAGCCCAGCCCTGCTGGGACCCGGCTGGGACCCTGACACCACCTCCCGCCCGCCTGGGGTCTTTTTTTTCTTTTTATTTTTTTTTTCTTTTTTCTTTTTTATCTCCCACCCACCCTCCACCGGAGACATACAGCCCTCCTCCTCCCCTGAGAGCCCACTCTGGGCCTTGGGGCGCTTTTGTGGCCCCCTGATTGGCCGGGACGTGTCCATCATCTCGTCCCCAGATGATGGACAGGAAGGATAAGGGACAAGGGGACGAGGAGAAGGGGGAGGGGGGGGGGGGGGAAGGGGGAGGGACCGGGACGGCAAGGGAGGGAGGGGGAGAGGGAGAGGGAGAGGAAGGGGGGGGGGGAGGGAGAGGAAGGGGGAGGGGCCAAAGCATCCCTAGGGGTGCCCGGCCCCGACCCCGCAGGGACGGGGACCACCACCTCCGGAACACCTGAGGGGGCAGGAACCTGGGCCTCCACCACCCGCCCACGTTTCCCCAGTCTCTGCCTCTGGGGGAGGGGATCCCCCCGATCACTGGCCCCTGGACCACTACCAGCATCAGCTGGCACGGGCCCAGCCTCCGCAGACCCACCATCCTGCTCCTGATGTTGTTCACCACCGCCGCCCTCCGGAGCATGACCCCTGAAGGCTCTTGGGCACCTGCTAAACGGGTGCCCCAGTTCTCCACATAGGTTGCAGCGGATCAGTCTACACGACTCCGAAGAGTGACCAAATCCGCCGCACCTCCCACACCTAATCACTGTACACTCCGCACTCAGATGGGTGGGACACCCACACTTGAAGCAGCGGCGGGGCTGACCAGGGTAGAAGACCAGGATCCGGTCCCGGCCTATGAACGCACTACCTGGTACGTGCGTCATGGTGTTACCAGACCGCCTGAGACGGATCCTGGCCGTCCAAGCCCCGGTCCACACCCCACGCTCATCAAGAGTCTTCCTCATCGGTGCCTGGAGATCCCCAAATCTCGTCAGCCAGGTAAGGATGTCCTCAGGAGGCAAGGATTCATTCCTCACCAGAATGGTGAGGACCTTGACCTCCTCCTGACGAGAGATGGGGACCACCCTAAAAAGCCTCCAGGGGTCCGCCCTCCTCAGCACCTCGTACCTGGTGAAAAAGAGTTCCATCTGGACGGCGGTGGTGAAACTTACATCAAACTCCCGGCTGTTTGCCGGGTGGATGATGGCAAACAGGTCTGCCACCCTGAACCCCATGGCCAGCACCCAGTCGACCACCTGGCCCCTACCGGGGCACTGGCCAGGACCCTCCCACTTTAGCAGCACAACGTTCCTACGTCTCCTCTCTGGACCCCCTGTACCCCTGGACCACGGGTTCGCCCCCTGGAACTGCTCCGAGGGGGGAACCCGGAAGCCCTGGGCGCCAAACTGGCCGTACAGGGGGGCCAGAGGGACGCTAGTGCCCGCCACCCGGGCATATGATCTGCCCTGCCGCAGGGCAGACAGGAGGTCCGCCTCCTGCTGCGCCCCCAGCAGGCGAGGCGGCTCTGATACCGGGGGGTCACCCTCCGCAGGGGCCCCATCTCCAACACCCACCCCCTGCGGACCCTCCTCCTCCCGCGCCCCACACCCCTCCACCGCTAGCGGCGGAGCTGGCACCGGGGTCTCCAACACCTGCACCCCCCCCTCCCCTGCAAGAGCCGGGGTCACCACCTCCCCCACCGAACCACTGCCCAGCAGGGCTTCAAACATCCCCTCTGCCTCCATGTCCCATTCACCCCCGTCAGCAACCCCAACCCCCGCCCGCACCCCCGCTGACGTCACCACCGGGGACCCCTCCAAATTTTTAATGAAGTCCAGGGCGGGGCACCCCACCTCCAGTATACCCGCTGGGGAGTCCGCCCAGGAACGGGCCTGTGCCGCCAGAGGCACTGAATCGCCAGCGTCCTCCGCATCCCCCGCCCCCCCCCCCCCTGGTCCACATAGGGCACCGGAAGTGCTGGGGGACACCGCCCGGAAGTCTGTGGCAACCCCTGAGGGGGATGCGTCCGGCTGCACGGTCAAATCCTCCCGCCGCCCCCCGCCCCCCTCCCCGAAGCTCCGCCCCCCACCCTCGCGGCATTTGTGTCCGCCATTGCGGTGGGGGAGAGCGGGAAACGAGCGCCCCCCTCCAGCGAAGATGGCGCCTCCGCTTCCCCCATATACTCCACAGAGTCGCTGTCTCTTATGCCTGACGGCGTCGCACCATGTGCGCTGGCGGCAGTGGCCGCCATTTTGGAATGGTCCTGGCACACTGCCCTATTTGGAGATTTCCCAGGTGTCTTCTCCGCTGAGCGCTCTGCAGGGCTCCTCAGCAGCCGGTCTCCCCCCCCTACCTGCCCCCCTCGCCCCGCTTCAGCATCACCGGGTTCCCTACCCGGGACTGCATCTGAACCAGCCCCTCTCACGGGCTGGCTACTGGCAGTTTTTACCCGGGGACCCTCCGCTGGAGCACCTGGGGCATGCGGGGGCACACTCACACCCTGGGGGGCCGCCACTGCCTCCCCCACCTCAGCCTCATCCTCCGACCTCCCGGGTTGTGGGGCCTCTCTTACCACCTGGGGATCCTCTGGCTCCCTGGACTGCTCCGCTGCTGCGGTCTGCGAGCGCGTCCGCCGTCTCGCCGCCTGGCTTCCCTCCTCATTGGCCCTTCTCAGGTCCCGGCGGATCTCCATCAGAAACTCCTGCTCCTCCCGACCACGCTCACATAGCCCTGTCAGCAACTCACCAAGGTCTCTGCAGTACGTTTTCAAAGCTTCAATGGCTTCTCTGAAGTCACCTCTTTTCGCGCTGCTTGTCTTATCTCTTCTATTCCGCAGATTTGTCAGAATCTGCATGCGTGCACAGAAAGCCAAGGCTGCCTTCTGTATCAAATCCTTGATCCTCTCTCTCCGCTTCAGGGTTTTAGCATTGTTTTCCCCTGGCTGGGTTCTTGTCCAGTCTGACAATTGAAATTGCGTGCCAAGAAACAACCTCTCCTCCCTGGAGAGGTCCCTCACTCCAGGGAATGACTGCTCACTACTGGCCCGGGAAGGCCTCCCTGAGCCTGGGCTTGCAGAAGCCATGACACCTCCTCCCTCCTCCACAGCACTGCAGGAAGTTCCAAACACCGCAGGGAGGTGGCGCTGTTGAGCAGTGGCTGGAAGGAGACTGACTGCTGAGGCTGTGTGTGGTGTTGCTCTGCTGCTACTGCAGAGATCCAGGAGGAGGAGGGATGGCGTCCCTGAGCCCAGGGCCCTCCACTCGGTCTGGGAGCACTCCAAGCCCGGCTGGGCTCAAGAGTCTCACCAGGGAGGAACGGCTGTTCCTCCAGACACAATTTGACATCTTAGATTGGACCAGAGCCCAGCCGGGTGAGGACGGTCCTAGGCAGAAGGCGAGGAGGGTCCGGGTGAAGGGGCTCATCCTGAGGGCCGCCCAGGTCTATGTTGTCAAGGCCGGGAAGCTGGGGGAGATCCGGAACCAGCGGGACAGATCCTCCAGCTCCCGGCGGAGGGAGACAAAGGCGGCCTTCGAAACCCTAAGATCCCAGTGCCGGGACCTGTGGGACCTCCTGGTCGGCCTATGCGACCGTGGTGCAGGCGAGCAGGGATTCCTCCAGGAGGTTAGGCGGATGGTCACCAGAGCCAACCAGGAGGGATCCCAGGCGGCCAGGAGGAGTGCGTCATCCCATACCCAGGTCCCGGCACAGACCCTGGAGGTGGATGCAGTGGCAGCAGTGGCAGAGGCAGCGGTGGCGGAGGCAGCGGTGGCGGAGGCAGCGGTGGCGGTGGAGGCGGTGGAAGCGGTGCCCCAGCAAGACCTGGGAGCTGAAGCCCCTGTGGCTGTGAGCGCGGAGGGTCCCCGGGAGGGGCCTGAGGTCCCCCAACCAGAGGTAGGGGCCCAGGCTAGCCCGGGTAGGGTACCTGATGATGCGCGGATAGGCCCGGGGGTGGAGGTGACCCCCCCGCAGGTGGCAGTGGCGGCAGAGGCGGTAGTGGCGGCAGAGGCGGCAGTGACGGCAGCGGTGGCGGCAGAGGCGGCAGCGGTGACGGCGACAGTGGCAGGCAAGGCCAGTGCCAGGGTAGCCCCCCCAATGAAGCCCACCTATGCACAGAAGGCCGCGCGGGTGGCGGCAGCCAAGATGGCGGCCCCCGCTGCGGCCGCGTGTGTGGTGGAGGGGGGGCGGAGCCTGGCTGGAGATGGACTGGCAGCCCCCGGAACATTGGACACAGCCTGTGAGGCCGGGGACTGTGGGGGGAGCGTGGGGACTGTTGGGGTGAGTGGGGCAGTGGCTGCCTCAAAGGGGGCACCACTGCCCGTTGTTGGGGGGCTGGGGGAGGGCTCAATGCCGGTGGGGGGTCGCCGGGTGGATGGAGGGGCCGGGGGGGGGCGTGGCCAGCGGCCGGGAGGCGGCTCCCGGCGGGCCGTCATCGGGGGCGTGGCCAGCGGCCGGGGGCGTGGCCAGCGGCCGCGCGTCATCGGGGGGCGTGGCCTCCGCGGGAAGCGGCCGCGTGTCCCCTGTGCAGGGATCTGTGACCAGTGACCCCGGCCTCTCTGCCACTTCCGGCCCGGGGGACTCCCCATTGGTGGCAGGGCAGGTGGAGGAGGACCAGGGGGAGCCCATGGAGGAGGGGGGCATCCTCCTGTGTGATGTTGAGTGGGGGGAGGCGGAGATGGGGGAGTTAAAGGCGGACTGCCCGGCGCTGGCCTTTATAAGGCAGTTGGAGGGCTCGCAGCCGGGTGGTCCGCCTGAGGATGCCACCGGTGGCAGGGGGGATGGAGATGTGGCGGAGACGGGAGCTCAGGGCCAGGCGGGTGAGCCCGCTGGTGACACCCCAGCACCCGTGGGCGATCAGGGTGCGAGCTCCCCTCCTCCCTCCTCCCCGGTGGTGAGGGCGAGGGAGCCCCGCCCAGTGGGGGCTTCGGTGGGTGGGGCTTCAGCGGGTGGGGGTGGGGCTGCCCCAGGGGGGGCACCGGTTCCTGAGGGGGCAGTGGGTGCGGAGGGTCCCCCTCCCCCCTCTCCCTCGGCTGCGCCGGGAGGCCTCTTTGGTGTGGCAGAGGAGGCGGCCCTCCTGGACGCCCTCAAGCGTACCAGGTCCTTCGCCCAGGTGGCTGGGTCCAGCGTCCCTCTGGGCCACCTGTATGGGCAGTTTGGGGCCCAGAATTTCCGGGCCCCGCCCGCTGAGCAGCCTCAGGGTGCTCAGTCCTGGCAACGGGGTACAGGGGGTCCGGAGAGGAAGCGACGCAACGTGGTACAGCTCAGATGGGACGGTTCTGGGTCATGTCCCAGCAGGGGTCAGGTCATCGACTACCTGCTGGGCATGCACTTTAAAGTTGCGGACTTGTTTGCGGTGATACATCCCGCAAACTCTAACGAGTTTGATGTCAGTTTCGTGACTCCTGTCACAATGGAGCGCTTCCTGACTCTTTACGAGCTGGTGAAGAGGGCAGATCCGTGGAAGGGCTTCAGAGTGTTTCCGCTGTCGCGGCAGGAGGAGATAAAGAATATCACCGTACTCGTGAGGAACGAGTCCCTCCCCCCCGAGGACATTATGACTTGGTTGGGGAGGTATGGACAGCTCCTGTCCGGGCTTCGTAAGAACTTGGACGAGCGCGGGGTATGGACGGGGGCTTGGTTGGCCAGGATCCGCTTGAGGCGCGTCAGCAACACCGTTGCGCACCTGCCCGGTAGCGCATTTATCGGGCGGGACAGGATCCTGGTCTTCTACCCCGGCCAGCCCCGCCGCTGCTTTAAGTGCGGCAGTCCTTCCCATCTGAGCGCGGATTGCACCATGCCGCGTTGCGTCCGGTGCAACGGCTTTGGGCACTCCCCCGAAGGGTGCAGACTTATTGTCTGCAACCTTTGTGGGGAGTTGGGTCACCCCTTTAGCCGATGCCCCAAGGCCTTCAGGGGGCAGGAGGCGGGGGGTGCTCCCGACCCGGCCGGGGCACGCGCTGGGGCCGGTCATGCCCCGGGGGCGGCTGCTGACGCCCCTGGGGCCCAGGGCGAAGAGGGGTCGCGTCCTCAGAGGCCTCCCAGGCGTAGTCGTGGTGAGACGGGTCCAGAGGGGGATGGGGGTGGGAGTAGGGGTGGTGCTGGTCCTCCAGGACCAGCTAGTGAGGACCAGGGGGCTGCAGGGCCTAGTGGGGCCCCCAAGACATCTGGGGCCCCGAAGCCCAAAGCCAAGAAGCCCCCTGATAGGGCCCATCCCGTTTACCCCCCTCCCCCAGTCATTCCCCTTAGGGACAAGAAGCCCCCTCCCCCCCGCCCCCCCCCCCCCGCCTTTCCTCTCCTCCCCCCCCCTCCTCCTCCCCTTCCCATCCTCCTCCCTCCTCCCCTTCCTGTCCCCCCCCTTCTCCCACCCTCCCCCGTCCCGTATCCCCTTCTCCCCCCCCTGCACACACCACACACCCCGGTCCTTCAGAGGCGGTCCCCATGGACCTGTCTGGACCGGGGAGGAAGAGGCAGGCCAAGGATGCTGTCAGCGGCCGGTCGGAGGATGAAGATGGGTTCCCTCCTGGCGGCTGGCAGCTCCAGCAAAAAAAGAAGGGCAGGAAGAAGAAGAAAGTCCCAGTGCGGGTGGGTACGGGTGGCTCTCGGCCAGGGCCGAGTCATGGGGTTGAGGGAGGGATTGGGGAGTGGAGCCACTTTGGGATCCTATCCTCGGAGGATTCCGAGGGGGATCCGGGTGTTTGAGAATGAATGGTATGTAGAGGGGAGTGCAATGCCAATTACTTAAATGGCTGTACCCGCTCCAATCCGCCTTGCGACTATTAATGTCGCAAGTGTGCGTTCTACAGCGGCTCGCTATGCGGCCTTCAGTTTTTTCGGCCAGATTGAGGTCGACATTTTATTTTTGCAAGAGACCTGGCTGGCATCTGTGGCAGAGATGCACCTAGCGAAGAGAGAGTGGAGGCACGGGCCCTCTCTCTGGTCTCTTGCGGCCGAGCCCTGTAGTGGAGTCGCGGTCCTTTTTAAGACCGGCCCGGTGGCTTGCCGGCGAGTAATTGAAGTGGAGATCGGCAGGTGTCTCGTGGTGGACGTCGTCGTGAGGGGGGAATTCCTCCGGCTGATTAACATCTACGGCCCTCAGTCAAAGAGGGGGAGGAAGGAACTCCTTGCGGCACTGAAGCCTTACTTGTTCACGTCCCAGCGTGTGGTCTTTGGCGGTGACTTTAACACCGTCACCAGGTCAAAGGACCGGGCAGGTGCCACTGGCCCCCTGGGATACGATAGCAACTTTTTGAATAGCATAGCGAGGGAGGCCGGGTTGGTGGATGTGCACGTGCAGCACCTCCCCAACAGCACTGGTTTCACTTATGCCCGAGGTAGTTGTAGGAGTAGGATAGACAGGTTTTTTTTGAAGGGGGACTCGTCCTTTACGGCTCCTGAGCTGTCTGCGGTCGAGTTCTCCGATCACTGTATGGTGTCTGTCACTCTGAATGTTGCCGACAACCCCCAGAAGGGTCGAGGCCTGTGGCGCCTGAATGGGTCGCTGCTCGAGGACCCTGAAGTCAGGGAGGCCTTTGAGACCTTCTTCACGGAACAAACAGCGTTCCTGGAGAGCGGCTGCCCCCGCCAGGAATGGTGGGAGGTGGTTAAGAAAAGGTCGGAAGACTTTTTCCGTAGGATCTCGAGGCACCGGGCAGCTTCCCGCTACCTGGCCTATCAGAGGTTGAGAAGGCAATTGGATCGCCTGGTCTCCTCTGGTGGCCCTCAGGAGCAGGTCTCAGAGCTGAAGCGTCAGATGAAGGAGTGCCAGTACGACCGTCTCGCTTCCCTGGTCCTTGAGAGGGATTACGGGAAATTCACCACCCCGGATCCCTACAAGAGCTGTGGTGAAGCGGTGAGTGAGAAGGTGGTACATGGCCTGATTGACTCCTCGGGGTCTCTGGTCCGGTCCAGATCGGGGATCCTGGGGGTCATCGGAGCCCACTTTTCCGGTATCCTTCGGAAGAGGCCTTTGGACCTGGGGAGAGCCAGGAGATATCTTGATGAGACCCCGTTGGGGGCGGGGTCCGATCTCCCTGACTCTTTGACAGAGTTGATCTCGACGGCTGAAGTTGAGCAGGCGATTGATTCTTTGTCACCTAAGAAGTCGCCGGGGCCTGATGGGCTCACGGCCGAGTTCTATAAAACCTTCAAGAGCCTCTTGGCTCCTCACTTGAGGGAAGTGTTCAACGAGTGTTTGGCGGTAGGTCTGCTCCCTCCCTCAATGAGAAGGTCAGCCCTGATCCTGCTGTCAAAGGGGAAGGATCCGTCCCGGGTGGAGAATTGGCGTCCTATCGCCCTTCTCACCACGGATAGGAAGATCCTGGCGAAGATCCTGTTCTTGCGTATGTCTGCTGTCGCAGACAAGTTACTGTCCACCTCTCAGCACTGTGCAATTTCCGGCCGGAGCACTTTTAGTGCCGTCCTGAACGTCCGGGAGGCCGTGGAAAGGTGCAGGGCAACGGGAGAGGGACGGTATCTGCTGGCCCTGGATCAGGCTAAGGCTTTTGATCGGGTAGACCACGAGTACCTCTGGCTTCTCCTGGGGAAATACGGCCTGCCCGCTCGATTTATCAATTGGCTGAAGGTTTTGTACAGGGGGGCGGAGAGCTTCCCCCTTGTGAACGGTTGGGTGGGTCCTTCCTTTTCGGTGGACTCTGGTGTCAGGCAGGGCTGCCCTCTGAGTCCCCTGCTCTACGTCTTTGCGGTCGACCCCTTCGTGAGGAGGCTAGACTGCGAGCGTGTGAGGGGGGTCGCGGTGGCGCCCGGCAGTGGCCCGGTTTTTGCGGTTAAGGTGGTGGCCTACGCGGACGACGTCTCGGTGGTGGTGTCTAGCCGAGAGGAGGCCCGGTTTGTGGAAACGCAGATCGGGGACTACTCCGAGGCGTCCAGTTCGTTGGTCAACTGGGACAAGAGCGAAGTTCTCTGGTTGGGGAAGGAGGGTGAGCAGTTCGCCCTCCCGGACGTGTTCCCCCGCCCCCAGCCAGAAGTTAAGATCCTCGGCATCACATTTGGCCCGGGTGACTACCCGAAGCAAAACTGGGAGCGGCGGCTTGTGGGTGCCACCCGGAAAGTCAACGCCTGGAAAGGCTGGAAGCTGTCACTGAGGGAAAGGGTTAGCCTGGTGAAAACCTACCTGCTGCCGGAGTTCCTCTATGTCAGCTACGTGTGTCTTCTGCCAGAATCGCTCTATACGCGGATCTACAGCCTGTTTTTCCTACTGTTGTGGGGCAACAGGCTGAATTTGATCAAGAGGGAGGTCACGTACCGGCAGAGGAGGGATGGGGGATTGGACATGATCAATCCGATGGTGTTTTTCACCATCATCTTTGTGAAGTTCAATCTTCAATCCATTTTTGTGGACGTCCCGACTCTGTGGGAGCGTTCATGCAAGGACTGGTTCCTCCTGTTCTTGGGTGGCTGGGAGGGAGGTGGGCGCCCTGGTGATCTTCGCAGATCCCATGAGTACCTACCCTCCTACGTTCCGACAGCCTTAAAGGTGCTGAGGCGGTGGCGGATAACTGCTCTGGAGGTGGGCTCCTTGGGTCGGCGAGAGCTGTACTCAAGGGTCATGACTTCGGACGTTCTGAAGCCACTGGCCTTGCGGGATTGCCCGGAGAGGGTCCTCGTGGAGGGGTTAGCTCTCCTGAATTCCAAGAGAATTCCCCTCAAGTTTTGGGATCTTGCGTGGAGGGCGTTCCACGGACGGCTTTACGTGAGATCCAACTTGAAGTGCAGGAACCTAGCGGACAGAGGCTGTCCTCGTCCCGAGTGCGGGGGGGTGCTGGAGACCATGGACCATTTTCTGGTCGAGTGCCCCTTTAACTCGGAGGTTCTTGAGGGGGTGGGGGATGCCATCGGCTATCCCCGCCTCCGGGCCTTGACCGTTCCGGAGAGGGTGTACGGCGACTTCAGAGTCCACAGGGGTTTTGATTTGTCGTCACTGTATTTAGTTAGCGTAGTCTGCCTTTACTACACTTGGCACGCGCGGTGTCTCCTGTCCACTAGGGACAAAACCCTGTCCGTGCATGAGGTGGTGGGTGGCGTATATCACGAGCTGGTGAAGGTAAGGCGTCTAGAGGGGGAGAGGGTTGGGGACGAGAGGTGTGCCCGGCTGTGGCGGGGTTTCCACTTCCGGCCACCTTAAGGACTCTTCCGGGCCTCTTCCTTTCGGTGGTGGGTCCTGGCTGTCCTTTACCCCCCCGTAGGGTTTTTGTTTTATTTTTGTGAGCAAGTGCGAGCACATTGCGCTCCAATTGCGCTCCCGCCTGCATACGATGCGTATGGTGGGGGCGTGTATGTGTTCGTGCGTGTGGTATGATTGTTGGTATGAATGAAGTGGCTCACTTTTAATGGGGGACCCTGATGAGGGGCGGCCGTAGGGAGTCTTCTCGTTAGGAGGCTCCGGGGGCCAACCCGAGGGATGTCTCCCATCCCTTCTTCTTCCTGCCCTAGGCCTGCCTCGTAGGGTGTGTGCAGTGACCCCCGCAGGTCTTCTCGGGGGTCAGCACGGCGAGGCCAGCGGTGCACAGTGTTATGTTTGTGTTTGAGTGTGTTTATTGTGTTGAGTTTGATTAATGTTATGTTTACCGAAGTTATGGTATGTTTTATTTTCATTTTCTGTATGTCATGTTTATGTTTGGAAGCTGTTTAAATTTTAAATAAAAACCTCCAAACACCACTTCCTCTTCCTCCACAGCTCTCTAGCGCCAGTCTCATGCGGTGGTTGAAACCGGAACTACACTCCAAGGAAGACAGGGGAGGCTGTGTGTGGTGTTGCTCTGCTGCTGCTGCAGAGATCCAGGAGGAGGAGGGATGGCGTCCCTGAGCCCAGGGCCCTCCACTCGGTCTGGGAGCACTCCAAGCCCGGCTGGGCTCAAGAGTCTCACCAGGGAGGAACGGCTGTTCCTCCAGACACAATTTGACATCTTAGATTGGACCAGAGCCCAGCCGGGTGAGGACGGTCCTAGGCTGAAGGCGAGAAGGGTCCGGGTGAAGGGGCTCATCCTGAGGGCCGCCCAAGTCTATGTCGTCAAGGCCGGGAAGCTGGGGGAGGTCCGGAACCAGCGGGACAGATCCTCCAGCTCCCGGCGGAGGGAGACGAAGGCGGCCTTCGAGACCCTTAGATCCCAGTGCCGGGACCTGTGGGACCTCCTGGTCGGCCTATGCGACCGTGGTGCAGGCGAGCAGGGATTCCTCCAGGAGGTTAGGCGGATGGTCACCAGAGCCAACCAGGAGGGATCCCAGGCGGCCAGGAGGAGTGCGTCATCCCATACCCAGGTCCCGGCACAGACCCTGGAGGAGGATGCAGTGGCAGCAGTGGCAGAGGCAGCGGTGGCGGAGGCAGCAGTGGCGGAGGCAGCGGTGGCGGTGGAGGCGGTGGAAGCGGTGCCCCAGCAAGACCTGGGAGCTGAAGCCCCTGTGGCTGTGAGCGCGGAGGGTCCCCGGGAGGGGCCTGAGGTCCCCCAACCAGAGGTAGGGGCCCAGGCTAGCCCGGGTAGGGTACCTGATGATGCGCGGATAGGCCCGGGGGTGGAGGTGACCCCCCCGCAGGTGGCAGTGGCGGCAGAGGCGGTAGTGGCGGCAGAGGCGGCAGTGACGGCAGCGGTGGCGGCAGAGGCGGCAGCGGTGACGGCGACAGTGGCAGGCAAGGCCAGTGCCAGGGTAGCCCCCCCAATGAAGCCCACCTATGCACAGAAGGCCGCGCGGGTGGCGGCAGCCAAGATGGCGGCCCCCGCTGCGGCCGCGTGTGTGGTGGAGGGGGGGCGGAGCCTGGCTGCAGATGGACTGGCAGCCCCCGGAACATTGGACACAGCCTGTGAGGCCGGGGACTGTGGGGGGAGCGTGGGGACTGTTGGGGTGAGTGGGGCAGTGGCTGCCTCAAAGGGGGCACCACTGCCCGTTGTTGGGGGGCTGGGGGAGGGCTCAATGCCGGTGGGGGGTCGCCGGGTGGATGGAGGGGCCGGGGGGGGGCGTGGCCAGCGGCCGGGAGGCGGCTCCCGGCGGGCCGTCATCGGGGGGCGTGGCCAGCGGCCGGGGGGCGTGGCCAGCGGCCGCGCGTCATCGGGGGGCGTGGCCTCCGCGGGAAGCGGCCGCGTGTCCCCCGTGCAGGGATCTGTGACCAGTGACCCCGGCCTCTCTGCCACTTCCGGCCCGGGGGACTCCCCATTGGTGGCAGGGCAGGTGGAGGAGGACCAGGGGGAGCCCATGGAGGAGGGGGGCATCCTCCTGTGTGATGTTGAGTGGGGGGAGGCGGAGATGGGGGAGTTAAAGGCGGACTGCCCGGCGCTGGCCTTTATAAGGCAGTTGGAGGGCTCACAGCCGGGTGGTCCGCCTGAGGATGCCACCGGTGGCAGGGGGGATGGAGATGTGGCGGAGATGGGAGCTCAGGGCCAGGCGGGTGAGCCCGCTGGTGACACCCCAGCACCCGTGGGCGATCAGGGTGCGAGCTCCCCTCCTCCCTCCTCCCCGGTGGTGAGGGCGAGGGAGCCCCGCCCAGTGGGGGCTTCGGTGGGTGGGGCTTCAGCGGGTGGGGGTGGGGCTGCCCCAGGGGGGGCACCGGTTCCTGAGGGGGCAGTGGGTGCGGAGGGTCCCCCTCCCCCCTCTCCCTCGGCTGCGCCGGGAGGCCTCTTTGGTGTGGCAGAGGAGGCGGCCCTCCTGGACGCCCTCAAGCGTACCAGGTCCTTCGCCCAGGTGGCTGGGTCCAGCGTCCCTCTGGGCCACCTGTATGGGCAGTTTGGGGCCCAGAATTTCCGGGCCCCGCCCGCTGAGCAGCCTCAGGGTGCTCAGTCCTGGCAACGGGGTACAGGGGGTCCGGAGAGGAAGCGACGCAACGTGGTACAGCTCAGATGGGACGGTTCTGGGTCATGTCCCAGCAGGGGTCAGGTCATCGACTACCTGCTGGGCATGCACTTTAAAGTTGCGGACTTGTTTGCGGTGATACATCCCGCAAACTCTAACGAGTTTGATGTCAGTTTCGTGACTCCTGTCACAATGGAGCGCTTCCTGACTCTTTACGAGCTGGTGAAGAGGGCAGATCCGTGGAAGGGCTTCAGAGTGTTTCCGCTGTCGCGGCAGGAGGAGATAAAGAATATCACCGTACTCGTGAGGAACGAGTCCCTCCCCCCCGAGGACATTATGACTTGGTTGGGGAGGTATGGACAGCTCCTGTCCGGGCTTCGTAAGAACTTGGACGAGCGCGGGGTATGGACGGGGGCTTGGTTGGCCAGGATCCGCTTGAGGCGCGTCAGCAACACCGTTGCGCACCTGCCCGGTAGCGCATTTATCGGGCGGGACAGGATCCTGGTCTTCTACCCCGGCCAGCCCCGCCGCTGCTTTAAGTGCGGCAGTCCTTCCCATCTGAGCGCGGATTGCACCATGCCGCGTTGCGTCCGGTGCAACGGCTTTGGGCACTCCCCCGAAGGGTGCAGACTTATTGTCTGCAACCTTTGTGGGGAGTTGGGTCACCCCTTTAGCCGATGCCCCAAGGCCTTCAGGGGGCAGGAGGCGGGGGGTGCTCCCGACCCGGCCGGGGCACGCGCTGGGGCCGGTCATGCCCCGGGGGCGGCTGCTGACGCCCCTGGGGCCCAGGGCGAAGAGGGGTCGCGTCCTCAGAGGCCTCCCAGGCGTAGTCGTGGTGAGACGGGTCCAGAGGGGGATGGGGGTGGGAGTAGGGGTGGTGCTGGTCCTCCAGGACCAGCTAGTGAGGACCAGGGGGCTGCAGGGCCTAGTGGGGCCCCCAAGACATCTGGGGCCCCGAAGCCCAAAGCCAAGAAGCCCCCTGATAGGGCCCATCCCGTTTACCCCCCTCCCCCAGTCATTCCCCTTAGGGACAAGAAGCCCCCTCCCCCCCGCCCCCCCCCCCCCCCCGCCTTTCCCCTCCTCCCCCCCCCCTCCTCCTCCCCTTCCCATCCTCCTCCCTCCTCCCCTTCCTGTCCCCCCCCTTCTTCTCCCACCCTCCCCCGTCCCGTATCCCCTTCTCCCCCCCCTGCACACACCACACACCCCGGTCCTTCAGAGGCGGTCCCCATGGACCTGTCTGGACCGGGGAGGAAGAGGCAGGCCAAGGATGCTGTCAGCGGCCGGTCGGAGGATGAAGATGGGTTCCCTCCTGGCGGCTGGCAGCTCCAGCAAAAAAAGAAGGGCAGGAAGAAGAAGAAAGTCCCAGTGCGGGTGGGTACGGGTGGCTCTCGGCCAGGGCCGAGTCATGGGGTTGAGGGAGGGATTGGGGAGTGGAGCCACTTTGGGATCCTATCCTCGGAGGATTCCGAGGGGGATCCGGGTGTTTGAGAATGAATGGTATGTAGAGGGGAGTGCAATGCCAATTACTTAAATGGCTGTACCCGCTCCAATCCGCCTTGCGACTATTAATGTCGCAAGTGTGCGTTCTACAGCGGCTCGCTATGCGGCCTTCAGTTTTTTCGGCCAGATTGAGGTCGACATTTTATTTTTGCAAGAGACCTGGCTGGCATCTGTGGCAGAGATGCACCTAGCGAAGAGAGAGTGGAGGCACGGGCCCTCTCTCTGGTCTCTTGCGGCCGAGCCCTGTAGTGGAGTCGCGGTCCTTTTTAAGACCGGCCCGGTGGCTTGCCGGCGAGTAATTGAAGTGGAGATCGGCAGGTGTCTCGTGGTGGACGTCGTCGTGAGGGGGGAATTCCTCCGGCTGATTAACATCTACGGCCCTCAGTCAAAGAGGGGGAGGAAGGAACTCCTTGCGGCACTGAAGCCTTACTTGTTCACGTCCCAGCGTGTGGTCTTTGGCGGTGACTTTAACACCGTCACCAGGTCAAAGGACCGGGCAGGTGCCACTGGCCCCCTGGGATACGATAGCAACTTTTTGAATAGCATAGCGAGGGAGGCCGGGTTGGTGGATGTGCACGTGCAGCACCTCCCCAACAGCACTGGTTTCACTTATGCCCGAGGTAGTTGTAGGAGTAGGATAGACAGGTTTTTTTTGAAGGGGGACTCGTCCTTTACGGCTCCTGAGCTGTCTGCGGTCGAGTTCTCCGATCACTGTATGGTGTCTGTCACTCTGAATGTTGCCGACAACCCCCAGAAGGGTCGAGGCCTGTGGCGCCTGAATGGGTCGCTGCTCGAGGACCCTGAAGTCAGGGAGGCCTTTGAGACCTTCTTCACGGAACAAACAGCGTTCCTGGAGAGCGGCTGCCCCCGCCAGGAATGGTGGGAGGTGGTTAAGAAAAGGTCGGAAGACTTTTTCCGTAGGATCTCGAGGCACCGGGCAGCTTCCCGCTACCTGGCCTATCAGAGGTTGAGAAGGCAATTGGATCGCCTGGTCTCCTCTGGTGGCCCTCAGGAGCAGGTCTCAGAGCTGAAGCGTCAGATGAAGGAGTGCCAGTACGACCGTCTCGCTTCCCTGGTCCTTGAGAGGGATTACGGGAAATTCACCACCCCGGATCCCTACAAGAGCTGTGGTGAAGCGGTGAGTGAGAAGGTGGTACATGGCCTGATTGACTCCTCGGGGTCTCTGGTCCGGTCCAGATCGGGGATCCTGGGGGTCATCGGAGCCCACTTTTCCGGTATCCTTCGGAAGAGGCCTTTGGACCTGGGGAGAGCCAGGAGATATCTTGATGAGACCCCGTTGGGGGCGGGGTCCGATCTCCCTGACTCTTTGACAGAGTTGATCTCGACGGCTGAAGTTGAGCAGGCGATTGATTCTTTGTCACCTAAGAAGTCGCCGGGGCCTGATGGGCTCACGGCCGAGTTCTATAAAACCTTCAAGAGCCTCTTGGCTCCTCACTTGAGGGAAGTGTTCAACGAGTGTTTGGCGGTAGGTCTGCTCCCTCCCTCAATGAGAAGGTCAGCCCTGATCCTGCTGTCAAAGGGGAAGGATCCGTCCCGGGTGGAGAATTGGCGTCCTATCGCCCTTCTCACCACGGATAGGAAGATCCTGGCGAAGATCCTGTTCTTGCGTATGTCTGCTGTCGCAGACAAGTTACTGTCCACCTCTCAGCACTGTGCAATTTCCGGCCGGAGCACTTTTAGTGCCGTCCTGAACGTCCGGGAGGCCGTGGAAAGGTGCAGGGCAACGGGAGAGGGACGGTATCTGCTGGCCCTGGATCAGGCTAAGGCTTTTGATCGGGTAGACCACGAGTACCTCTGGCTTCTCCTGGGGAAATACGGCCTGCCCGCTCGATTTATCAATTGGCTGAAGGTTTTGTACAGGGGGGCGGAGAGCTTCCCCCTTGTGAACGGTTGGGTGGGTCCTTCCTTTTCGGTGGACTCTGGTGTCAGGCAGGGCTGCCCTCTGAGTCCCCTGCTCTACGTCTTTGCGGTCGACCCCTTCGTGAGGAGGCTAGACTGCGAGCGTGTGAGGGGGGTCGCGGTGGCGCCCGGCAGTGGCCCGGTTTTTGCGGTTAAGGTGGTGGCCTACGCGGACGACGTCTCGGTGGTGGTGTCTAGCCGAGAGGAGGCCCGGTTTGTGGAAACGCAGATCGGGGACTACTCCGAGGCGTCCAGTTCGTTGGTCAACTGGGACAAGAGCGAAGTTCTCTGGTTGGGGAAGGAGGGTGAGCAGTTCGCCCTCCCGGACGTGTTCCCCCGCCCCCAGCCAGAAGTTAAGATCCTCGGCATCACATTTGGCCCGGGTGACTACCCGAAGCAAAACTGGGAGCGGCGGCTTGTGGGTGCCACCCGGAAAGTCAACGCCTGGAAAGGCTGGAAGCTGTCACTGAGGGAAAGGGTTAGCCTGGTGAAAACCTACCTGCTGCCGGAGTTCCTCTATGTCAGCTACGTGTGTCTTCTGCCAGAATCGCTCTATACGCGGATCTACAGCCTGTTTTTCCTACTGTTGTGGGGCAACAGGCTGAATTTGATCAAGAGGGAGGTCACGTACCGGCAGAGGAGGGATGGGGGATTGGACATGATCAATCCGATGGTGTTTTTCACCATCATCTTTGTGAAGTTCAATCTTCAATCCATTTTTGTGGACGTCCCGACTCTGTGGGAGCGTTCATGCAAGGACTGGTTCCTCCTGTTCTTGGGTGGCTGGGAGGGAGGTGGGCGCCCTGGTGATCTTCGCAGATCCCATGAGTACCTACCCTCCTACGTTCCGACAGCCTTAAAGGTGCTGAGGCGGTGGCGGATAACTGCTCTGGAGGTGGGCTCCTTGGGTCGGCGAGAGCTGTACTCAAGGGTCATGACTTCGGACGTTCTGAAGCCACTGGCCTTGCGGGATTGCCCGGAGAGGGTCCTCGTGGAGGGGTTAGCTCTCCTGAATTCCAAGAGAATTCCCCTCAAGTTTTGGGATCTTGCGTGGAGGGCGTTCCACGGACGGCTTTACGTGAGATCCAACTTGAAGTGCAGGAACCTAGCGGACAGAGGCTGTCCTCGTCCCGAGTGCGGGGGGGTGCTGGAGACCATGGACCATTTTCTGGTCGAGTGCCCCTTTAACTCGGAGGTTCTTGAGGGGGTGGGGGATGCCATCGGCTATCCCCGCCTCCGGGCCTTGACCGTTCCGGAGAGGGTGTACGGCGACTTCAGAGTCCACAGGGGTTTTGATTTGTCGTCACTGTATTTAGTTAGCGTAGTCTGCCTTTACTACACTTGGCACGCGCGGTGTCTCCTGTCCACTAGGGACAAAACCCTGTCCGTGCATGAGGTGGTGGGTGGCGTATATCACGAGCTGGTGAAGGTAAGGCGTCTAGAGGGGGAGAGGGTTGGGGACGAGAGGTGTGCCCGGCTGTGGCGGGGTTTCCACTTCCGGCCACCTTAAGGACTCTTCCGGGCCTCTTCCTTTCGGTGGTGGGTCCTGGCTGTCCTTTACCCCCCCGTAGGGTTTTTGTTTTATTTTTGTGAGCAAGTGCGAGCACATTGCGCTCCAATTGCGCTCCCGCCTGCATACGATGCGTATGGTGGGGGCGTGTATGTGTTCGTGCGTGTGGTATGATTGTTGGTATGAATGAAGTGGCTCACTTTTAATGGGGGACCCTGATGAGGGGCGGCCGTAGGGAGTCTTCTCGTTAGGAGGCTCCGGGGGCCAACCCGAGGGATGTCTCCCATCCCTTCTTCTTCCTGCCCTAGGCCTGCCTCGTAGGGTGTGTGCAGTGACCCCCGCAGGTCTTCTCGGGGAGTGTGGAGTGCCGTGTCTGTGTGTGTTATTGTATTTTTGTGTTTTTGAATGTTATGTTTGCCAGTTTGGCTTATTTTGTTTATTTTCTGTATATTATGTTTTGTCTGGAAGCTGTTTAAATTTTAAATAAAAACCTCCAAACACCACTTCCTCTTCCTCCACAGCTCTCTAGCGCCAGTCTCATGCGGTGGTTGAAACCGGAACTGCACTCCAAGGAAGACAGGGAAGACACGAGGGTGTGTCGCTGAGCGACGGCGGCTGAAATAGATTCCAGGAACGCCGCCTGAACTGCTGTCGTCCAGAGCAATGGTACCCAACGTTGACGATAACGAGAGGCGATAGTGACTTAAGTCGACTGACGTGACAGCTGTGGAAACAAATGACAGACAACAACACGAATGACTGACATGACATGTTGCCTGGTACGCTGAGGCCGAACTGTGACATCCAGCTGCCACCGGGTCCGACTCCAAGCTTCCTTTTTTTTTTTTTTTTTTTTGTAGAAATGCAGCCGGCCTAGGGCACGCCGGCGCGAATTCGTACAGGCAGGTGACCAATTAACGCCGGGGCGTGGTAAGGTGACACAGAAATGATATAACATGACAAGGACAAGAATCAAAGTCTCTTTTTTTTTTTTTTTGTGATTCCGCCCCTGGCGCATTTATTGAAATGAGGCCGGGCCTAGGGCACGCCGACACGAATTAGTGTGGGAAAGTGACTGCATTCATGCCGGGCGTGGTAAGGTGACAGAAATGAGATACCATGACAGGGGCAAGAATCAGGAATGTACGCAAACCAGTGATGCGATTCTGCCCTTGGCGCATGTATTGAAATGAGGCCGGGCCTAGGGCACGCCGACACGAATTAGTGCGAGGAAGTGACTGCATTCATGCCGGGCGTGGTAAGGTGACAGAAATGAGATACCATGACAGGGGCAAGAATCAGGAATGTACGCAAACCAGTGATGCGATTCCGCCCTTGGCGCATGTATTGAAATGAGGCCGGGCCTAGGGCACGCCGACACGAATTAGTGCGGGGAAGTGACTGCATTCATGCCGGGCGTGGTAAGGTGACAGAAATGAGATACCATGACAGGGGCAAGAATCAGGAATGTACGCAAACCAGTGATGCGATTCCGCCCTTGGCGCATGTATTGAAATGAGGCCGGGCCTAGGGCACGCCGACACGAATTAGTGCGGGGAAGTGACTGCATTCATGCCGGGCGTGGTAAGGTGACCGAAATGAGATACCATTACAGGGGCAAGAATCAAGAATGTACGCAACCAGTGATGCGATTCCGCCCTTGGCGCATGTATTGAAATGAGGCCGGCCTGGGGCACGCCGACCCGAATCAGTGCAGGGAAGTGACTGCATACATGCCGGGCGTGGTAAGGTGACAGAAATGATATACCATGACAGGGGCAAGAATCAGGAATGTACGCAACCAGTGATGCGATTCCGCCCTTGGCGCATGTATCGAAATGAGGCCGGGTAGTCGTGCATCTGGATCGCCCCGATCGGAGCATGTATGGATGCGACCGGACCAGGATCGAAACGATGGCATGAACGCCCTGTTTAACTGATGTGAAATGATTTAGCATGACCGAATGGCCTGATACGTTAGCCATGTTTGAAATGATGAAATGATTTGTCATGCTAATACGTGAAATGTTTCGACACGGTCGAAGTGATTCGTACATTTAACATGCCAACAGCGATTCGGAATGCAAATAGCGATTCGGCACACTTGCTGGCGCAACTGATTTGAACAATGACAGGACATGAACGATGCGTGTGAGTGCGAACGGCACCCGTACGTGAGTCATGTTTGAACGATTCAAAGACTGCGTAATACGACCGCGTAAGGGGAACCCTTGAGTGCCGGATGCGGCATCGGTCGGAGTGTAGTGGCGGGCGGCCCTGAATGTGCGTGCCGCTAGATGGCTCCCGATCGTGTACAACCAAAAACGTGCGAGTAAGTGTTTAGTTTTCGAGACAAGCAGCGCGTGGGCAGTGCATGAGAACGTAAAACATGGGAGCCGAAGCCCTACCTGCGACAGCCGAACCAGACTCTCTGTACGAAACTGCGACTCGGCGACCCGAGTGCGACACGAAGGGACAACACGACTTACGAACGCGGGACTGCAACAAGAGGAGACGGACAGACGAAAACGGAGCTCACGAACCGGCACCAACAGCGCTTGTCTCGAACGAGTCGGTCCTAGATGTCTGACGTATCAGATATCACGCACAGGAAACCGACAAAGACCGGCGGCCTTTGGGCTGCTTAAATACCCTCCGGGCTCCTCCCATAACTTCAGGCCGGTACCCGGCCTTCCAATTAATCAATGGAAAGTGGTGTTTGGTGCACTTTAGTTTGAGTATTCACTACACAGACACACTCCACAAATACCCTATAATATACTGCAATATACTGCGTCAAATGTGCAGTAACGCACAGAACTATATGCGTTTACAATGGTAATACACCTAGACCTGGTAAACCTTATTTCAAAGAAAAATAGGCTTTTCATATAAGTTGCCTATAAAAGCGATATAAATCCTGTCTCAACACAAATTCATTCATTTTTTCTTTAGGGCAAAAGCCTAAACCTTTGTTTAATACCTGTGCTTCAGGCTCTGTTAATGATATAGAAGAGATATTATATACCACATTGTCCTCTAATGCCTCTGACGGTTCTGGAGTCTGGTTGTTACTCCCCTGGATACTCCTTTTCTTGTATCGTTTGCACCCCTCCTGTACATTGTAAGGGGTGGTTCAGATTTATAGATGATATTTTTTGCGGTGTGGGATGGTGACATTGGAACCCTTTTATTGTTTGATCAGTATATCAATTATTTAGTCCCAGGTCTGAAATTGAATGTCTTGTATAGCAATAGGGTGATTTGATTTTTAGACACATCGCTGAAAATAAATGGTATGAACATAGAGCGTAATCTGTTTTAAAAAAAAATACTGATCGTAATCAATAATTACACTATAATGCCGCATACACACGAGCGGATTTTCCGTCAGAAAAATCTTGGATGGTTTTTCCAACGGAATTCCGCTCAAGCTTGTCTTGCATAGACACGGTCTCACAAAAGTTTGCTGAACTTTCGACCGTCAAGAACGCGGTGACGTACAACACTACGACGAGCCGAGAAAATTAAGTTCAATGCTTCCGAGTGTAGCACGCCATAGGGGCGGCTGTGTTTTTCCGGGCTTACCGATTACCTCCTCCGCCTTGCAGCTCATCGTTCTCGTCTAGGGGTTCCCAGAGTTAGTACCCAGTAACTGTGGAGACTGACACTCAAAGTCCTTTTGAGGATTTTTTATTTGCACAAACCGTTGAACAAAACACAGTCTCTCAGTTGGGAATAGAGGGTAAGGGTATAGAAGCTCAGGCACTTGGAACTTGCTAACACTTGAATAAATGTCTCTCTCTAGATGATCCAGGGAGTAGCCACTCGCAACTGGATAACTCACTGTTGGATAAACCCTTGTTTGTAGATCTAGCAGCCAAAAAGTGATCTTTGTTTAGCGAAGTCTCTGCCACAGACTTGGTTAGGAAACTTTAGAATGAACACACCAAAGTCTCTCACAGGAACTTAGTTGTAACTGAAGGATAGGTTAGGAACTTTTCCTATGGTACCAGTATCTTACAGCCGATCCGGCGATACCGTAGGAAATGCGGATTCAACTAGTGTCCATACAGCTCAGCTTCCAGGCTCTTACTGAGCAGCCAGCCTCGTGCGTGGCCCTCCTCCGAAGAGTCACATGTAGAGTTGCTGGGCCTCTCCAATCCTGAGACGGCACCGGAACACTTCAGAATCCTCCTTCAGTTACTGCATCTCAAACTAGCCAGTTCCGAGGCTCAGAAACGGATGGGTCCCCACCCCAGACCATGAGGGCCTCCGGGGCTGGTCAGGAGAACCGGACAGACCCAGGCCGGGTCCCGTCCCATCGTGTGACCATAGCACCTTAAGTACCCCCTCCCCGGAATACACAGCGTGGCAAACATGCCCACTGATTGGCTCCGGGGAAGATTGGTACCCAATGCGTCCAACCAGACTGCGTTCTAAGGCCTGTCACAGGTGCTCACCTCACCTATGACCAGGCAGAACCTTAATACAGTCCAGCCAAACTGATGCCAAAGTATAACCTAGAATAATTAACCCCAAAACTCAACTACAGTTCTGGGCAAAAACTAGATTTACAAATAGCGGGGCACTTTGAAAAAGTGCCGGCGCTACACAAGCATGCGTCAAATTGTTTCCGAGCATGCGTAGGAATTTTGTGCGTCGGAATTGCTACAGACGATCGGAATTTCCAATCAGAACTTTTTCTGACCGAAAAATTGAGAACCTGCTCTCAATCTTTTGCTGGCTGGAATTCAGCCAGCAAAAGTCTGATGGAGCATACACACGGTCGGAATTTCCGACTAAAAGCTCTCATCAGTCTTTTGCTAGCCGAATTTCTGATTGCGTGTACATGGTATAAGAGTTTTCACCCCCATGGGGTGTTTAGGTCGATACCTAGGAGTCAGCTGTACAGGGTTAAAAGAATTGTTAGTGATCCAGAACAATGTGAAGTAAGACTAAATGAAATGGAAGCCAGGCTTGATAAGCGAGGTTATACAGTTTCATTAGTTAAAAGGGAACGTACACATTTAGCAGATAATAGGCATCACCATAGAAATGATAGGAGAATTCCATTTGTGTCACAGTACCATCCATATTCACTTCAAATCCATAACATCCTTAAGATGTGTGTGCATTTCATACAGTTGTGGTGAGGCCACATAAAACTGGATTAGTCGCGTTTGTCAGGTTTTACTAAACCCCCAATTGTATGTGTCAACAAAGCCTATGGGTGCCCTAACCTTCTTAACTTCAGGGCTGGTTCACATTAGTGGTTGGGAGGCAATAAAACCCCACAGTTGAGCTGTGCATTTACTGCACTACTACCCAAATGTGACCCATTCAAGTGAATGAGATCGCTCTGCAAGCGCAATTGTGGGCAAAGTATGTAGTTGCAGTGTGGGGATCAAGGAGTTAAAGTGTTTGTAAACATCAGACATGAGTTATTAAAGAATAATATCCCTCTATAGTGTAAATGTGTCTCAATCCAGAGCGCTAAGTGTAATTTCTGTCCGCTGCTTCGTTCCTCTGCTATCAGTATGAATCACTTCTGACAAGTTTTTCTGCCACCAATTTTTTTTTTTTTTTTTAAATAACTTTGTGCTGATAGGCTGCAATGATGAGCACTGATAGGCTACACTCATGGGCACTGATGAGCACTGATAAGCTGCACTCATGGGCAATGATAGGCTGCACCGATGAGCAATGCTGCACTAATGAGCACTGATAGGCTGCACTGATAGGCAGCACTAATGGGCACTGATAGACTGCACTGATAGGGCACTCATGGGCACTGATAAGTGGCAGTCATGGGGCTGCACTGATAATCATCTTTGTACATGTCCCCTGTCACACTTGCCAGTTATCGGCTCTCCTTTACCCACAGACACAGCACATGAGAAAAGTACTGCTGATAACTGGCAAGTCTGTTTACCTTGTGATCATCTGTGATTGGACACAGCTGATCACATGGTAACGTGCTACTGTGATTGGCCCTTTATTGCAATCACAGAGTGCACCGTATGCGCTTCCCCAAGGGGCACGGGGGGAGAAGTGGTTCCTACATGGGCACTCACCTGGAACAACATGAGCCATGCTGTAGCCGTCTTTCGGTTATAGCGCAGTAATGAAGTGGTTGAAGCAGATAGTGAGGAAGCAATGTAACACTGCCTGTCAAATGCACTCCGAAGAGTAATCTGAAAGTGGATCGTTTTTCAGAGAGCACCACTGGTGAGAATGAGCCCTCAATAAACCTTCTTCACGTAAAAGAACCCCATGGTGAGTGAATTGGTCACCATTGGTGGGTTGCCTGGGGGTGGGGGGGGGGGGGGGTAGATTTGAAACCCTAGACTGGCTTGGAGGTCCCAGGACAACCAGCGGCTCCTCAGGGGGTAAGTGCTAAACTCTCTTTGCAACAATCCACTGAAATGAGAAAATCCTGCAATGCTTCCGTCATACATTAAGAGATCTTACGTCTGAGTTTTTTTTTACTTACTCAAACAAGCAGAACAGCGGCTGAGAACACAAGAAGCTTGCGACATAAAGCGAGCCGAGCCGTGAGTCATCCAGCCTGGCAATTGTAATCTAGAGAGTGTAGAAATGAGGAAAACAATTCATAGTAAACACTGTGCTGGTACAAAGCCAAGCTGAGGATTACACAGGAAAATCTTCCCACATGAAATGAGTCCTTACCTGCAACACGCCAAGCATTCTATAGAGAACAGCCAAAGCAGGTTGTATATGTTGGGTCTGAGGGGGAATCTGCATTGCTCCGTTGACAAAACGCGGTAAAAACACATATGCGCTTTTGTTGCGTTTTACCACATTTTTGACACGTTTTCCCCACGTTTGCTGGACTCCTGTATCAATCATGCACCTGTGAAACTTGGACATGTGACTCAACCCCCCCGCCCCCCCGGTTTCCTTTTTTGATGAGTTTTGTATTTCAATTGGGAGGTGCATCTTTGGTGCGGTCTTTAGCCCCAGTTCACATATGCCGTGCGGGAAACGTGGTGAATCCTGAGCGGTTCCCGCACTGCACTGAAATCGCACTCCGTTCATGCGATCTGCCACTGATGTTGATGTTAAATTAATGACACCCCAAAACAGGTCACAAAACGCTGTGCAATTGATTGCAAGAGTCAGATCACATGGGTGTGAGCGTAACACACACACAAAAAAAGATGCCCTCCCCTTTTTTGTGTGGTGAGGTGTAAATTGGCATAACTCCCAACTGTCCCTGATTTCGAGGAACTGTCCCTGATTTGGTCCCTCTGTCCTCCTCATTTGTTCCTCATTTTGGTCTGATATATATATATATAGGTGTATAAAAAATGCACTACAGTAAACCCCCCTCCATCGCTGGGGTTATGTTCCGGACCCACCCGCGAAAAGTGAAAAACCGCGAAATAGAAAGACCCTATTTAAATACACCCTAGGCATGTTTTGTAAATTTTTTAATAGCATTTAAAGGTCTTTAAACACACTTTTATGCAATAGAAACACATTAAAGATAGAGAGAGAGATCAAGAGGATTTTTAAAACTCAAAAATATTGTCTTAACAGTACAGTATACTGTACAGTACAGTAAAAAATAGAGTACATAACTGCGAAAATGGCAAAATATTACCACAATATCAGAATAACAGGTCCTAATTAAAATACCGCGATATACCGGGACCGCAAAAACTGAACCGCGATATAGCGGGGGTTTACTGTATTTATGTTTTAAAAAACGTTTCCCAGTGCTAAATCTTTAATCCAATTTCTAAATTTCTGCATTTTTAAATTTCAAAAGCAAATATAAAGGAATAGTAGTGGTAAAACAAAAAAAAACACTTGTGGGTTTAACTAATATGTGAGGGGGGGGGGCTCTCTGGGGACCCTGATGTAAGTGGGAGGCTCTCTGGGGACCCTGATGTAAGTGGGGTGCTCTCTGGGGACCCTGATATAAGTGGGGGGCTCTTTGGTAACCCTGATGCAAGTGGGAGGCTCTCTGGGGACCCTGATGTAAGTGGGATGCTCTCTGGTGACCCTGATGTAAGTGGGAGGCTCTCTGGGGACCCTGATATAAGTGGGGGGCTCTTTGGTGACCCTGATGTAAGTGGGGGGCTCTCTGGGGACCCTGATGTAAGTGGGAGGCTCTCTGGGGACCCTGATATAAGTGGGGGGCTCTTTGGTGACCCTGATGTAAGTGGGGGGCTCTCTGGGGACCCTGATGTAAGTGGGAGGCTCTCTGGGGACCCTGATGTAAGTGGGGGGCTCTCTGGGGATATATACACACACACATATATTACTGTGTATACATGTGTATGCCCGCCCAAGCGTATGACTTTCTTTACTACGCTGCTATGGGCTCTAGCCCCAGATCTTTTGTAGACCTAGCAACGCCCCTGCCTATGCCTATATACTTTTGCTTTTAAGTGTCCCTCATTCCCATCTCAAAAAGTTGGGAGGTATGAATTGGGCCCATACAAAATGAATGGTATCAAATTGGTAAACATACAGATATCGTGCTGGGCTGGCAGGTCTAAAAAGAGCAGCTGGCAAAAACAATCAGATAGATTGCAAACAAATATATAAAACAATCTTTTTTTTTTTTTTAACGTTATACTGTTCTCTTGTTTAGTCAATATGTTACACTTGTTTTGAATCACTTTTTATCATGGCAAGATTGTTTTATACATACAAAATGAATGCGGTGCTATTCCTATCCGAATCACATGCGAATCACATGCGATGTCCCGCACTGCACAAGGGTGAACCCAGGCTTAACTACTTTTGCATAGCCCTCAACTGTCCTTGATCTGGAATAATGTCCCTCTGTCCCTCTTTCCTCCTCATTTGTCCCTCATTTTGGTCTGATCTATATAACTGTATATAAAATGCACTTTTTAGCTTTCAAAAAGTGTTTCCCAGTGCTAAACCTTTCATCCAAATTCTAAATTGCTGCATTTTTACATTTCAAAAGCCAATATAAAGGAATAGGAGTGGTAAAAAAAAGCACTTATAATTAATTATAATTATCCTTTAACCACTTCAGCCCCGGAAGGATTTCCCCCCTTCCTGACCAGAGCATTTTTTGCGATTCGGCACTGCGTCGCTTTAACTGACAATTGCACATTCATGCGACGTTGCACCCATATAAAATGTACGTCCTTTTTTCCCCACAAATAGAGCTTTCTTTTGGTGGTATTTGATCGCCTCTGCGGTTTTTATTTTTTGCACTATTAACAAAAATTCAGACAATTTTGAAAAAAAAAAAAACAATATGTTTTTTACTTTCTGCAATAAAACACATCCAATAAAAAAATGTAAAAAATCTAATTTCTTCATTAGTTTAGGCCAATATATATTCCGCTACATGTTTTTGGTAAAAAAAAATCCCAATAGGCGTATATTGATTGGTTTGCGCAAAAGTTATAGCGTCTACAAAATAGGGGATATTTTTATTGCATTTTTATTTTTACTAGTAATGGCGGTGATCATCGATTTTTAGCGGGACTGCGACATTGCGGCAGACAAATGGGACACTAATGCCGCGTACACACAAGCGAATTTTCCGTCAGAAAAAACGTTGTTTTTCCGACGGCTTGCATACACACAGTCACACAAAAATTCTCGGAACTTTCGACCGTCAAGAACGCGGTGACGTACAACACTACGACGAGCCGAGAAAATGAAGTTCAATGCTTCCGAGCATGCGTCGAATTGTTTCCGAGCATGCGTAGGAATTTTGCGCATCGGAATTGGTACAGACAATCAGAATTTCCAATCGGAACTTTTTCCGACTGAAAAATTGAGAACCTGCTCTCAATCTTTGGCTGGGGGGAATTCCGCCAGCAAAAGTCCGATGGAGCGTTCACACAGTCGGAATTTCTGACCAAAAGCTCACATCGGACTTCTGCTGGCGGAATTTCCGATCGTGTGTACGGGGCATAAGTGACACTTTTTGGGGACCAGTGCTAAAAAAAATACACTGTCACTGTACTAATGGCACTGGCAGGGAAGGGGTTAACATCAGGGGTAATCAGGGAGTGATTTCTAACTGTGGGGGTCGGCTTAACCGGAGGAAGAGAGAGATCTGTGTTACTGCTTAGCAGGAACACAAGATCTCGCTCTTCCTCTCTGACAGAATAGCAGTCTGCTTTGTTTACATAGGCAGACTGCGGTTCTGCCTCTCCAGTGAACTATTGGTCGGTCCAGGCAGCCATCGCTGCCGCCGGACCCGCTGTTTGGCTCCCACTGTGTCCAATCACAGCAAGAGCGGGTCGCCGGCTGCCCGCACGACCGGTACCTCAAAGATTAAACAACGTTTACTGTGGCAGGGTGGCCCGGCTGCGTGAAACAACAGGTACGTTGTTTCACGCAGCCGGGCCACCCTGCCACAGTAAATGTGCGGTGGGAGGTCCGGAAGCGGTGTAGCAGAGGCCCTAGGGAAGAAAATGGTGGCTGTTGCAATTTAAGTAATGCCTTATTTGCACAGCGGTTTTTCAAATGCATATTTTTTGTAAAATATTGACTTTAATGAATTTTAATGCACACAAACACAATATAATACTCAATGTTTTGATGAAATATAAAAGATGATGTTATGCCAAGTAAAACAATAACTAGCATGTCAACCTTTAAAATTGCGTACGCCCGTGGAACGGCGCCATCTACAGTACCTAAATATCTACGTAGGTGATGCTTTAAAAGCCTTTACTTTACAGGTTACCAGTTTAAAGTTACACAGGAGGTCCGTTGGTAGAATTATTGCTCTCACTCGTGTTCAGGACGATACCTCACATGTGTGGTTCGATCAATATCAACATATGTGTGCGGGACCTACGTATGTGTTCGCATTTGCACATGAGCACAAGGGATAGTGGCACTTACATTTTGTTTTATTTTATTTAAACATTTTTTTTTTTTTACACTATCCCTTTATTTTATTTTTATCAACTTTAATGCATGGGCCTTTACAGGTCCTCTTCATGGAGAGATCCGGGGTCTAGTAGATCCCAGATCTCTCTTCTGGCATTCAATGCAGCTGATTACATAATTCCCATCAGGGTGATCCCTTATATCACCCCAATTCATAAGATGAGTATTTACATGTAAACATAAATTGTGTCAACCATGTGACTGTTAGCCCCCATACACACGGTCAGAAATTCCGACGGAAAATGTCCGATCGGACCATGTTGTCGGAAAATCCACCCGTGTGTGGGCTCAATCGGACTTTTTCCATCGGATCTTAAAAATTTCCGACAACAAAATCCGATCGGACTTTTTCCGATCGTGTGTAGAGAATTCCAACGGACAAAGTGCCACGCATGCTCAGATCAAATTACGAGACCAAAGCTATTGGCTACTAGCCTCTACATAGTTCCGTAATATGCAACAAACGTCACCACGTTCGGAACGATTGGATTTCCCGACAACTTTGTCCGACCATGTGTATGCAACACCAGTTTCGGACAAAATCTGTGGAAAAAAAAACGGATGGATTTTGGGGTCGGAATTTCCGACCGCGTGTACGGGGGCTTAGCTGCGAATGTCAGAGTGAGAGCAATAAATCTAGTGCCATCATTAATGATTAACTCTACACTGATAACCTGTAAAGGCTTATAAAGCCTATAGATAACTTTGGGTACTGCAGCCTTTTGTGATTTTTAAGGTTCGACATGTTTGGTATCTCTTTACTCAATGCAACCTCAATGCAACCTCATCTTTTATATTTTACAAAAAAATGGGTATAACATTGTCTTTGCACTTAATTTCATTTTGGTGTTTTTTTTATTTTTTATAAATATGCATTTGGTAAATAGCTGCATAAATATCCTGCAACCAGGGCTGTCCCTGGTTGAGCAGGGTGGGCAGGAGGGGCGCTGCCCTGGCACTGTGGTATTATGTGAGGTTGGAGGGCTCCACAAGGGGCTTGGGGGGGATTTGTGTTAGAGGGGGAATTTAGGGGTGGCAGGGGGTAAGTATTGTTCTAGGTGGTGGGGGGGTGCTAAGAGTGGTGGTTTACGGGGATTTGTGTTGGGGGGGTGGGGGTAAGAAGATTTGTGCTAGGAGGGGGGATTTGGGGGAAACTTGTACTGGGAGGGGGAGATTTGAAGTTGTGGGGGGGGGGGGGTGTACTAGGAAAGGAAATTTTAGGGGCAGAGGATTCATGCTAGGAGGTGTAATTTTTTTTGGGGGGGGGGGCAGATTTTTACTGGGAGGAGTGGGAATTTATACTTAGGTGGTAAGAATGCATAAATATCATGCAACCAGGGGGCCCGGGACAAAGTGTGGGCAGCAGAGGAGGCTATGCGCACTGTAGTATCATGTGAGGTTGGGGGGCGCCACAAGGAGATTGGGGGGGGATTTGTGTTAGAAGGTGGAATTTAGGGGGTGGCAGGGGGTACGTATTGTGCTAGGTGAGGGAATTTTGGGGGGGGGGGTGCTAAGAGTGGTAATTTAGGGGGATTTGTGTTTGGAGGGTGGATAAGGGAAGAAGCTTTATGGTAGAAAGAGGGGTTTGGGGCAAATTTGTGTTGGGAGGGGGGATTTCAAGTGGGAGGGGGAAGATGTGTACTAGGAGAGGAAGTTGTAGAGGGCGTGGCCTGGTTGAAGTTCAGGTTGAGGTTGTCACTCTCATCACCAACGTAGGACCACATGCATACCTCCCAACATTTTGAGATGGGAATGAGGGACACCTACTAGAAAATGTATGTAGGCATAGGACACGCCCCCCTGCCACACCCCCTAAAGGAGAATTAACCAAAAAAAAGGTTAATTAAATACTGCAGCTGCTGACTTTTAATAAATGGACACTTACCTGTCTCCCAGTTCCAGCGATGTCGGCAGCAGAGGCCGATCAATCGCTCGGCTCTCTGCTGTTGCCGGGTGCCATTCTCGGTGAGGGAATCAGGAAGTGTCGCCTTTGCGGCTTCACTTCCCAGTTCCCTACTGCGCATGCGTGAGTCGCACAGCGCAATGAGAATCTTCTGTGCTGTCTGCCGGGACAGGAAGTGACGTAAACTCCCGTGGGAGTTTATGCCCGGAAGTGGGTGCAGATACCTGTCTTAGACAGGTATCTGCACCCCCCCCCCCTGAAAGGTGCCAAATGTGACACCGGAGGGGGGGAGGGTTCCGAAAAGCGGAAGTTCCACTTTAGGGTGGAATCCCGCTTTAAGGCCCCTTTCACACTTATACGACTTGTCCCACGATTTGGGACTGCAAAGTAGCATGACAAGTCGTTCCCCATGATTTCCAATGACAGCCATTCATATTAGTACGACTTCAAGTTGTTCCGACTTCAAAGTAGTCCCTGCACTACTTTGGTCCGATTTTGATGCCACTTACACAGGCATTCCTTGAAATCGCTGCAAAATTGTGGCAAAATCGCTGCAAAAATCGCGGTAAAATTCCGCGACAAGAGGCCTAAAGGAAGTTTTAGGGGTAGCAGATTTGTGCAGGTTGGCATGCTCGCCCTGGGCTCTAAATGTTCTCTAGAATTTTCAACTACCACCATTTTATTTTTCCAGACTTTCATAAAATATATCATTTTGGGGGATCTTAATGTCATTTATAGCAAAAAAAAATGCAGATTTTAACATGTGTGCGAAAAATGAAAAAAAAAATAAAATGGGCCGGTAGACAAACGGTTAAACAATTACCAACCCCGGAAAATAAAATCTGGCACTTTTCCAGCACCGTATCAAGATTTTGTTTTATTGCTGAGACATTAAACTTACAGTTCGGTGGCGTTTTTTGGGATGTCCTGCGGAACCTGCTCCACGTCTCTCCCTTGGCAGATAAATACACTTCCATGGTGGCGGCACGCAGAGCCGGGGTGTAGGAGCACCATGGTGCCGAGATATAGAAGGATCCTCATGGCTCTGCTCTCTTGCTGACTTCCCCAGGCACTGAAAAAGTCCCAAAGGTTTTGTGACTTCTCTTGCACTCCGGTCCGCCTTCAGAAGTCAGCCGAGCCTCCCGGTGCTGGGGGAAGAAATCATTTTTTGGAACATTTTAGGCAGCAAAAAGCTGGAGGTGGCAACAAATGTGAGGAACATTAGAAGTCCAACATCTTGGTGACCTTGAAATAAAAACGGCCAATAGATTAGCTGCAGGGCTCACACCGAGCACAGGGAACGCAGCACACAACCTTTTTTTCTTTTTTTTTTTTTCTTGTACCAGTCTGTTTATCTGAGGTTGCAGATGTCCTTGAATCTCTTGCCTCACTGGTGTTGTTAAAGAGAAACAAATATGGACAAGAGGAGAAGATTTTTTATAAAACCAGAGCCAAACTGGAGATGGCTTCTATATCGACCATATTTTAATAAAGTATAAAAAAAAAAAAAAAAAAAAGGAAAAAAAAAAGAAGAAAAAAAAAAAAAAAGAAAAGAAAAGAAGAAAAAAAAAAGGAAGAAAAGAAAAGAAGAAAAAAAAGAAAGAAAAAAAAGAAAAGGAAAAAAAAAAAAAGAAGAAAAAAAAAGAAGAAAATAAAAGAAGAAAAAATAAATAAAATCTAATTTTGGATAGAGTGGAGATGGATCGCCTGTCAGGTTTTTATTGGTGTTTGTGCCCCAGTTAGGCTTGATTCACACCTATGCATTTTTAGTGCTTTTTGCATTTTGCAGATTTGCATGACAGCCCATTTAACATGGTTTTCTATGGAACACGTTCTGTAGATCAAATCTGCAAAATGCAAAAAGCACTAAAAATGCCATAGGTATGAATCAAGCCTTATGCCCCGTACACACGGTCGAAAATTTCGACGGAAAATGTCCGATCGGACCATGTTGTCGGAAAATCCACCTATGTGTGAGCTCCATCGGACTTTTTCCGTTTGAAAAAATTTGAGATCCTGCTTCCAAATTTTCCGACAACAAAATCCGAGCAGACTTTTTCCGATCGTGTGTAGAGAATTCCGACGGACAAAGTGCCACGCATGCCCAGATCAAATTACGAGACCAAAGCTATTGGCTACTAGCCTATACGTAGTTCCGTCGTACGCAACGAACGTCACCACGTTCAGAATGATCGGATTTTCCGACAACTTTGTCTGACCGTGTGTATGCAACACCAATGTCGGACAAAATACGTCAGAAAAAATCCGACGGATTTTGTGGTCGGAATGTCCGACCGTGTGTACGGGGGCTCAGAGAGATTCACCTTCTCTGTCCTGTTTTTTGTTATCACCAAAAGTGAAAGTGAAAGTAAACCTCAAATTTCTGGTTGCCACCAGAACAGGATTAGAAGGGAAATCTTCCAATGGGGACAACCAGGGATTCCCTTACTTTGCAGGGATTTCCTCCCACTTCCTGTTTTGGCTATGGGACAGGAAGTGAAGGGGAATCTCCCCACTGGGGCACAGATAGCAAAAAATAAGAACTGACTACAGACCTCCCAACTGTCCCTGATTTGGAGCAATGTCCCTCTGTCCCGCATTCCTCCTCATTTGTCCCTCATTTTGGTCTGATCTATAAAGTTGTACATAAAATGCAATTTTTATCTTTCAAAAAGTGTTTCCCAGTGCTAAACCTTTCATCCAATTTCTAAATTGTTGCATTTGTGCATTTTTTAAAGCCAATCTAAAGGTATAGTAGTGGTAAAAAAAGCACTTATAATTAATTATAATTATCCTTTAACCACTTCAGCCCCGGAAGGATTTACCCCCTTCCTGACCAGAGCATTTTTTGCGATTCGGCACTGCGTCCTTTTAACTAAAGTTTTTTTCATTAATTCTCCTTTAAGGGGGTGTGGCAGGGGGCATGTGCTATGCCTACATATATTTGTTAGTAGGTGTCCCTCATTCCCATCCCAAAATGTTGGGAGGTATGGAACAGGATTAGAGGGAAAATCTTCCAATGGGGACGCTATTTCTGGTGACAACCAGGGATTCCCTCACTTTGCAGGGATTTCCTCTCACTTCCTGTTTTGGCTATGGGACAGGAAGTGAAGGGGAATCTCCCCACTGGGGCACAGATAGCAAAAAATAAGAACTGACTACACACCTCCCAGATTTCGAGGGACTGTCCCTGATTTGTAGCAATGTCCCTCTTTCCCTCATTCCTCCTCATTTGTCCCTCATTTTGGTCTGATCTATATAGTTGTATATAAAATGCACTTTTTATCTTTCAAAAAGTGTTTCCCAGTGCTAAACCTTTCATCCAATTTCTAAATTGCTGCATTTGTACATTTTAAAAGCCAATATAAAGGAATAGTAGTGGTAAAAAAAAAAGCTTATAACCATTTTTTGATGCGTTTCCTGGAATGTGTTTCAGATGCTTTTTTTTTTCTTGCTTTTTTTCTCACTGTGCTCGGGTCTGCATACCCTCCACGATGAGATGGGAATGAGGGACACCTATTAGCAACAAAGTGCAGGAATAGGACACACCCTTTGGGAACAAAAAAACAAGATTGGATAAACCCACAAGAGCGTTTTTTTACCGACGAATTTTCTTGTTGCGGGCGGAAATAAACAAATGCACAATCAGGGAGCAGATGAAAGGTTTAGCGCTGGGAATACCATGTTTGGTAAAAAGTGCAGTTGGTAATACAACTATAGGATGCGCGTCGCAAAATGAGGGACAAATGAGGAGGAAAGAGGGACAGAAGGGACATTGCTAAAAATCCGTTTCTAGTCCCTCGAAATCAGGTGGGTGTTTATGTGGTCTGCAAAACAAACTGCAACGTTTTGGCATCAATAACGCTTGTAAATGGTGCACCGTTTTGTGATGCAAAAAAAAATATTATTTTTTGCGCTATAAACTTGTAAAATAAAAGATATATTTTTACTTTTTGTTATAATAAATATCTCCCCAAAAAATATAAAATAAATTAAAAGAAGTGCCCTTTTAAGGAATAGTAGTGGTAAAAAAAAAGCACTTGTAGATCTAATGAACCTTTTTTGGTTAATTCTCCTTTAAGGGGGTGTGGAAGGGGGCGTGTCCTATGCCTACATACGTTTGTTAGTAGGTGTCCCTCATTCCCATCTCAAAATGTTGGGAGGTATGGAACAGGATTAGAGGGGAAATCTTCCAATGGGGACGCTATTTCTGGGGACACCCAGGGATTCCCTCACTTTGCAGGGAATAAGAACTGTCACGGGCTATAACCATTTTTTGATGCGTTTCCTGGATGTGTTTCAGATGCTTTTTTTTTCTTTTCTTTTTTTCTCACTGTACTCGGGTCTGGCATACCTCCCAACTTTATGAGATGGGAATGAGGGACACCTATTAGCAAAAGTATGCAGGCATAGGACACACCCTTTGCCACGCCCCCTTAAAGGAGAATTGTGCAACAAAAAAACAAGATTGGTTAAACCCACAAGTGCTTTTTTTTACCACTACTATTTCTTTATATTGGCTTTTGGAATTTACAAATGCAGCAATTAAGAAATCAGATGAAAGGTTTAGCGCTGGGAAACACTGTTTGAAAGATAAAAAGTGCATTTTATATACAACTATATAGATCAGACCAAAATGAGGGACAAATGAGGAGGAAAGAGGGACAGAGGGACATTGCTACAAATCAGGGACAGTCCCTCGAAATCAGGGACAGTTGGGAGCTATGGTCTGCAAAAAAACTGCAACTACATGCATCAAAAACGCATCAAAATATGCACCGTATTTTGATGCGTTTTTGATGCATGTAGTTGCAGTCTTTTTTCCCCAAAAATATTATTTTTTGCGCTATAAACAAAAAAAGAGCAACGATTTTGGAAAAAAAAGCAATATTTTTTACTTTTTGTTATAATAAATATCTCCCCAAAAAATATAAAAAAACTAATTTTTTCCTCGGTTTAAGCCGATATATATTCTGAATATTTTTGGTAAAAAAAAAAACGCATTAAGCGTATATTGATTGGTTTGAACAGTTATAGCATCTACAAAATAGGAAATACATTTATGTCATTTTTATTATTATTTTATTTTTACTAGTAATGGCAGCGATCTGCGATTTTTAGCGGGACTGCGACATTTCCGTGGACATATCGGACACTTATGACACATTTTTGGGACCATTGACGATCAGTGCTATAAAAATGCACTGATTACTGTGTAAATGTCACTGGCAGGGAAGGGGTTAACACTAGGGGGCGATCAAGGGGTTAAATCTGCCCGGAGCAGCGTTTTGCCGGTGGTATTGCAGTGCTGCCCCATTGATTTCAATGGGAAGCAGCTATTTGGAGTGGTGAGTTCACCGCTCCAAAGAAGCTGCTGGCAGGACTTTTTCTGACGCCCTGCCAACGCACCGCTCCAGTGTGAAAGCCCTCGGGCTTTCACACTGGAGTGCATGGATCAGCTGTTTTAGGGCATTTTGCAGGCGCTATTTTTAACACTTTAGTGCCTGCAAAACGCCCCTAGTGTCAAAGGGGACTAAGTGTTACTTTTGGTATTTGGGACCCATAACCCTCTCTACTTCTGGGATCAGAAATACATCTTCTAAAAAAGACAGAAAGTGACTGGTGCCCAATGTTCTTTCAGTCCCCTATTTTGGGCATGGACTCACCCCTTGGGAAATACTGGACCTCCCTGTTCCTGGGGGTACTCCAGTGGCGGCCAATCCAATAGGGGCGCACGGGTGCTGCCCCCCCATCTATGCATCCGGCCCCCTGCAACAACATCAACATACAGGTTGACAGACTGTGGATTCCTATGGGGGGGTATTATTTTAAAGCATGGGATTAGAGCCTGAGGCTCTAATAGGCTTCAAAAAAAGGGCGGGGGAGATTTAGTGTGAAAATAGCAAATTTTCATTCGCTATTGTCAGACTACTGGGTGGACTTCGGGCTCAGTGCTCTGTGCCCTAAGCCCACCCAGTTGTCTGACAATAGCGAATTTCCATTCGCTATTTTCACACTAAATCTCCTCCCCGCCAATCAGGAAGTGGGTCGTGAGACCCGTTTCCTGATTGGCCGAAAGGTGGAGCAACCTTATTGGCCAAGAGGGAGGAAGAAAGAAGGAGATGCACAGAAGGGAAGGCCAAACCCAGCAGCCGCCAACCCAGCAACCCGCAGCGGATCCACTTCCAAAATCGGACAGGGGAGGGAGGAGGACGGGAGATTGGAGTTATCCCGGGCAGGCAGGACATCTGCCTCCTAAGGTAAGGAAGCTGTTTGTCTCCCACCGGGGTGATGGTGGGAGGTGGTGATTGCGCTGTGGTGTGGTGCTGTTTTCCCCGCAATCATATCCAGGGGGAGTCGTTGGTTTGCGGCTCCCCCTCCCCAATTTTCGAGCACCGGCCGCCACTGGGGTACTCTACCTGCTCCTGGAGGTCCAGGGGATTCTACATGGAGTTACTCTTTAAAGGTGAAGCTCTTTTGACTGTACTTCTCCTGGGGATCATAGGAGGGCAGTTTGTTCTGCTCTCCTGTGACCTGCTGTTGGCTGACGTCAAAGTGCCGCTCCAGGCTATACAAACATCCTGACCATATGTTCGGGATCTGTCCAGAAACCTGGACCAGCAGCTTGCTCAGCCTCTCTGTGATCTGCTGAGAGCCAGAGCCAGTCTCTTCCCTCCACGCTGAAGGGGAAGAGCAGAGAGCCGGTAAGCTCTCTGCTAACAGAACACTGATCTGCGGTCTTTAATTGCTCAGTTCTCAGTCTTATGCCCTGTACACAAGGTCAGAAATTCCGACGGAAAAGGTCCGATCGGATTATGTTGTCGGAAAATCCGATCGTGTGTGGGCTCTATTGAGCTTTTTCCGTCGGAAATTCCAACGGAAAAAATTTGAGAGCTGGATCTAAAATTTTCCGACAAAAAAATCCGATCTGACCTTTTCCAAACGTTTGTAGAGAATTCCGACGGACAAAGTGCCACGCATGCTCAGATCAAATTACGAGACCAAAGCTATTGGCTACTAGCCTCTACTTAGTTCCGTCGTACGCAACGAACGTCACCACGTTCCTAATGATCGGATTTTCTGACAACTTTGTCCAACCGTGTGTATGCAACACCAGTTTCGGACAAAATCCGTCAGAAAAAAACAGACGGATTTTGTGTTTGGAATTTCCGACCGTGTGTACAGGGCATTAGTTATAATCTTAATTTTAATTTCTTTTTTTTATCCCATACGTCTATTAACCACTTAAGCCCCGGACCATTTTGCTGGCCAAAGAGCAGATCACTTTTTGCGATTCGGCACTGCGTCGCTTGATAATTGCGCGGTCGTGCGACGTGGCTCCCAAACAAAATTGATGTCCTTTTTTCCCCACAAATAGAGATTTCTTTTGGTGGTATTTGATCACCTCTGCGTTTTTAATTTCTTGCGCTATAAACAAAAATAGAGGGACAATTTAGAAAAAAACACATTATTCTTTACTTTTTGCTATAATAAATATCCCCAAAAAATATATAAAAAAAATTTTTTTTCCTCAGTTTAGGCCGATACGTATTCTTCTACATATTTTTGGTAAAAAAAATCAAAGCGTTTATTGATTGGTTTGCGCAAAAGTTATAGCGTCTACAAAATAGGGGATAGTTTTATGTCATTTTTATTCATTAATTTTTTTTACTAGTAATGGCAGCGACACATCGGACACTTTTGGCACTATTTTGGGACCATTCACATTTATACAACATTACTGTGATTAAAAATGCATTGATTACTGTATAAATGTGACTGGCAGTAAAGGGGTTAACACTAGGTGGCGCTGTAGGGGTTAAGTGTGTCCTAGGGAGTGATTCTAACTGTGGGGGGGGGGGGCTGTGTGTAACACATCCCTGATCATCACCCCCAATCACAGGGAGCGGTGATCAGTAACAGTGTCATTAGGCAGAACGGGGAGATGCTTGTTTACATCAGCATCTCCCCGTTCTTTCTCTCCGTGAGGCGATCGCGGGTAACCCCGCATACATCGAGCCCGCGGGACCCACGGTCGGACTCACGGAGACCACTGCGGGCACACGCGCATGCCAAGCCTCGCGAGATCACGTACAATAACGTGATTTCGCAGAGCGGGGTCAACCTGCCGCAGTAAAACTGCGGGCGACTGGTCCGCAAGCGGTTAATGCACTATACATTTCTGGTAATTAAATTGTAGATTTAAATAGCAGTCTATACAGTTACTGTTGAAGGGAAATTAAAGGTTCATAAAAAAATAAAAATAGCAAACATGTTATACTTACCTGCTCTCTGCAGTGGTTTTGCACAGAGCAGCCCCAATCCTCCTCCTTTTGGGTCCCCCACTGACACTCCTGACTCTTCCTCTTCAGCCAGTGCACCAAATAGCAAGCCGCTTGCTCTAGGGGCAATGGTGCGCCCCCGCTTCCAAGTCGTGTCTCGGCCCCACCCCCAATTTTTTCCTCATTGGCAACACTGGCTATGATTGTAGCCAATCAGCTTCTAACTTCAGCTTTTTCAATTAAGCTTTGACAAAAAAAAAAATCTTGGACGCTGATTGGTTTCTATGCAGGGTTGGACTCGATTTTGCTCTCTCCGGTTTAATAAATCAACCCCCATAGACTGACATTATGTGTGTGTCGTTTTTGTCTTTGGGCAGTTTTAACATTTCACATAGTTCTACAAAAGTTTATTTTGGAAAGCATGAATAAGTTATTTGTAATAAACTCTGTACTCTTTGGCAAGATAAAGTTTGTCTTTCACTTATTCAGATACTGCTCTCATTCGCTAACTGGTATATAGACTAAAAGAGGAGCACATAGAGCTTAAAGCGGAGCTCCACCCTAAAGTGGAGCTTCCGCTCATCGGAAACCCTTTCAGTGGGAATATCTGAATGATGGGTGCAGGTACAGGCCTCATTCAGATATCCTCTTTTTCAGCCGGGCAATTCTGCGCACCGCAAGAACGATCATAGCGGCAGTTTAGCCGCTAGATCAGGGGTCTCAAACTGGCGGCCCTCCAGCTGTTGCGAAACTACAAGTCCCATGAGGCATCACAAGGCTGACAGTTACAAGCATGACTCCCACAGGCAGAGGCATGATGGGACTTGTAGTTTCAAAACCGCTGGAGGGCCGCCAGTTTGAGACCCCTGCGCTAGATCGTTCTTACAGGCTTCTCCGGCTCTCCCGTGCCATCGGGGACCCAGAGAAAGAATCGGCCGCCGCCAGATAACGATCATAGACCAGATGGTCACCAGTCATCTCTATGACTGTCGGAGGCCCGGGCGCGACGTTATGACATCATGTCCGGGCCGCGCTTGTAAACAAAGCCGCGATCGTGGCTGGAAAACATGGGATCGTGAATTTTGTTTTTTTTTGATCTCATGCTTTCCAGCCTGGAGGAGAGATGTTGGGTCTTATTGACCCTGCATCTCTCTGTAAAGAGGACCCGTCACACACCATTCCTATTACAAGGGATGCTTACATTCCTTGTAATAGGAATAAAAGTGATCAAAAAAAAAAAAATTAAAAGAAAAAAGTGTAAAAATAAAAAAATAAATAAAGTAAAATAAGCAATAAAATATATATTTTTTAAACGCCCCTTTCCTGGTAGCTTGCGCACAGAAGCGAACGCACACATAAGTCCTGCCCACTTATGTAAACGCTGTTCAAACCACACATGTGAGGCATCGCCGTGTGTGTAAGAGTGTGAGCAATAATTCTTGCACTAGATCCCCTCTGTAACTCTAAACTGGTAACCTGTAAAAAATGTAAGCGTCTCCTAAGGAGATTTTTAAGTACCGAAGTTTGGTGCCATTCCGTGAGTGTGCCCAAGTTTAAAACGTGACATGTTGGGTATCTATTTACTCGGTGTAAAATCATCTTTCACATTATAAAAAATATTATGTATATATATATATATATATATATATATACATACAGGGTACCGGCGCAAAGAATCAGAAAAAAATATATATAAATAGTGCCAATTGTATATGTCTGCTGCAGTCGAAACAAACCCACTCTACTCTTGAGTAGGCTGTAAAGAATAAAATATATTGAAGGGTATAGATCCTTATATACTGAAGGGTATAGATAATAGTGCAGGAGGGCACATTAAATCACTGAATTAAATTTTTTTTTGGAAATATGAGGGTACTGTGGCACTAATATACAGTACCAAGGTTCATGGTTTAAAATAGAAGTGGTGGCACACAAAAATAGAATCAATTTAATAGTTGGCGCAGTCCATATATATATATTTGATTAAAAAAAACTGGGCTAACTTTACTGTTTTATTAATTAATTATTTTTTTAATTCATGAAACAGTTTTTTTCCCAAGAAAAACGTGTTTGAAAAAATGGCTCTGCAAATAACATGCGACATAAAAAGTTGCAACAACCGCCATTTTATTCCCTAGGGTGTCTCCTAAAAAATATATATATATATATAATGTTTGGGGGTTCTGAGTAATTTTCTAGCAAAAAAATTATGATTTTTACATGTAGGATAGAAGTGCCAGAATAGGCCCGGTATGGAAGTTGTTAAACGGGTTTTCGTTAATTCGGATAATTCCGAATTAACTAGTTTGTCGAATTTCGTTAAAAAACTAATTCGGAATGAAACGAATTGCACATGTCTACTCTGCAGGAGGGAGGGGCCAGGAGTGCCAGTGAGGGACCCAAAAAGAGGAGGATCTGGGCTGCTCTGTGCAAAACCATTACACAGAGCAGGTAAGTATAACATGTTTGTTATTTTTAACAAAATAAAATCAAGACTTTATTATCACTTTTAATAGTTGAAATGGATGAGGTTTTAAAAGAGATCTGTCATTACAAAAGGGCTTCTGTTATTGATCCGATTTTTTAAAATAGTAAGTTCTAGGTCTATGAACCTTATCCTTCCTTCCTTGACCACAAGGTGAGTCGATGGCCTGGAGCAAGAACCAAGTAGAAAAGAAAGGATAAGTTCGAAGAGAATTGCACCTCCAAAAACCAAATAGACAACAACAACTCGTGATTTAACATTGCAGTCTATGGCACTCAAGTTACACCAAAGTCGCAGAAAAGTAGCGCAGGAACCTTCTTTTTTTTTTTATTGTAAATGATCCCCTTGTAAAACAACCCATTCAGTTTTTAAATAGAAATGAAAGGCAAAATATTTGTGTATAGATAGAAAAATATATATATATAAATATATTTTTTTCCCCTTTTTATAAGTGATCACCTTCCCTCTGTTCTCAGCTGCACAAGAGCTGGGGGAGGAGAAGCAGCAGTACACTGAGCTTCCCAGTAAATGTCTGTGCGGGGGGGAGGGGGGCATGTCAGGACAAATGTAATCATTGGAGGAAAGCAGGCTGAGTTCCCAGCATAGCTAGAAACTTGACCATGCGGTGCTCCCCTGCTTAGTGTGGTCAGTTTTTTAATAGAAAAGCAGAGGGACACGGCAGGAACAGCAGGGATTTCAAATAAAGGAAGCAATACAAAGAGAACAGGATACTTTTTCATACAAGTACATGGTATAGCAGCCACATATCAGGAATTTGAAATGTTGGGGTAACAAACACTTTAAGTCGCATTGATTAAGACGGCACCCATTGAAGTTAATGTGTTTTGACTTGACATGCAACTTTATGTGTCGCAAGTGGCATGATAAGTCACAGCAGTGTGAACCGGAGCAAATAGGCTGTTCATTTTGCGAGGGAATTTTTTCTTAGCTTACCTGGTGTATTTTCCTTGCACATGATGGGGTAATCTTCGCTAAGTGAATTTTCACAGCGTTCACTAAGCTATAGGAAAAACCGCCAGTGTGCCTTTAGTAAATTAATCCAAAGGTATCACATATACAGTATCTAACAAAAGTGAGTACACCCCTCACATTTTTGTAAATATTTTATTCTATCTTTTCATGTGACAACACTGGAGAAATGACACTTTGCTACAATGTAAAGTAGTGAATGTACAGCTTGTAAAACAGTGTAAATTTGCCGTCCCCTCAAAATAACTCAACACACAGCCATTAACATGGCAACAAAAGTGAGTACACCCCTAAGTGAAAATGTCCAAATTGGGCCCCAATTAGCCATTTTCCCTCCCCGGTGTCATGTGACTCGTTAGTGTTACAAGGTCTCAGGTGTGAATGGGGAGCAGGTGTGTTAAATTGGGTGTCATCGCTCTCACTCTTTCTTACTGGTGGTCACTGGAAGTTCAACATTGCTCCTCATGGCAAAGAACTCTCTGAGGATCTGAAAAAAATGAATTGTTGCTCTACATAAAGATGGCCTAGGCTATAAGAAGATTGCCAAGACCCTGAAGCTGAGCTGCAGCACGATGGCCAAGATCATACGGCGGTTTAACAGGACAGGTTCCACTCAGAACAGGCCTCGTCATGGTCGACCAAAGAAGTTGAATGCACATGCTCAGCGTCATATCCAGAGGTTGTCTTTGGGAAATAGACGTATGAGTGCTGCCAGCATTGCTGCAGAGGTTGAAGGGGTGGGGGGTCAGCCTGTCAGTGCTCAGACCATACGCCGCACACTGCATCAAATTGGTCTGCATGGCTGTCGTCCCAGAAGGAAGCCTCTTCTAAAGACGATGCACAAGAAAGCCGCAAACAGTTTGCCGAAGACAAGCACACTAAGGACATGGATTACTGGAACCATGTCCTGTGGTCTGATGAGACCAAGATAAACTTATTTGGTTCAGATGGTGTCAAGCGTGTGTGGCGGCAACCAGGTGAGGAGTACAAAGACAAGTGTGTCTTGCCTACAGTCAACCATGGTGAGGGAGTGTCTTGGTCTGGGGCTGCATGAGTGCTGCCAGCACTGGGGAGCTACAGATCATTGAGGGAACCATGAATGCCAACATGTACTGTGACATACTGAAGCAGAGCATTATCCCCTCCCTTCGGAGACTGGGCCACAGGGCAGTATTCCAACATGATAACGACCCCAAACACACCTCCAAGATGACCACTGTCTTGCTAAAGAAGCTGAGGGTAAAGGTGATGGACTGGCCAAGCATGTCTCCAGACCTAAACCCTATTGAGCATCTGTGGGGCATCCTCAAACAGAAAGGTGGAGGAGCACAAGGTCTCTAACATCCACCAGCTCCGTGATGTCACCATGGAGGAGTGGAAGAGGACTCCAGTGGCAACCTGTGAAGCTCTGGGGAACTCCATGCCCAAGAGGCAGTGCTGGAAAATAATAGTGGCCACACGTTGGGCCCAATTTGGACATTTTCACTTAGGGGTGTACTCACTTTTTGTTTCAGTTTTGCAGAAACACACTACAGTCCATTTAACATGGTTTCCTATGAATGTAGTTCATATCTGTGCATTTTATGGAAAGGGCCAGGGACATTTTTCGGTTTTTTGCTTCCATAGACTTCAATGGATCAAACACCTATATTTGAAAAAGTAACATGCACCTGGAATATGCAAACTGTAACCTGCATAGGTGTGAATCAGGCCTAAGACATGATTTCCTATTGGAAGTATCTATCAAAAAATTTAATTTTTGTTGCAGGGGATGCCTGAAATCTGTCTTGTATCTAAGTGCAGACTTCTGGGAAAATCAGGGAGCCAATCACACAAGAAGGAAATTATGTTTCTGGAGGCGAACACCTCCAGGTAGCCATATTGCATTGCACTTTACAGAAAATTACAGCGGCTTCAGATTAAAAAGGAAAGGTCATTTTTAATAACATTCATTTTACAATATGACTCGTGTCACAATTGTTCATGCTATATTACAGTGGTACCTCGGTTTGCGAGTAACGCGGTTAATGAGCGTTTCGCAAAATGAGCACTGTATTTCTAAATATCCTAACTCGGTTTGCGAGTGTTGTCTTGCAAAACGAGCAGGATTCAGGCCAAAAGCGGTGTGCAGTACCCGTTTTGGCCTGAGGTGGGGGGCGCCGGAGCCGAACAGCGCTGATTGTCGTAATTCAGAAATGCACGGAAAAGCCCGAGGACAGTTCGGCTGACCTCAGCAAACCTTGGAAAGGCTCGTGAATGGAGTCTTTCCAAGGTTTGCAGAGGTCAGCCAAAGTGTCCTCGGGCCTTTTCGACCATTTCCGAGGCTCTCGGGCGCCCCTCGCCTCTGGCTGCATGCGATATTGCATCCCATTGAAGTCAATGCGGAACAAATTTTTCAAGTTTCCATTGACTTTAATGGGAAAACTCGCTTTGATATGCGAGTACTTTGGATTACGAGCATTCTCCTGGAATGGATTAAACTCGTAATCAGAGGTTCCACTGTATTATAATTTTTTTTTATTTTTTTTTTATTTAATTTTTTTCCATGAAAGTGGAGTTACCCTTTAAGCATTTGTAAAATAGCTGCTCTTTGCCAAAGTTTAAACATTTTTTTGCTTTTACTTTACTACTTATCCCCCCGGGGTCTGTGCTCAGCCCCTTTATTCCATTTGCTTGATCATCCCTTGAGTGTTGACCCAGAAAATTGCTCCCATTTGCTTCCACATGGTTTGAATTCAGCAACCAAATTTAGTAATGAATGCTGAACCTCCCCTGAACCTAACCCAGGTACACTCGGGTGATCACTATATGAAACATTATCTCACACTATCAACTTCAAGTAATGTTTTCTGTTTGAAGTATGGGGCAACACCGAATGTTTAGTCTCTGTGGATTATTAACCAAGAACAGACAATAACACAATATTCTAAAAAGCACATCGCCATCTCATTTCTGAAGCATTAGTAGGACTTGTATGCTTATTGAACGTCTTGGAATGTAGTGACTAGTATTTTTAATTAATAGAAGATACCGTACTTGGTGTTCTGTTTGATCCCATTGTGTTCCTCATGTATTCCTGGAAATTAAAGATAAATTGTTTTTAGTCATGGGCCCTGTTCATTATTCTTTGGCTGATCCATTGCCAAGTATACTTCTGGAAAACTCAACTGCAGTTTCTATTAAATGTTCGGTTGATATCAAAAATAAGCAGTTGATCTGTTGAAAATATGGATCGTATATTTTTCTTAAAGCGGAGTTCAGGCGGATACTAGCATTATTGCTAATGAAATTTCAAATGAAAAAGTAAAAAATGTGGCGCTTGCAAGATGAATGAACGATATCAAAGATAAGAATTAAATTGCACTAAAATTAGATTAAATAAATAATTATGATAATAATAAAAATACCATATATAAAATAGAGATTGAGCGCTTAGGACAATAAATATAAAAGATCCTGATAAAAATAATTCAAAAAAGTTCTTAAAAAATGTGGCGCTTTCATCCAGGCCAAGAAACCAATCCTGAGGGGGAGGAGACTCCAAAGAATGGTTCCACAGAAGCGTCTAATTAATGATGTCAATAATCCAGTAAGTATAGCAGCAACATATGAAACCGTGCTGTAGCAATAATGTATGAGATAAATCAATCCAAAGTGAGGAAATAATACATGAATAGATTCGTGAAGTGAATAAATAAATTACATATAACAAGAAATGCTGAAATGTGGAAATAAATATATACGTGGAAAAAACACCCAGCAAGGTGCGTGTACCAAAAAAATATAATTAAAAATGTTATGCAAATAGATTAAGTGCTGAAGAATGTGCAAAGTGCAATTAATGCAAATAATGCAAATAATGCAAATAATGCAAAGGTTAAAAAATGCAAAAAAGGAGGGGGGGGGTTAATCCAATTGCTGAAAAAGGATGAAAAAATAGGAAAAAAATAAGGGTGTGCAAAACAAACATGTGAAGACTACAAGCACAACCATATAAGAATGTGAAAATCCAAATGGTGACAGTGTTCAATAAAAACGTCCAGTGTATTTTAAATTAATGTGCTAGCAATAAAGTGTCCAGTGCAATTAGGATTGCCATTCACAATTAAACTCCCATACACGAAACAATCGACAACTCCTGTGTAGTGATTCCTTCTACCCAGAGTGCACTCTTTGGTGGAAATGATTTTCTTCCATGCAAGAAAAGTGCCGATCCAGAATGTTTTCCCCAGCCTCTTACCTTTAGGCAAGAGGGTGACAGCCTTTCAATGACAGAAAGAAGGAGACAGATCACTTCTGTATGGTTTCTCCAGGCACGTATCCTTACTGCCCTCTTAGACTCTCTCCATAGGTCCCGCAGACATGGGGGCAGAAAGAGGGGGACATTCCATTGTGCAGTATTCAAACAATAATTTTATTGAAGATAAAGTAAACTTACAATTGGTAATTACAAATTCAATATTTGAGAGCTGGATCTCAAATTTTCCCACAACATGGTCCGATCGCATCAATTCCGGTCGTGTGTAGCCCAGTCTGACGGACAAAGTGCCACGCATGCTCAGAAGAAATTTGGAGACAAAAGCTATTGGCTACTGGCCTCTACGTAGTCTCGTCGTACGCGTTGTACGTCACCTCGTTCGGAATGATCGGATTTTCCGACAACTTTGTCCGACCATGTGTGGGCAACACCGGTTTCGGACATAATCCATCAGAAAATATCCGACAGATTTGGTGATCGGAATGTCCGACCGTGTGTACGGGGGCTTACTGTTATATTTTATGCCTCCGTTCGTGGTCGTTTCCATCCTGAATGGAGGCATGTGAAGCCCAATCGAGATCGCTTCCTGGAATAGCTTGGGAGAGGTGCATACGTAGCGCCAATTGTTTCTAACGTTGCCATAACAATGGGCGGCCCCGTTGTTATGGCAACATAGATAAACCCATCTCGGTGCTGTGATTCACCTTAAATCGCGTCATTTCCTTTCAGGTAATAACACGATTTTTGAGCACAGTACTGCCCACAGACTCCTGGGAAATATGTCATCATTTCCCAAGAGCACAGGCGAGGGAGGAAGTCACAAGGAGCTCCATGGACCAGGAAGTGGCAGATTACGAGGACTACATAGCAACAGGGCCTTTCTGGTAAGTATAAAAAAAAATTTCCTCCAAAAGATTGTTTCTAGGTTAAAAGGAATCTTTTAATGTAAACATTTCTTTTAGGGTGGAACTCCGCTTTAAGTCATTTAAAACTGAAGTCTAGGTATGACCTTTATTGTTTAGTTAAATTGGACCAGTTTGGACCAATGCAGGATCTTCCAGGTCCTATGCCAAGCAGGTTCCCTTATGCACACTGACCACAGTGGGTCACCTGCTTGGCACTGCCACCGTTCACAGAATGCCTTGTATTTTTAACATTGAATGCAAGGCATTCTCTTCTCTAATTGGAGGACGTGAAGAAAAGGGATGGTGATGTGGGAAACGCAGTTCTGGGAGGACGTCCATGGATACCCTCCCAAAACTGGAGAGCCGCACTGTACACTGTAGCTGTCTTTCAGCTATAGCGCTGTAGGGAAGTGGTAAGGCTTGCCTGTTCTGGAACATTGTTAATGGTGCCCCACTGTGCTGTCCTCTCAAGTCCTATTGCTCAAAGGACTGTATTAAGAAGTAGCTTCAGAGGAAAGGGTGACCTCTCATTCCTGATCAGTGTTCTGGAGTACCCCACAGCTTTCCTAAACCCCATTTAATCTGCAATAAACCTTAACCGCTTCTCGACCGCCTCACGCCGATGTACGTCGGCAGAATGGCACGGCTAGGCAAAACCACGTACAGGTACGTGGCCCTTTAATTGCCTAGCCGTGGCTTGCGACCAGGTCGGGAGCTCCGTGACCACGGCCACGGGACCAGCGGACCCGATCGCCGCTGGTGTCCCGCGATCGGGTCACAGAGCTGAAGAACGGGGAGAGGTCTGTGTAAACAAACCTCTCCCAGCGCTTCCTACACTGCCTGTCATTGATCGGCTGTTCCCTGTCATCGGGAAAGCCGATCAATGACGTCAGACGTCAGCCCTGCCCCCTAATGTTAAAAAAAACACACATGTCACAGCCCATAACCCCTCCCCTCCCCCTAGTGGTTAACTCTTTCACTGCCAGTGTCATTTATACAGGAATCAATGCATTTAAATAGCATTGATTGCTGTATAAATGACAATGGTCCCAAAAATGTGTCAAAAATGTCCGATGTGTCCGCCATAATGTCGCAGTCACAATAAAAATCGCTGATCACCGCCATTAATAGTAAAAAAAAATATTAATAAAAATGCTATAAAACTATCCCCTATTTTGTAAACGCTGTAACTTTTGCGCAAACCAATCAATAATCGCTAATTGCGTTTTTTTTTTACCAAAAATATGTAGAAGAATACGTATCGGCCTAAACTGAGGAAAAAAAAATGTTTTTTTATATATTTTTTGGGGATATTTATTATAACAAAAAGCAAAAAATATAGCATTTTTTTCAAAATTGTCGCTCTATTTTTGTTTATAGCGCAAAAAATAAAAACCGCAGGGGCGGTCAAATACCACCAAAAAAAAAGCTCTATTTGTGGGAAAAAAAGGATGCCAATTTTGTTTGGGAGCCACGTCGCACGACCGCGCAATTGTCAGTTAAAGCGACGCAGTGCCAAATCGCAAAAAGGGGCCTGGTCCTTTGGCTGCCAATTGGTCCGGGGCTGAAGTGGTTACATTAAAAAACACCAACGGCCATATCTGATTTTGCAAGCCAGTGGATGAGCGAGTTTTCGGTAGATGAACTTGGATGGCCCCTTCCTGTTCCAACATGACTGCACAGCAGTGCACAAAGCAAGGTCTATAAAGACATGGATGACCGAGTTTGGGGTGGAGAAACTGGCCTCAACCCGATAGAACAACTTTGGGATGAAGTAGAGCGGAGACTGCAAGCCAGGCCTTCTTGTCCAACATCAGTGCCTGACCTCACAAATGTGCTTCTGGAAGAATGGTCAAACATTCCTGCTGATGGAGAAAATAAATGTACAGTCGTAAGGTGGGGACCTGATAGGCTTCTCTGAAGAGATGGGTTTTCAGGGATTGTCTGAAAGTGGACAAAGTAGGAGATAGTCGGACAGATTGGGGTAGAGCATTCCAGAGGATGGGAGAGGCTGGGACTGGGATGTCATTAAAGTTCATGTGCGTGTAAAGGCAGGTGTCCCAATACTTTTGACAATATAGTCTATGTGCTGCAGTACCTAATTAAAAGTGCATCTTCACTTACAGTTTTCTCTGCAAATTATCACAAATACCTGTTGATCCTGCAAGTATAGTCCACCTAATGAGGCTTCCTTTAATAGGGTGGCAACTATGCTGCACTGCTCCTGAATTCAGAGCAGAGTTTCCACTCTCATATGTGGTCCCCCCCCCCCCCGATACATACCAGGCCCTTAGGGTCTGGTATAGATTTTAAGGGGAACCCCATGCCAAAATGTCAAAAAAAATGAAAAAAGTGTGGGGTCCCCCCCAAAATCCATTCCAGACCCTTAACCGAGCATGCAGCCCAGAGGCCAGGAAAGGGGGGAATCGAACGAACGCTCCGACCGCCCCCCCCACCCACACACACACAAAATCCATACCAGACCCTTATCCGAGCATGCAGCCTGGCAGGCCAGGAAAGGGGGGGGACGAGTGAGCATACCAGGCCACATGTCCTCAACATGGGGGGGGTGCTTTGGGACGGGGAGCAGTAACACCCCCCCACCCTTGTTCCCAGATGAATCAATGAAACTAAATTAGTAAGATAACGGATCTATCTGAAATAAAATAAATTCCGTTCTGCACATGTCTACCTGAAACCCTACCAGCGTGATCTGCAGTGTCTGGGAGGGGGAACGTGTGAGATACAAATAGACATGTGCAATTGTTTTCATTCCGAATTTGTTTTTTCACGAATTTCGACAAATTCATTAATTCGGAAATATCCGAATTAACGAAAACACGTTTTCAATTTTTACGAATATTCGAGAATTTGTACTTTCGTACATTCGCAAATTTGTACATTTGCACATTTGTAAATTCATACATTCGTACATTCATAAATTCATGGGAAATTCGGAAATTTGGAAATCTGAAATAATAGTTAACTAATTATAACTTAACTATTACTAACTATTAAATTATAGGTATTGTAATTTCCTTTCAAATTTGGCTGTTAGTGAATGTAACGAAGTTTCAAATTATCCGAAATAACGAATTTCGTATCCAAACAAATGGAATGTAATGAATTAATAATAATAAATAACAATAATAATAATAAAAACATTTTATTATTAATATTTATTATTAATTTGTTCCATTCCATTTGTTTTGATGCAGCATTCGTTATTTCTGATAATTCGGAACTTCGGATAAATTTGTATCCGTTGCGTTCACTAACAGACAAATTTGAAAGGAAATTACAATACCTATAATTTAATAGTTAGTTACTATTTCAGATTTTCGAATTTTCGGGTTTTCGGATTTCCAAATTTACGAATTTTCCAATTTACGAATTTACGAATATACTAATTTACAAATGTACGAATGTATGAATTTATGAATTTACAAATTTACAAATATACAATTTTTTTAATTTACGAATGTACGAATTTACGAATATACTAATTTTCTAATGCATGAATTTACAAATTTACAAATTTACGAATTTACGAATGTACAAATTTAAGAATTTACAAATGTACGAATGTGCGAATGTACGTATGTACGAATTTACGAATGTATGTATGTACGAATTTACGAATTGCGATCATAACGAATGACCCAAAAAACGAAAAAAAAAAAAAAAAAACGAATGAAACAAAAGTAAACACATTTTTTGACAGTGCACATGTCTAGATACAAATTAAGGAGAATTTGGCTCAGGGATGGTAAAGGAAGTTTTCTGTTTACTTTATAAAGCTTGTGCATTACATAACAACTAGATATGTTTAGACTGTTATACAGAAGCCTTTAGTTGTAAATTGTTTCTTATTCTGTACTTTTCAATCCAATGCGGAGACCTGCTGGTCACATTAAAATGCTCAATTTGGAAGATCAATTATGTTTTTGTTGTGTTTTTTTCTCTACTTGTTCTTTCTTGTTCCTCTTATTTCGGCTTTTTCACAATTCTAGAAAATCATTATAATAAAAGGCACACCTTTTCACACGGGGTCTACCGGACATCTGAATCAAGCTGTTCACAGTGCTTAATGGGATTTTACTACAGAACAAAATAACAACCTAAATTGAATATAAATGTACAAAACACAAGTACATCAGGTGGTCAATATATTTCACCGTTTACTGTGTCTTTTTAATTTGCCTAAAAATATTGTATAATTTACAAACCTTGCTCGACCGGTGCTCATAAATAAATGCATTTAAACATAATGGTGTTTGCCTTAAATGCTTTTGCAAAATATGACTTCAAATTTAAGTTAGCGGAGGCAAAGCCTTTGAGAATTAAAATAAATGTTGTATGCTGAGCTGACAAAAAAGGATAATCTCCCTGATAAATTACTATGTGTGTTGAGTTATGTTGTGAATTACAAGTAGGTTCTTTTACTTTAATGTATTTCAGCCACATTCGAGGCAAAAAGTTTGAACAAGTAGAATTACATTGCAGACGAAATCCACCAAGATGCTCCTTTGTCCCACAGCAGATAAATATGACAGCACTATCCCCTTCTCCTGCTGGTTGGCATTCCTTTATAGCGTATCTAAACCCAAAAACAAAAATGTAATATATTGCAGCGTAACAGCCTTTAGACGTGGTAGCTGCATTAGTCTTCATTTTATAGGCTAGTGTCGCGTACACACGGCCAGACTTTTCGACGGACTAAGTCCGACGGTCTTCCCGACAGACTTTCGGTGGAGTTCCGATGGACTTTCCTGAATGAACGGACTTGGTCACACACAATCACACCAAAGTCCTACGGATTTGAACGTGATGACGTACAACCGGACTAGAATAAGGAAGTTCATAGCCAGTAGCCAATAGTTGTCCTAGCGTCATTTTTTGTCTGTCGGATTAGCATACACACGAACGGATTTCTCGATAGGAACTGGGTCCGGCGGAGTTCCGTCCGAAAAATTTGAAGCATGTTCTATTTCTAAAGTCCATCAGATTTTTGGACAGCAAAGGTTCAATGGAGCCCACACACGATCGAATTGTCCGACGGATTCGTTCCGTCGGACCTTTGCTGTCGAAAAGTCCGGTCGTGTGTACGCGGCATTAGAACATTTTTAGCAAGTACAGAAAATACAAGTTGATCCTGCCAGAAATGCACTTGTCACCTTTTGTGACCTCAAACGAAAGCACAAAGAACTGTATCTTAAATTCTTCACGCCAGTCAAACGCACATATGCGGCCTCTCGGTGTGTGGTCCTTCATGCACATATGCGGCCTGTTTACAAAAAACTTACGGTGCTAAAAAGGTGCTCCCTGCACGCTCCCGGCATGGTGAGAAAAACTGTTAACAGTAAATACATAACACCTTAATAAACAGATTACACATAACAGTAGGAGACCCCAGCATCAGGATGTTTTGAGCTGATTATAATCTTCTGCTTAGAGTCTCTAAAGTCTAGGAGGGGGTTGAAGCAGTCAATGCTGGTTTGGGTACAGAGGTCCTAAATCTGGACCTGGGTCCTCCAGTTCTCATAGTCTGTGTGTTTCGGGGAGATAGGGACCCGAATACGAAGTAAAATTACTCCAAAGGTTCCCCAGGTACACATCTCCCAAAGAATGGAGGCCCCTCAAATGCCAGGGCCCATAGTCAGTAGGCAAGAGGCTAGCCTGCAGCCCCCTCCAAAAGACCCTGTCCTGGTTGGGTCTGTCACAAATCCCGGTTGGGTCTGTCACAAGTCCGGGTTAGGTTCACAAGTCCCAGTTGGGTCTGTCACAAGTCCCGGTTGGGTCTGTCCCTGCTGCTACCGCTGACATTACTATTGGGTAAACATCACATGTTACTTCTGGTTCTGTGGAACGCACGTCGGCTCTGTAAACGAGAGGCAGCGCTGGAATATCATAAGGCTGTTTGTGTTGATGCTTTCAAAGCACCTATAAATGTAAGTGCAATATATTATTTGTTTCAATCCCCCATTTTAATAAAATGACTGCACCATGATTACGTTATACTTTTGGGTTTGTGGTTTGCATCACCTATAATGCCGCGTACACACGATTGGACTTTGCCACGGGAATGTCCGCCGGACCTAGTCCGGCAGACATTCCGCCGGACCTTCCATCGGACTTTCCGAGCTGTGGACTTGCCCACACACGCCCGGACTTCTCTGGCGGAGAATCCGTGGGAAAAAGTCTGCGGGACTTTTGAAAATGAATGGACTTGCCCACACACGGAGCAGTCCGTTCATTTAGAACGTAACTGCAGGTAGACGGGACTAGCGAAGGCAGTGACTGCCGCCGCGCTAGCCCCGTCACCTGGCATGGATTTAAAGGGAATCCCCTTTAAAGGTGATGTGTTTTTTTTATTTACACTTTACACCTTAGGTGAATGGGTAGGGGTACATCGTACCCCATACTCATTCACATAGGGTGGGGGGCCGGGATCTGGGGGCCCCTTATTAAAGGGGGCTCCCAGATTCCGATAAGCCCCCCGCCCACAGACCCCGACAACCAACGGGCAGGGTTGTCGGGAAGAGGCCCTTGTCCTAATCAACATGGGGACAAGGTGCTTTGGGGTGGGGGGGCCGCACGGCCCCCCTTTCCCCAGGGCACCCCCCATGTTGAGGGCACGTGGCCTGGTACGGCTCAGGGGGGGGGGCGCTCGCTCGTCCCCACCCCTTTCTTGGCTGGCAGGGCTGCGTGCTCGGATAAGGGTCTGAGATGGATTTGGGGGGGACCCACACGCCGTAGGGATTCCCTTTAAATCCATGCCAGGTGACGGGGCTAGCGCGGCGGCATTCACTGCCTTCGCTAGCCCCGTCTACCTGAAGTCACGTGCTAAATGAACGGACTTTCCGATGATCCGGCGGACTAGCATACTAACTGCAGGATTGTCCGCCGGACTGCCAAGTTCAGCAGACAATTTTAAAACAAAACTTAAAACCTAGTCCGCCGGACTTTTGGGAAAAAAAGTCAGTCGAAGGCCCACACACGATCGGACTGTCCGGCGGACAATCCCGCGGGAAAGTCCGCTCGTGTGTACGCGGCATTAGAGAATATTGATGTTAAGTGTATGCCCAATCGTGGATCCATCCTGTATTGAGATTCTTTGAAGTGCTATAAAGTCCTTCAGTGGTCACTTTTATCTGGTGAGTGCACACTTTTCTTACATGTGGTGGAGTACCTTTATAAAAAGCCATCTAACAATCATTTTTAAAGGTACAATGTTTGAAGGACTTTCCATGTATTGAACTTGATGCATGTATGATTTATATGGAATTTTTTATTTGCTTTTTTTAAACTCCCTTTTTTTTAGCATGTTGTTTAACCACTTTCAGACCAGACCATTTTGCTTGCTTAAGACCTGAGCAGTTTTTGCGATTCGGCACTGCGTCGCTTTAACTGACAATTGCACGGTCGTGTGACTTGGCTTCCAAACAAAATCGACGTCCTTTTTTTCCCACAAATAGAGCTTTCTTTTGGTGGCATTTGATCACCCCTGCGGTTTTTATTTTTTGCGCTATAAACAAAAAAAGAGCGAATATTTTGGAAAAAAAACACATTATTTTTAGATTTTTGCTATGATAAATATCCCCAAAAATATATATAAAAAAAACATTTTTTTTCCTCAGTTTAGGCTGATATGTATTCTTCTACATATTTTTGTTAAAAAAAAAAAAATCGCACTAAGCTATTATTGATTGGTTTGCGCAAAAGTTATAGCGTTTACAAAATAGGGGATAGTTTTATAGCATTTTTATTAATATTTATTTTTTTACTAGTAATGGCGGCGATCAGCGATTTATTGTGACTGCGACATTATGGCGGACACATCGGACATTTTTGACACATTTTTGGGACCATTGTCATTTATACAGCAATCAGTGCTATACAAATGCACTGATTCCTGTGTAAATGACACTGGCAGTGAAGGGGTTAACCAGGGGGTTGCAGTGTAGGGGTTAAGAGTGTCCTAGCTGTGGGGGGCATGGCTGTGTGTTAGTGATCACTGATCTCTGTTCCAATCACAGGGAGCAAAGATCAATGTCACTTGTTGCTAGGCAGAACAGGGAGATGCTGTTTACTTCCGCATCTCCCATTCGTCCTCCCCGTGAGACGATCGTGGGTATCTCCGCGGCGATCGAGTCCACGGGACCCGCGACCGAACTCACGGGGGTCCCGGCGGCACGCACGCGATGGCACGGCGGCATTTTCAAAGGGACGTACCTGTACGCCCTTATGCCTGTCCGTGCCATTCTGCTGACGTACATTTGTGTGCGCCGGTCGGGAAGTGGTTAAAGGACTTTTGATTTAATTCACTTATTGTGATTTGGTGTATCATGTTTTCTGGACACTTTGTATGATTTTTTGATTTTTTTGTTTTTTTGCACAGCTTACTATTTTTTGAGGAGTAGCGCTTACTTTTCCTATTCATTTATTGAAAGTGTTGTTGACATTTAAGTGTTTCTAATCCCACAACAGTAAAATCCGTCTGTATATGCAGTAAACCAGGCTTGTTCTACTCACGGTGGAACCTAAGGGGTTAATCCTCTGCATTGTGTAAAAAGGCTGTTTGATCCTGTCTTCTATGATCCTCCCCGTCTTCCACTGTCCCCAATGGATTTCCTGAAAGAACAAAGTGTGGGCAACCTGCACATTTTCAATTTGGTGTGTATTGCTAGAGAGTTTTTTAGGGGGGAAGAGTGCATGTGATTTTCACAGGGCCAATCAGCACTGTCCAGACAGAGGGTCAGGGGTCCTGCAGCCTCATTGAACAATCAGGGAAGAATGAAAACTCCTCCTACAAGCTTTAACCAGACACTGATAGAAGTCACAAGACTGCTACTGTATATACTGCTGATGAGAAAAGGTATTTAGCAGTTTATATTTACTAAAATAATTACATTTTCATGTTATGTGTTCTGAGTTCAGATATAGTGAATGTGGGGTCCTGGATTTAGTAACACTTTAAAGAGGAAGCTGCACTATAGTGTTTATTTTATTTAATCTATACTTGTTTAACCACTTGCGTGAATCGCCGTAGATGTACACTGTGCCCGCGGGTCGACTTGACTCAATGTCTGCCCGCAACCCGCGATCGACTAGTACAGAGGCAGAATGGGGATCTGCCTTTGTAAACAAGGCAGATCCCCATTCTGATGGGAGACATGACATAGATCTACTGTTCCCAGTGATCGGGAACAGTGATCTCTGTCATGTCCCTGCCAACCCATCCCCCCCTACAGTTAGAACACGCTGAGGGAACACATTTACCCCTTGATCGCCCCCTACTGTTAACCCCTTCTCTGCCAGTGTCAGTTTTACATTGATCAGTACATTTTTATAGCACTGATCAATGTAATAATGTCACTGGTTCCAAAAAAATGTAATTTGGAGTCAGATTTTCCTCCGCAATGTCGCAGTCCCGCCAAAAATAAATAAAAGTCCCTAAATATATCCCATAGTTTGTAGACGCAATAAGTTTTGCGCAAACCAATCAATATACGTCTATTGCGTTTTTTTTTAATCAAAAATATGTAGAAGAATATATATCAGCCTAAACTGATGAATACATTTTTTTTATATATTTTTTTGGATATGTATTATAGCAAAAAGTAAAAAAAAATTAAATGTTCTCAAAATTGTCGCTCTTTATTTGTTTATAGCGCAAAAAATAAAAACAACAGAGGTGATCAAATACCACCAAAATAAATCTCTATTTGTGGGAAAAAAGGACGTCAATTTTGTTTGCGTACATCGTCCAACGACCGCACAATTGTCAGTTAAAGCGATGCAGTGCCAAATCGCACACAATGGCCTGGTCATTCAAGGGGCAAATCCTTCCGGGTTGAAGTGGTTGGCATCATTGTTTATCACTTTTCTAATATATGTGAGGTCCAGCCTGCGTGACAACCATGTCTGGTTCATAGGTACAATAGAGAAACAAGTTTTATTTGCAGGATCATCAGGTGAAAATAAAGGGAAAAAGTCATAAAAAAGAATCCCAATTCAGCCATAACATCAAAGGATTGGCTACATTTTTCATTTTTGGGTTTGGATAAACTTTCTGCACCATATGGACATCTACAAACCTTTATGATATTAGAGAGGTAACACCTGGTATATTCAGAATGGTTGTATGTGCCCACACTGTAGCTCCTTGAAACTGCCGATTGAAGGCAACTCTTGCCATATTGCATAACAGACGTGCACTGAAGTAATTGGTAGAATAAAGATTATTCGAGGGTGGTTACGGATTCCCTCTATTTATTGCACCTATGTATTACCTTGTCTATTCCTATAGTTAGCTAGTCTATTAAAACTGATCACATGTTACTGTTGATATCACAATAATAGGTTAGCTATGAAACCAAGCACACTGCTTAATAAAACAAAGTGTTATTTATTTCCCAAGAAAATAGGAAACACTAACATGAAAATACTAAAGAAAGATATGACAAAGCATATAACAACAGAACATATAATACAAGAACATCAAAGATAATTATCAAAATGCTTTCCTCGAGATTTTGTTTCTTCAGCTGGGCTCAGATGGCAAAAGAGCGATAAGGGATGAAATCCCTCCTGTGTGCCCTTTTTACGTATTCATTCAGATCCATTTGTAATCACCCCCACTAGCCTCCTGTCCAATGAGATATTGCCAAAGGTAGTCCTTTTAATATATTATATTACTGTCCATCCTGCTATATTGGCCTCTAAGGGCAGCATTGTCCACGTATCTCTAGGTGCCTGTTGATCCTTTGATCTTTGTCACCCACCGTCATCAATCATCCTTGCAGCCATGACTCTCTTTGAAGATTGCTTGCAGTGTGTTATCAGCAACAGACGGTCCGTAGCCAAGCATTATTCAGCCTTGATAAAGGCCTGATCTCTTCTTTCAGATATGCTACTAAGACATTCCAGACCACCCCAAGAAAGCAAAGGCTTGGTTGTATGAACCAGAAAGAAACTCCAGAAATATTAATATTAAATCATGTTGCCTTCCAACATGCACATTATGAGAAAGACTTACCTTTGCATTTGCCATCCTCCAGCACTGAGAGCTTTGCTTTCCCCATTGCTACTCCATTTGCTGCAGCTACCATCTTGTTCACCGTTTTTCTTGCCTAGCATTTACTCTGCATATCTTCATCCTGTTGACCATTGAGCCGGCCAGCAGGTGATGTCACTCTGGCACATGTATGATAGAGTTACATTTTCCCAGCATATGGCTCCATTCTCAGCATCATGCAGTTCCTGGGAGTTTAGGCCGCACTGCACATGTATTGCAGGCAGTGAAAAGAGTTTTTTGGCAGAAGAAACATTGATTGTCTCTTTACCCGAAAAGTTCTACTTTCTAGGTTTATTCTTTTGGGTGGTAGGGAGATTTGTTCTACTTTAAAGTTCGTCAATCACAAAATGTCTGAAATGTTTCCTGTTGGAAATAATAACACATCACTTCCTCAGTTTAGTTTAGTGTATTACATTTCCCTGTATTTTTTTTTTTTACATTTTTCTAATGCTTCCTCAAAGTGAAATACTTATCTGCTTGAGTCTGAACTTGGCATTTTACCATCAGCTCCTGTAAGATGAATCATTTCATCCACTTCACAAGCATCACAAATTGCTCTTTTTTTTTTCTTTTAAATGTTGGCACCCGCAACTCCACTCCATCCCTTGTATTGTGCTCTTTGCACATTCAAAGCTGAGCTTAGTTTCGTTTGCACTTAAAGGGGTTTTTCACCTTAATGCATCCTATGCATTAAAGTGAAAAAACACCTGGCAGTGGCCGCCCCCCCCCCCCGTTTTACTTACCTAAGCCCAGGAACTTGACACACTGGGATACGCTGTCTGTCTGCCCTGGGTTCTCGGCTCTTGATTGGATGGATTGATAGCAGCGCAGCTATTGGCTCCCACTGCTGTCAATCAAATCCAATGATGCAGGTGCCGGGGGGGGGCAGGGCCGAGTCCTGCATTCGGCCTCTATGGACACCGAATATAGGTAACAGTAGCACTTCTCCCAGAGGGAGCTCGGAAGACGAGCTTCAATTTGAAGGGGACTTCCTGTCCCAATTCCTGGTTCCTGCTACAGACCACCTAGGCAACTCCTCCTCTCCCCCTAGGCGGCCCCTCCCTCTTGGAAATCTTCTGGGACACGTGACAAGTCCCAGAAGATTGCCTGTCCACTGGGAGAGTGCATGCGCAGTGTGCGCCCGGCCGAGAAGCCGCAAGCTGTCACGGCCGGGTGCCCACAGTATCAATGGAGGCGCCGAGGAGAGGAGGGGGAGAGAAGCGAGGCTCCGCGCGGCCACATTGCTGGACCGTGGAACAGGTAAGTGTCTGTTTATTAAAAGTAAGCAGCTAAGTAAGTAAAACCCTTTAGGGTTTACTTCCCCTTTAACCACATGCCGACCGCGCTATAGTCGAAAGATGTCTACAGCGCGGTCGGATTTCCCTGAGTGGACGTCCTCCGAGAAGCTTGCTCCCGCGCGCCCCCTGGGGCGCGCACTCGGGAACATCCATGACCGCCGGGTCCCGAGGACCCGGCGCATCACGGATCACAGTAAACAGCCGCTGATAGCGGCCGTTTACCACGTGATCGCTCCGTCAAATGACGGAGCGATCACATGTACACAAACCGGCGTCACGTCATGACGCCGGTTCCTCCCTCCCCTCTCTGTACCGATCGGTACAGAGAAGGGAGAAGCGGAGAGGGGGGAGAGACGGGACCAGCGATGTGGGCTGGATGTGTAGTGGTCAATACACTGCCACCACTGTGCAATGCTCTGCAACCACTGTGCAATGCTCTGCAACCACTGTGCAATGCTCTGCCACCACTGTGCAATGCTCTGCCACCACTGTGCAATGCTCTGCCACCACTGCAATGCTCTGCAACCACTGTGCAATACTCTACCAATACTGTGCAACACTGTAATACTTTGCCAATACTTGCCGATACTCGCCAATACTCGCCAATACTCTGCCAATACTCGCCAATACTCTGCCAATACTCGCCAATACTTGCCAATACTCTGCCAATACTTGCCAATACTCTGCCAATACTGTGCAACACTGTAATACTTTGCCAATACTTGCCGATACTCACCAATACTCTGCCAATACTCGCCAATACTCGCCAATACTCGCCAATACTTGCCAATACTCTGCCAATACTCGCCAATACTCTGCAAATACTTGCCAATACTCTGCCAATACTCGCCAATACTCTGCCAATACTCGCCAATACTCTGCAATAATTTTTAATAGAAACAAAGAATTATTTATCTATTTTTTTACTGAATTTTCTGTATTTTTTGATTTATAGCGCAAAAAATAAAAAACCCAGCGGTGATTAAAAACCACCAAAAGAAAGCTCTATTTGTGTGAAAAAAAGGACACAAAATTCATTTGGGTACACTGTTGCATGACGGAGTAATTGTCATTCAAAGTGTGAGAGCACCGAAAGCTGAAAATTGGTCTGGTTAGGAAGGGGGTTTAACTGCCCAGTGGTCAAGTGGTTAAAGTGGTTGTAACCCTAAAAAAAAAAAGTGCTTGTGCAGTGTCATTTGTCCATCTCTATGCTATAAAATACTTGGTTGATTCTGCCTGTTCCTGTGTCCTCCTGTGTGTGCTGACCAAGGTAATCAGGACTGCTGATCCATAATACCATGGTCAGTTTACGTGACTGTCATCCTGCAGTCTCTCCTCTCTCCCCCTCTCCCCCTTCCTCCCTGCCTGTCAGCTCGGGAGTCTGTGTGTAAAACATCTCCTCCCTGCCCCTCCCCTCCCGCCGCTATGGCTTTAAAATCACTAATCCTAAATACTGAAATCCCTACTGTTACAGAAAGATTTACTGTGCAATATATGTGTTTTAAAGATTATGCAGCAAAATACCTTATTTCAGAGCGCCACTGTGCACTCACATGACTCACGTGACCTGTCACTCTCCTCTCTTCCCGGCTGATGTCTATGGGGAATCTCAGCCCCTCCCACTGTAGTCCTCAGATCAGGCAAGCTATACGCCGGGAGGTCACGTAAGCACACAGCGGTGCTCTGAAATAAGGTATTTTGCTGCATAACTTTTAAAAAACACAGATGCTGCATGGTATATCTTTCTGTAACAGAGAGGATTCAAGGATTTGTGATTCGTGATTTTACAACCACCTTAACCACTTCAGCCCTGGGAAAGATTTGGCTGCTGAATGACCAGGCCATTTTTTGCAATTCGGCACTGTGTCACTTTAACTGACAATTGCACGGTCGTGTGACGTTGTACCCAAACAAAATTTAAGTCCATTTTTTTCCACAAATAGAGCTTTCTTTTGGTGGTATTTGATCATCACTACGTTTTTTTATTTTTTGCACTATAAACCAAAAATTTTTGAAAAAAACCCACAATATTTTGAACTTTTTGCTATAACAAATATCCCCATTTAAAAAAAAAAAAAAGCAATTTTTTTATCAGTTTAGGCCGATATGTATTCTTCTACATATTTTTGGTAATAAAAATCTAAATAAGTGTATATTGATTGGTTTGTGCAAAAGTTATAGCGTCTACAAAATAGGGGATACATTTATAGCATTTTTATTATTATTATTTTTATTTTACTAATAATGGCGTCAATCTGCAATTTTTATGGGGACTGCGACATTATGGCGGACACATCAGACAATTTTGACACATTTTTGAGACCATTGGCATTTATACAGCGATCAGTGCTATAAAAATGCATTGATTACTGTAAAAATGTCACTGGCAGTGAAGGGGTTAACACTAGGGGGCGATCAAGGGGTTAACTGTGTTCCCTGCTACGTGTTCTAACTGAAGGGTGGAGGGAACTTGCTAGGGGAAGAGATAGATCGGTGTTCATACTTTGTATGAACACACGATCAGTTTCTTCTCCCCACAGAGATCCCGGTTCTCGCCGTGTCACAAGCAATCGCTCGCATCGGCCCCAGGGGCGAGCAGCGGGCATGTGCCCCTAGTGTCCACAATTAGAAGCGCTGTAACATGATGGCGATTCATACAACTGTGGCGGCTGGTTGGCAAGCGGTTAAAGGAAGCGTGTTTAGATGTTGTGACTGTCATTAAAAGATCTTTTTTTGTTGAAATGTGTTGCTACCTTGTTGTTTTCACCTCTTAATTGTTAGTAAACTGAAAATGCAGATTGTCCTATGTGAGTCAAAAATTTCTTTAACATGGACAAACTGTTTTGGATGCATGTTGACCTATCCTATGATGCCTTCCCCACCCATGGGGTCAAGGAGATTAGCCCCTATGTAGGCTTAGGCAGGTCCAAGGAATTATTTCCTACCATGTGACAGAGTTGGATGCCAGACAGACAGTTGCAAAGCACCAGTATTACCTCCATATCTGAAATACAGGGTAGGTCACACCACTTTCCCAGGTGAACAGAGCTGCAGGGAAGCCAAAGTAAGGTATATACAGTATGTACAGCTGCAAAGGCCAATATTAAGGTGAGCCTTTCATGGCCAAGGAACAAACTAGACATACAGGACAAAAAATTGCTTCCATTTTAATCAACTTAGAATAGTCTAAAATCTCTCTGCACACGGTTATAGTTAATGAACAGCAGAAGAACATCATTAAATATAGGTTAAAATCTTCAATATTTATTAACAAAGTATACAATACACCTAGAAATGAATAAACCACTAATCCAGTGCTCATGGAAATTGAATTAACATATATGAATTTATAAGCTGCTGCTATAACATAAATAATCAATATCTCATATGCTTTGAAATGATCAAAATCTACAGACCGCAATAGTTATCTGCCTATACATAGTGGTCATCATCCCATATGGTTAAGGAACATTCCAAAAGGGCAATGTATGCAGGTTAGAAGGAATTGTACCCATGATTCTGACTTCTTGACACAATGAGGTTCTTAAAAAATAGATTTGTGGAGAAAGGTTAAAGCTGATCACTTGGATGAGATGATCCCACTGGTTGGACAAACTTCTCAGCAATCTTGTCTGATTGATAAAGAGAAAATTAGAGATGATAAACATGAATGGGGATTCATTATTAATTACTATTCTCAGTTCAGAGAGGTGGAAGGTATTTTAAAAAAAGGAATGAATCCGGAGGTGATGTCAATTAACCATAGAGCTGGCCATGGACCAGATGGTCCTCAACCATCTCTATGACCCTCAGAGGCCGAAAGCAACGTCAGATTTTTTTCTTTTTAGCATAGCGGAGACGTGGGGATTTATAGACCCCAGATATCTCTGTAAAAGACGTGTCGTGCCCTATTCCTATTATAAGGGATGTTTACATTCCTTGTAATAGGAATACAAGTTATCAAAAATAAATAAAATTAAAGGCAAAGTGTAAAAGTTAAAATTAAACAATAATAACAATTTTTTTTTTAAAGTGCCCCCATCCCCTCATATGCAGGTTGCGCCAGTATATGTAAACGGCGTTCAAACCACACATGTGAGGTATCGCTGCGATTGTCAAAGCGAGAGCAATATTTTTAGTGCTAGACTTCCTCTGTAACTCTAAACGGGTAACCTGTAACATGGAGATTTTTTTTAACCACTTAAAGTGGATGTAAACCTGAAATTTTATTTTTTTTTTTTTTGTCTGGCACAATATAGAGTATGGGATTTCAGATCAGCTGTGCCCAGTCTTGCCACAAAGAGTTAATCCAGCTCTGAGCAATCCTCATATTTTTTTTTCAGTGAAATAAAACGGACAAACTGTGAAAACTTTCTCCATTCTTCCCCCTTGTTGTTATTGACAGGTGATTTACATACTTCGTGCACTAGCCTAAGACATGCATTATTTTTTAATTCCCACCCCCACTCGTTTCTTCAACAGCTCTGCAAGGATTGGCTGTTCCACACATCAGCATGATTTGGCATGCTGAAGTCATGTGGGGACTTTTCTGGGTTTTGACTGGATGTTAGTGATCATAGCAGAAGTTCAGTGTAAGAAATACATGACATGTCTACTGACATCACGACTCCACCCACTGAGCCCTGGAAAACAGACCCACCCACAAAATCTGCAGTTTTTTTGGGTCTCATACCAGACAGAGGAGAGACATTTGACAGATAAGTATACATGCAGGAGGCATGTATATCCTTCTAGTTTACATCCACTTTAAGGACCAAGCCTCTTTCTAGTTTTTTTTTGCTAGAAAATTACTTAGAACCCCCAAACATTATACATTTTTTTTCTAACACCCTAGGGAATAAAATGGCAGTCGTTCAATACTTTCTGTCACACCGTATTTGAGCAGCGGTCTTACAAGCGCACTTTTTTTGGAAAAAATACACTTTTTTGAATTAAAAAATAAGACCACAGTAAAGTTAGCCCAATTGTTTTATATTGTGAAAGATAAAGTTACGCCGAGTAAATTAATACCTAACATGTCACGCTTCAAAATTGTGCCCGCTCGTGGAATAGTGACAAACAGAGGAGGTTGAATATTGCTCTCGTTCTACCGATTGCAGCGATACCTCACATGTGTGGTTTCAACACCGTTTTCATATGCGGCCGCTACTCACGAACGCGTTCAGTTCTGCACGTGAGCTCGTCGGGACGGGGCGCGTTAAAATTTTTTTTTATTTTTTTCTTATTTATTTTACGTTTTATTTTTTATTTTTACACTGTTTTTAAAAAAAAATCAAAATGTCACTTTTATTCCTATTACAAGGAATGTAAACATCCCTTGTAATTGAAAAAAGCATGACAGGACCTCCTAAATATGAGATCTGGGGCCAAAAAGACCTCACATCTCATATTTAGACTAAAATGCAATAAAAAAAACAAAAAATTGTCATTTAAAAAAATGGGCCTTTAAGAGCTGTGGGCAGAAGCGACGTTTTGACGTTGCTTGCACACAGCAATTGTATGGAGACGGGTGGGGGCCATCTTCCCCTCACTCGTCTCCATACTGAGCCAGCAAGAGGACACGATCGCCTCCGCCGCTGCCAACAGCTCCGGTAAGCGGCAGAGGGCACCGAATCGCGGCGGGGGGGCCTCTCCCACCACCGATAAAAGAGCCCACTTTTATCTTGTAGTGGACCGCCCGCTGAAAAGGAGGATACCGTGGTTATGGCAGCTAGCTGCTGCCATAATAATAATATCCTCCTTCAAACAGTCAACGTAAAACTGCGGCGGGCAGTCCGTAAGTGGTTGAGTACTGTAGTTTGGCGCCATTCCACGAGTGTGCGCAATTTTAAAGCATGACATGTTTGGTATCCATTTACTTGGTTTAACATCTTCTTTCACATTATCTAAAGCAATTGGTGTAAATATTGTGTTTTTTTTTTGTTTTTTATTCCTGAAAGTGTTTTTTTCCCCATAAAACACAGTGTGACATAAAAAATTGCAACAGCTACTCTACTAATAAAAAAATATATAATGTTTGGGGGTTCTGAGTAATTTTTCAGCAAAAAAATTATAATTTTTTCACGTAGGAGAGAAATGGAAGAATTGGCTTAGGTGGTGTTTTAGAAAAATAAAATTTCCATGCACCCAACTCCACCATGTATATTAATAATTGTTACTTAGCACAACAATGCAACATCACTTAAAAAATCCAACCCAAGATGTATTTACATAGCAGTGTATATCCTTATTACTGTTATTGAAGACTCGTTTACATTGATTATGTTATAAGAGCTGTTCTTTGCTGCATGGATAATATGAGCTCCAGATGGAATAACTGTTCCCTATACGGAATAACTTCAACAGCCAACAGATGTCTCAGATTTTCTCTGAAGATATTACCACCGAAGCCACTTATCACACCTGCAAATACATTCACAGTGAATACTTCCATATCATCAGGGATTCAACAACTCCAATAACCACAGCTTACATTAGGTATTTACCTTGCACTGTGATATCAGGTCTGGCACTTTACAAATATATAATTGGCCAATTTTTCCTTCAAGCGGTAATTGCCACCTTACGAGATTAGGTCGTTTCTCATTAAACATTCACGTGCCTAAAATCAGAGATATATTTGTATGGACAAGTAGCTGTTGTTGCAATTGATGCAAGAACTCCATCAAGTCCTTGTAAATACTACTTCCAAGTATAGGGAATCCCCGGCTGGGAATCCCTGGTCATGTAAGTGAATGAGCCGTGTGATGTCAGTGGTTGCTAAGGATGTGGCAAGTGTGACGGAACCGCTTTGGCACTTAGGGGCTTCCTTCCGCCAAACAGTGCCTTCTGCCCTCCAAACCGCTCCGACCAGACCAGACCGAGAGCTACCGTGTTTCCCCGAAAATAAGACTTACCCCAAAAATAAGACCCAGCGTTTATTTTCCAGGAAGGCTGCAATATAACCCCTACCCCAAAAAGAAGCCCTAGTTTAAAAAGCTTGGAAAATCCTATAATCCAATCTATTACAGTAGTATATAATGTACAATGTGTGTGTTTCTGTAATATAATTGCAGGGAAGACAGCTCCGGCGGGTCACAGAAGCGCAGAACGGCGCTATAATGAAGCTATTTGGCACAATTATATTACAGAAACACACACATTGTACATTATATACTACTCTAATAGAGGGGATTATACGATTTTACAAGAATTTTAACTCGGTTCACACCGGGGATTCCTTTCAGGCAAGGAGAGGGAGGGGGAGAGAAGACAGCACATTACATGGTAAAACCTACCCCAAAAATAAGCCCTACTGTGTCTTTTGTTGCCAAAATGAATATAAGACCCAGGCTTACACGATAACACTAGCCCTTTTTACCCCAATCATCATACACAGACAAGATGTTGGGATAGAACCAAAGGAATGACTGTTTATTGAAACTCAGACACATACTTTATACCCCACAGGAGGACATCCTCCTCTTGAGGATTTTAGCATGACAATGCAACTCCAAACACCAATTCAATTAACAGCTAACCACTAAGTGATCTTAATTAAACAGAACATTAATCAACAAACATATAACATCCCACAATAATTTGGTAACAAGGTGAAGTGGACACAATACTAGCAGACAAACAGAAACAATAGGTGTCTAAATTAACAATGGGAATGCACACCTAGGAAATGCTTTGATTAATCAGGGATCCCCGACTGTCTGGCACCAGTATTCAAGAAGACCCAGGGCTGTCCAAATCTCATTAACCAGCTTTCTTTTAACATCTCACTGTGTTTAAGTTGGCAAAGACCATCATGGCTTCCTTGACTGTTTAAATTAATAATGTCCTTTTGCATTATATAGGACATCTTAGTAAATGCTTGTAGCTCCCTCAAATGCCAGGGTCCATAGTCATAAGGCAAGTGGCTATCCTGCGGTCCCCTTCAAAAGCCCCTGTCCTAGTTGGGTCTGTCACACTCAGCAGCCACTGACATCACATGAGCCTATTTACGTACATGACCAGAAAAAAGAGGGCGTGGGAACGGGAAGATCTGCTTTAACTGGTTACAGACCGCCCGCCGCAGTTGTACTGTGGCAGGTTGGCTTCACTGCGCAAATCGCTGTCATTATACGTCGGGCGTGTACACAGCGATTTGTGGGCGCGCGCCAATTCGCGAGCGGGGGAGCCAACCAGCGGGTCCGGCGCACTCGATATCCCCCGGCCACCCGCGATCGCTCCAGAAACAGGCAGAACTGAGATCTGTCAGTGTAAAGAAACAGATCCCCGTCAGGGGAGGATAGAGAGATAGTCTGTTCCTAGTAATTAGGAACAGTGACCTCTCTCCTCCTCCAGTCAGCCCAGCCCCCATACTGTTAGCAACACCTCCCAGGGAACACACTTAACCCCTTGAGCGCCCCTAGTGTTAACCCCTTCCCTGCCAGTGACATTTATACAGTAATCAGTGGCTATTTTTTAGCTCTGATCGCTATAAAAATTTCAATAGTCCCAAAAAAGTGTCAAAAGTGTCTGATCTGTCCGCTGAAATGTCTCAGTCCCGCTAAAAGTCTCTGCCATTACTAGTAAAAAAAATAATAATAAAAATGCAATAAATCTATCCCATAGTTTGTAGACGCTACAACTTTTGCGCAAACCAATCAATATACGCTTATTGAGAATTTTTTTTTATCAAAAATATGTAGCAGAATACATATTGGCCCAAACTTGTTTTTTTTTTGGATATTTATTATAGCAAAAAGTAAAAAATATAGTTTTTTTTTTCAAAATTGTCGCTCTATTATTTTGTTTATAGCGCAAAAAATAAAAACCGCAGAGGTGATCAAATACTACCAAAAGAAATCTCTATTTGTAGGAATAAAAAAGGACATTCAATTTTGTTTGGGTACAGTGTCGCACGACCACGCAATTGTCAGTTAAAGTGACGCAGTGCCATAACGCAAAAAACGGCCTGGTCATTAAAGGTCCTTAAGTGGTTAAAGATTTTTTTTGTATTTTCAGTGTTGTCCTTTAGGTTACATGAAAAGACCGGCTCCCTGCTAAACAATATTTTTTTTTTTTTTTTGCATAGCAATATGTCCCCTATGGCAATTCCCAGTTACCCATGCCTTTTTTTAAACAATAGCTTATGGGGAGGTGAAACATGATGCGGCGGCAGTAAACATTTAGGGGTTGATTTACTAAGGCCCCTTTCACAGGGGGCGGTGCGGGCGTCGGCGGTAAAGCAGCGCTATATTTAGAGCTGCTTTACCATCGTTTTAGCAGCAGTATTCGGCCGCTAGCGGGGCGGTTTTAATCCCCGCTAGCAGCCGAAAAAAGGGTTAAAACCGCCCGCAGTGACGTACAACACTACAACGAGCCGAGAAAATGAAGTTCAATGCTTCCGAGCATGCGTAGGAATTGGTACAGAGGATCGGAATTTCCGATTGCAACTTTTTCCGATCAAAAAATTGAGAACCTGCTCTCAATCTTTTGCTGGCTGGAATTCCGCCAGCAAAAGTCCAATGGAGCATACACACAGTCGCATTTTCCGACCAAAAGCTCTCATCGAAGTTTTGCTGGCGGAATTTCCGATCGTGTGTAGGCGGCATTAAAAGTCCGGAAAATATGTGTATGTTGCGCTAAGATGATGCTATACGTATAAAGTCACCCCTATATATTATTTACGTACATATAGGTTATGATAAAAACGTAGATGTGTAAATTATTTCAAAATTTACAATTGTATGTATATGAAAAAGGCAGTTAAAACTGAATAAAACACCTCTAATCATTCGTGAATAAGTAACTGTGAAAAGTGATCTTGTGACAGATAAAATTCAATAAAAAATGGTGAACAGTAAAAACTGTTGATATTGTGAATATATACACATAAAATCATTCAAAGAATACATAAAAAAATATATAAATAAATGACAAGTGGATATTCGGTGAAAAAAGGGGGCGCCAAACTGTATGTGTAAATTATGCAGTGGTATAGTCCATGTGGGTGACACAATATATGTGAGTAGCCGTAGACAATAATAGTGATTCTAAGTGGGGTGATGGTGATCCTGTCCTGTCGGCGTCAGCACTTATTGAAAAGAGGCTTACCGGCGGTCACAGACTAAATGAGACATACGCCTCATAAGTCGTGACAAGCTTTGTTGTGGAAGGTTTCCAGGTCCCTATTCCACAGATGGATTCCAAGGTAGGTATATACGTGTTAAAGGGCAGGAGGGATGCGGTCATCAAAAACTCCAGTAATTCTCCCGTGTTCATAAATATTGGGTCATATTTGAGAGAAGAAACTCACATAGTGTGATACCGTAATAAATACTTTTAATGTGGTAAAAACAGATTAAAAACACTGACATTTCAGTAGTAGTATTCAGGCTCATAGAAATAATAGTGGCTATCGAAAGTGCTGCTGCTGTAGTCCACCCGACGCGTTTCGTCCCCTGGGACTGGGACAGTATTACTGGCATTAAAAGTCCAGTTGCAGAGAGCAGAACTTGTATTAATGTAAACGCTCAGCAATTCACAACAAGACCGGTGGGAATGTGCCTGACCGGGAATTCACACAGAATGCAGCATCTGTACCCAAATCTGTACCCAAATGCAGCATGTCCGTACCCAAATGCAGAGATGTCCAGGAAGGATGACATGTCCCTATCCTTTCCCTACTCATCTGGAAGCTCTCCCTGCCACTAATTACTGTCCCTGTCAGTAAGTCTGGGAGCCAGGGTCTTAAATAGGCTCTGCCTGACCCAAGTTGGCAGCCAAAGTCACATGGGGTGGCAGCATCCAACTGGATAGCTTCCCCTGTGACCCAGGAAACCATAGAGGAACCATGTTCCTCTTGACTTCCCCCCAACTGCAATGCTGCTGCAGTTGAGCGCCACCTACAGTGGAGAAAATAGACCGCCCCTGCCTACAAGCTTGAAAAACAGCCTTGAAATGGCTAGGAAAAGATAATAAGACTTGGTTCCAATAAACTTTAATAGGGGCTAGCACTATTTTCAAGGTTAGCAAATTTACCCCTGGGTTTGCCAAACCTCCTGCAAACTGAACATTGCCCGGTTTACTTATCCTTAGTTTTTTGCGATATTGCAACAACAAATATTTGGCTATATAAGTACATCTCTAATTTTGGGCATAATATTTAATATAATATTTACATATGAGATTGTCTAGCCTCATAAGGTGGCAAATATCACTTGCAACAATTTCAGCTAATTATTATTATCACAGTGCAGAGTAAATATCCCATAGAGGCTATGATTAGCGAAGAGCTTGAATCCCTAATGATAAGGAAATTTTCACTCTGAATGTGTTTTCATAAGCTGCTTTGGTGGTTATATCTTCCGAGCAAACCTGAGAAATTTGGTTCTTATTCTGCATAGTGAGCCCTTATTCCACCTGGAGCTCATATTATCCATGGAGCAAGGAATAGCTCTTATGAATCACAATCAAATGTGAACGAGCCTTCATAAAAGTCATAAGGATATATAGTACATTGCAATGTAAAAAGAGAAGTTCTGCATTTTTTTTTTTTATTCAAGAATCATACTTACCTAGGTGGATGCAGCATCTGTCCCCCGCCAGCTCTAATGCCGCGTACACACGGTCGGATTTTCCTACGGGAAATGTTCGATGGGAGCTTGTTGTCGGAAATTCTGACCGTGTGTAGGCTCCATCGGACATTTTCTGTTGGCAAAATTTGAGACCTGTATCTTAAATGTTCCGACAACAAAATTTGTTGTCGGAAATTCTGATCGTGTGTACACAATTCCGATGCACAAAGTTCCACGCATGCTCGGAATCAAGCAGAAGAGCCACACTGGCTATTGAACTTAATTTTTCTTGGCTCGTAGTACGTGTTGTACGTCACCGCGTTCTTCAGCCCGCTGTCTGCTGAAAATGGGTCACAGGAGTGTAGAACGAACTGCACTTCTGTGATCCACAGGAGAAGTACAACCAAACAAACTTTGGCTGTAATTCTCCTTTAGTATATTTTGAAGTGAAATTAAATTGTTTTGCCAAGTAACAATTATTATTATACATTGTGCAGATCTGTGACAGAACTCTGTGTGAGGATGATTTTACACAGAGAGCTGTTACAAATCACCCCACAAACAGTACACCAAGCACCACTGATACCCATGTCCCTATACACATTTCAGTGTCCCCATAAAACATCTGTCTGCCCCCCATCACTGCCAACACTAAATAAACACTGATTTGTTTTTGTTTTTACCAAAGAAATGTAGCAGCATAATTTTTGGTCAACTTTTATCAAGAGAAATTACTTACCGTATTTATCGGCGTATAACACGCACTTTTTCCCCCTTAAAATCGGGGGAAAGTCGTGGGTGCGTGTTATACGCCGATACCCCCAAAAAAAAGGACAAAAATGGCAAGCGCCGCTGAAAAATAGCGAGCGCTGCCGAAAAAACCCGAAGCGCGGCCGAAAAAGAACGAAGCGCCCCCAGAAAAAGCCGAGCAGACTCTGCTCTGCTCGTAGTCCCGCCTCCCTGCGCTCGCTCCGGAAACAGCAGGGAGGCGGGACCGCGAGCTTAGCCGTCCGAGTCGGCTCGGCTTTTTCCGGGGGCGCTTCGGTCTTTTTCGGCCGTGCTTCGGGTTCTTTCGGCGGCGCACGCGACAGCGTCTCGGCGGCGGGAAATTTAAACCCGCAAAAAACTGAAAATGACGCTGGCAAGCTACAATGGCACTGGGCAAGGCTGCAATGACGCTGGGCAAGCTACAATGACGCTTGGCAAGGCTGCAATGACGCTGGGCAAGGCTGCAATGACGCTGGGCAAGGCTGCAATGACGCTGGGCAAGGATGCAAATGATGCTGGGCAAGGATGCAAATGACGCTGGGCAATGCTGCAATGACGCTGGGATAGCTACAGTGACGCTGGGCAAGCTGCAATGACGCTGGGCAAGCTGCAATGACGCTGGGCAAGGCTGCAATGACGCTGGGCAAGGCTGCAAATGACGCTGGGCAAGCTGCAAATGACGCTTAAATGTAAGTTGTTTTTTTTTCCCTAAACTTCCCTCCTAAAACTTTTTTTCCTTAAAATGCCCTCCTAAACTTGGGGTGCGTGTTATACGCCGGTGCGTGTTATACGCCGATAAATACGGTATTTGCAAAATGTTATAACAGAAACTAAGAAAAATGCTAATTTTTGGAAAATATTCGGTCTTTTTTTATTTGTAGCATAAAAAATATAAACCCCAGCAGCGATTAAATACCACCAAAAGAAAGCTCTATTTGTGTGGGAAAAAAAAATCCAAAAATGTCATATGAGTACAGTGTAGCATGACCGAGCAATTCTCATTCAAAGTGTGACAGCGCTGAAAGCTAAAAATTGGTCTTGGCAGGAGGGGGGTGAAAGTGCCCGGTATTGAAGTGGTTAAAGTGATTGTAATGGTGGAATGTTTTTTATCTTAATGCATTCTATGCATTAAGATAAAACGCCTTCTGTGTGTAGCAGCCCCCCTAATACTTACCTTAGCCCCATCTCTCTCCAGCGATGTCCACGAGTGCCTTGTCAGTCTGGGACTCTCCGTCCTGAATGGCTGAGACACCTTGCGGTACCATTGGCACTGCTGTCAATCAATCTCAGTTAACCAATCAGGAGAGAGAGGGGGCGGGGCCGAACTGCTCTGTGTCTGAATGGACACAGGGAGCTGCAGCTCGGCTCGGGTGCCCCCATAGCAAGCTGCTTGCTGTGGGGGCACTCAAAAGGAGGAAGGGGCCAGGAGCTCCAGCCAGGGACCCAAGAAGAGGAGTATCTGGGCTGCTCTGTGCAAAACCGCTACACAGAGCAGGTGGTTATAACATGTTTATTATTTTAATAGGTGTAGCAATATGGACTACAATCATAAAGCGCCGTACTTTCCAGTATCTCAAGGCATTGTCTGTCCCTCTAGTGATCAGTGTATCAGGTGACATCATATATGTGGGCCAAACAAAAGGATTGTGGGAAATATAGTCCTCCCTCAGACAACTGCTTTGCACGATTATGTGCCAGGTCTACATATCCCAGGGATCTTTGCTACTATCGGAAGATTCCTGGGAGTAGCTATAAAAGAAGCAAAAGCCCACGCGGAGCTCTCTTTCTCCCGGGCCTCTCTGTGCAACAGGGAGAGAGGTCATGGCCTACCACACGGAGTATTACCTTCCAACCCGTAACCTTAGAGGCCTAGCTCTGCCGTTTGCTGTCAGACATCCTTCCAGCACCACTCCGGTCGCCTGCCATTCGGAGTGTGTCAAGCTTCACGATGGGAGATCGAGACAGTGGATCTGCTGCATGAGTGTCGCTACACGAGTTCCTGTCCAGAAGACATCGGGCGATCTGGTTGTTGGTGAGAGGGCAAATCGATCAATCCATATCCATTCTTTGTTACCGTTACATTGAGACACTTTGCACAGACATCCTTACTCCAGGAATACTTTACTGAATGTAGCTGAACACTGTGTTTAGACATCTTTAGCCTTCCTCACTACAAGAAATCTACTGTTTCTCACTACACCTAATCGGATTACAGTTAACGAGCTCCTACATGCCAGTGAAGAACATCAGATCTGCAACGTGGACTTTATTGCCATTACTGATAGAAAGGCCCCTATATTATCATTTCTAGATCTGCTCTCCCTTCTTAGGATAGCATTATAGGCTGGCTAGGTCCAATCTCTTACAGAGTTTCAGTATAATCAGTTAGCTGAAATATCCATCAAGGGGAAACTTGGGAAATTTTTCAAGGAAGTGTGTACATAATATTGTCATTGTTAATATTTGTCTTGTGCCTTTCGGAGGAATTATTTTGCTGAGTTGGCGCTGTCGCCTAGAACTCAGCAGATCTATCCCCTCCTCTTTGTGATAACATTTCCCTTTATTGGTTCAAGTAAAATATTCATAGAACATAAATATGTAGTTGTCTGATTATTACTCTATAGTGATACAAGGATGTCTGAACCCAGATTGCCAGGTGGGTTGGAATGTTCACCAGGTTATGGCCATGCAGAAGAGCAGGTAATTCTAAGCAGTCTTTTAGGGAGCAGTGCTACATAGGAAAAAAAAAAAAAAAAAACAAGACTTTACAATCACTTTAAGGATTTAAAGATCTGTAAAGAAGAGTGGACCTGAATCCCTCCTGAGACTTGTACAAATCTGGTCACCAACTACAAGAAACATCTGACCTCTGATTGCCAACAAGGGTTTCTCCACCAAGTACTAAGTCACATTTTGCTTGGGGATCAAATACTTATTTTTCTCACTGAACTGCAACTCAATTTATAACATTTGTATGGGTTTTTTCTGGATTTTTGGTTGATATTCTGTCTCTATCATTTAAAATACACCTATAATAAAAATGATAGACCCTTCATTTCTTTGTAAGTGGGAAAACTTACAAAATCTGCAGGGGATTGAATAATTGTTTTCCCCACTGTATACAGTATATCGTATTGTAGCGCTTGAGCTGTGCCTTTTAGAAAATATGAATTTTGAAATAATAAAGAAAAGGTATATTTTCATTATTTGGTATATGATAATGACTCTGTAAGCTTTTTCCAGTTTATTCTTTTTTCATATGCAAAGGAATCAGTTTCCACCAATATAATATCTAATTTATTATTGATTCCTGGACAATGTCAGTCTTACATTAGATTTTTATTGCTGTCTGTGTTGCAGATCCTGTGACCAAGACAGAAAATGATGAGAAATCCACATTTTTAAGTAATTTCCAGAACATATAGAGGAGAAAGAATAGAGGAGAATAGAGAAGAGTAGAGGAGACATTTTCTAATGGGGTCACACCTAAGATGGGAATTACCTTCATTTATAGAGCTTTTCTCCTGCTTTCTGTTACATCTTCAGGTAATGAAGGTAAATCTCCCGGATGGGACACAAGCAGGCTTTAACTTTACCCTATTTTTACCAAATTAAAAATAAAAGCTTAACCTATATATACATTTTAATTTCATAAAGCCCTATGCTCTTTATATTGTATAACAAACATATTATATAGCATTAACTGCTTCAGATCCGCACTATAGCCCAATGATGGCTACAGCGCAGACCTACTTTGCCGGGAAGACGTATATTTACGTTCTGCCGTGCCCGAGCGGCCTTCAGGACACACACTGCGCGCTCTGTGATCAGCGAGTCTATGAGACCCCTTACCACGTGATCAGCTGTCAGCCAATGACAGCTGATCATGTGATGTAAACAGAGCCGGTAATCGGCTATTTTTTCTCCTCGTGCTGACAGCGTGAGGAGGGGAAAAAAAAGTCGATCACCGGCGGCTCTCAGAGGGAGATTGGTCGCGATCAAGGAGTGCCAGTGCCACCTACCAGTTCACAACAGTGCCGCCTACCAGTGCCCACCAGCGCCACCTACCAGTTCCCACAGTGCCACCCATCAGTGCCCACAGTGCCACCTATCAGTGTCACCAATCAGTGCCTCATCAACAGTGCTGCCCATCAGTGTCACCTACCAGTGCCCATCAGTGTCACCTACCAGTGCCCACCAGCGCCACCTACCAGTTCCCACAGTGCCACCAATCAGTGCCCACAGTGCCACCTATCAGTGTCCTCAATCAGTGCCTCATCAACAGTGCTGCCCATCAGTGTCACCTACCAGTGCCCATCAGTGTCACCTACCAGTGCCCATCAGTGCCACCTATCAGTGCCATCTATCAGTGATACCTATCAGTAACACCTATCAGTGCCCATCAGTGCCACCCATCAGGCCCATCAGTGCCATCTTATCAGTGGCCATCAGTGCAGGACGCACACGGCGCGCTCTGTGATCAGCGAGTCTATGAGACCCCTTACCACATGATCAATTGGTCGCGATCAAGGAGAGGTCCCTCTGTGTCCACCTATGCCACCTGCCAGTGCCACCTACCACTGCACAACAGTGCTGCCTACCAGTGCCCACCAGCGCCACCTACCAGTTCCCACAGTGCCACCCATCAGTGCCCACAGTGCCACCTATCAGTGTCACCAATCAGTGCCTCATCAACAGTGCTGCCCATCAGTGTCACCTACCAGTGCCCATCAGTGTCACCTACCAGTGCCCACCAGCACCACCTACCAGTTCCCACAGTGCCACCCATCAGTGCCCACAGTGCCATCTATCAGTGTCCCCAATCAGTGCCTCATCAACATGGGGCAATGCTGGAAATCCAAGCTTTGCGGCAACGTAGTCCAATGCAAAATCCCCACCTGGCATTACAAAAAAAAAAACAGGCATTCAACAGGCAGCAATATTGCCTCCTCCATTGTGATAGCAGCCCAGTTTAAAGTGGAAGTAAACCCTCCTATCGTTTTCAGCCAAGGAAGCTGCCATCTTGGCCTTTGTTCAATATTCAACTGCCATGATGCTGCACATGTGATCAGTTATGACACCAGCCATTGGATGGTTTGACAGTTTGGTTGAAAGCACAGCCAATGTGACAGGTAGCATTTCCGGCATGCCATTTTTTTTTTAACTATTTAAATCAAAGGGTTTACTTCCGCTTTAAGTAATATGGCTGATCTTGATTAAAATTGAGACTGTAACAAAATGGTTGTTTCAAATTAAATTTTTTTTAACTTGCAAGGAGTAGAGAACTTCAAATAACATCTTCAACAAACCCCCCTTCCTTCTTTTCCTGTAAATGCCATGAATAGCTGTTTGCCAGACAGGTAACAGGAAGTTAGCTGCTCACAGTAATTGTGAAACTTCGTGGGGACCTTTTGGATAGCGGAAGCTAGCAATATATTTAGTAAACCGCAAAATACTATGTGCAAAACAAAACTAGTTTAGTTTAAGTTGCCCAGAAACAAATACGTAAAAAGAGTTCTACATATGTAATTGTGATGCAAAAGCTGGTGTATATATATGTTGTAAACGCCCCTAATGCTGCGTACACACGATCGGAATTATGGTCGGAAAAAGCGCTGATGGTTTTCCCGAATTCCGCTCGAGCTGTCTTGCCTACACACGGTCACACCAAATTCCGACCGTCAAGAACGCGGTGACATACAACACTACGGCAAGCCGAGAAAAAATTAAGTTCAATGCTTCCGAGCATGCGTCCAATTTTTTCCGAGCATGCGTAGGAATTTTGCGCGTCGGAATTGATACAGACGATCGGAATTTCCGAAAGAACGTTTTTCTGTCTGAAAAATTGAGAACATGCTTTCAAATTTTTGCTGGCGGGAATTCGGCCAGCAAAATTCCGATGGAGCCTACACACGGTCGCATTTTCCGATGAAAGGCTCTCATCGGTCTTTTGCTGGCCGAAATTCCGATCGTGTGTACGCGGCATAAAGGGTCAGCAAAAGCAAAGCAAAATAAATGGTTTGTATTCCTGATGTAGTCTGTTGTCCCAGCATTACTCCTGGTCTTCCAAGAAAATTGAGCAGTTTGCTGCTACACCATGTCTGGGCACTACTGGTCTTTGAAAAGCGTGTAGGTAAGTACAGTCAATTTTCTCCACTGCAGGTGGTGCTCATCTGCAGCAGAATTGCAGGAGGAGAGGAAGTCAAGAGGAACATAGTTTCCAGGGTCACTGGTGAAGTTATCTGATTGGATGCTGCTGCCCTATGCGACTCTAGCAGCCATCTGTCAGGGATCTTGTGCAGCAGGTGCTCATTCTCATGCAGCAGGTGCTCATTCTTGTGCACATGTGCAGAGTCCTATGCATTGTCTTTGGCTTCTAAAGACACGCAAGAACCAGAATGCGCATGCAAATGCGCATTAGCACACGCCTACAGGCACATGCACATACACCTATGTGTGTGCATGCATCCACAGATTCTGGAGCCCAGCAGCTTTTTTAAACAGAGTTTGCCTGACCTCAGTGCTGGATTGTCTTCAGCTCTGGTTCCTGTGTTCCTGATTCTAATTCAACTCTGCTAACCTTGTTCCTGACCCGACTACGTCTGAACCTCTCTTGGATTACCCCTGCCTGTTATATCTGCTGCTCGCTTATGTTATTGACCTTGGATTGGATTTTTGACTACGTCTCCGCTTCCTGATTTGGTAACCCACTGCCAGAACGTTACCGACTTCTGCCTATTCCCAACCTAGAGCCTGATCCTGACTGTGCGCCTGTCTGCTGCTGAACAAGGCTTGTGACCAGACTCCACACCACCACTGTCTCCAAGCTACAGCGCAATACTACAGCTTCTTGGCACCTGTGCCCTTCCACTGCCCTATCAGTCCCTGTCTCCACTACCAGGGGTGCTTGGACGGGAATTGCACAAGAGACCACACTCATCATCTTGGGCTCCACAGTCAGGTACGTGACACAATCTTAGGTCAGGCAAAGCCTATTTTAAGCCTTGGCTCCCAGACTTGGCACGCATTTCGAGTGTGGGTAGCGTAGGGACAGGTCACCCATCTGACAGGGACAGTGATTAGGGGCAAAGAGAGGTTCCAGTCGAGTAGGGAAAGGACATGCAACCCTTCTGCAAACCTTCCTAGACTGGCCAGGCCACATTCCACCCCTCAAAACAGATACTGTCAGCACATCTTAGACTTGTTTTGCTACACATTGCTGATATTGCCTCGAGTGTGCCTGGTCAGGTGCCGTCCCACCGGGTTTGTTTTGAATTATTGGATTCTGTATTTATACAAGTTGTGTGTTCGGGCTGGGCTCAGCCCTTCCTTCTCAGAGCTGGCCGCTCAGCTGTCAGCTAAGTGCCAGCTCCTATCTCTCCACAGTTACTCAGCTGTTGATGATATCCTGCTCGTCAGTCCTGCCAACTTAAGCCGTTCAGCCCAGTGAATCTTTGCCTTCGCCTAGGTCAACATCACAGAGACTATCTCCTGCGATCCTGTTCAAGACTTGCTTTGCTGACATCACTTCTGGCTCCAGATCCTGCTTGCTGTTCCACTGCATTGATCTCTGACTTCTGGCTTGGCTGACTATCCGATCCAGTTCCTGAACTCTGGCTATATTTTGACTACGTTTGTTCTTTTTACTTTTCTTATTAAACAAGTGTGATATAATTGTACTTCTGTCTCGGCCTGATTTCATGGTTTCTAACATTGTGTCATCTAAAATCAGAGAATGTGTGTTTACTGATGCTGCCCAATGCTGCAATCCACCATAGTTTGCTTTCCAGACAGGCAGTAGAGACTACCACCATTGTGAACCTAACCTAAAAGTGGAACAGACCGTTAAGCTCATCATGCGTTGTTGTGTAACGTTAGTATTTATTAATAAACCATTGTACACACACTATAATTAAATGTCAGCCAAAATGAAAACATATGGTGCCATTCCTTCTACTCATTGATTCCCCTGAAATGATTTATGGTCTCTGCATGCAAAATACAACCAATCATTCTGCTGACACTATCAGTAGCTTTAACTAGATTGTCATTTCACAATATTAAAGGTAATGGATGGTGAAGAGTTTACTGTAATAATTCTAATCACTTAGTCTAAAATGGCTTAGAAGTTGTCAAAGGATTGTAGGTTCATAATTCATCAAGGCTGAGTTTTGCGTCCTCGCTATAATTCATTCGATTGTTTACAATCATCAGCAAAAAAGCTGTGAGACTGAACTGTATTGAAGATGAAACCCGGGACTGTGTCAGAATATAAATCTGAGCATATATCAGAAGGGATGTTGATGAATAGCCCGAGTTTATAATAATTCAGTGGGCAACTATATATAATAAAATAAAAAAAAAGAGAGCCGCTGGTTTGTTTTGGGTCCCTGAGTACAGCTCCACCAACCCCCGGCAATTTGGCTCTACCCGCTCTGGCACAGTTAGTAAAGGGGTACGTCCCTATGCACATAAAACTTAGCTTATACTCTAAGTGTAATTGGTATGAACTCACAAGCAGACTGCTGAAATAAGAATAACTGGCTTTACTTTTGTCAGTAAGGAAAAAGAACAGCAACATGCGTTTGAACATATATCTTACAATACTTTGGCAGGTCCCTGCAATATGCACTTTAACATGTACACAGGTATATAAAACTAACAATGGGGAAACGGAGCGCCCAGTGTGGCGACCGTCTGCTATGCACCCCTGAGGTGCAATAAATCTACCTGCGCCTACCTAATGGACCAGGCCTGATCCCTAGCAATAGAGCTCAGTCCTTGTACTAGTACAGTGTTCTTCACCGGCAATGAATCTGTAGAGGTGGTGCACATGTAGCTTTAAATGGTGTCTTTGTAATCCACAAAAAGTAACATTGCTGCTCTGAGGTAAATTGCGCCTAGGCAGTTCAATAGGCATAAAACGTGTGTGTCAATGCAGGATGAGCCTCTCGGCTCTCTCACCAATCCTTGGGTACCGTCCTCAGCTCCGGTCCCTCCAATGGTGGCTCTGGTCTCTTCAATGGCGGCGTCCGGTCTCCTCAGTCACAGCCCTGAACTCCGGTCATCAGCTCCGTCCGACCGACAGTAAGGGGAAGTCTCCGCTCCGCTGCTGTGGACTCTGAGGGGTGAGAGTCTCACTCCATCGGCTGCAAGGCCCAGGCTTCAGGCCTTCAGCTCCGGTCCGCACAGGTGTCTCTGCTGGCTGCAGTCTCCGCGTCACACGCTCTGTCAGCAGAGGCAGGCCAGTCCTGTCAGGCCTCTGAAGAGGAAGTGTCCCAAGAGGAAGAGGCGGTCTCCGCTCTTCCTTTTTATAATCTCCCCAGCAGCCTCCCGGGCGGAAGTCAGCAGCCCTGGGGCCTGGGGAATTATGGGAGATGTAGTTTCTAAGCCTAAAAGGGGTAGAACCCCGCTACACACTCCCCCCACTTTGAATCTTTGGTCCCCAAAGACAGTGTTCAAACTACAAACTTTCTCGGGAACAACATTTTCACATAATTTGGACAGAGGAGCCTCCCACCAATTGGCATGAGATGGGGAGCTGTCCTGTCTACAGGTCACTTCAGTGTGGGCGACCTGTTTAACTGTGCCAGAGAGTGAGCTGGGGTTGCCCTCCACTAAATGAACAGCGGAAGGGTCAGGGCTTTCAGCACTTCTCCTTGCTGTAGTAACAGAGTCCTCTGAACTTTCTCCCATCTTGGGGTAAGTTAACTTCTTGGGAGGCTTCACAACTCTGCGAGCTCTCTGTTCTCTTGGAACTTCTTCAGGAACACATTCTGGCAACATCTCTGGTTCTGGAACATCTTCTTCTTGTTCTGGGTAGAGACCAGGGATATCTTCCCAGCACTCAGGCACATCACTGAATGGCACAAACTCTGTGGCTTCTGGGTTCAATGTGTTATCTTCCACATCTTCAGTAGGTGGAAGATCTATGGCAGCATTTCCTGGAGTTGAGGAAGGCCATAGCCATTCAAGTTCTCCTCTTTCTTCCTCAGGTTGGGGGTCCTCACCACCCCTAACTTGGGATGTCTGAGACCTAGTGTTAGGCCTGGGGGTATCCAGAATGGAAACAGATTCAGGTACATCTCTTACTGGAGGCATTCTGACTGCTTCAGTGAGTGGGAGCAAATGATTCCTATGCCAGGTCTTCAAAGGCCCCAACCTTCCTTCTGGTTTCAATTTGTAGACAGGCAATCCTGAAAGCTTTCTACAGATGATATATGGCTCTGATCTCCATCTATCAGCAATCTTGTGTTTCCAGGGATCCCTAGGTTGCGTAACAGTACACGGTCCCCAGGCTGTAGGTCCTGTACTCTAACTTTCAAATCAAAGTTCCTCTTATTTCGGGCCCCCCTCTGGTCAGAGGCCGCTTGAGCTTTCTCATAAGCTATCTTCAGACTGCGCCTCAGTCTGTCCACATATCCTTTGTGGGAGGCAGCAGAGGCATGGTCTAAGGATATGCCGAAGGCCAAGTCCACTGGCAATCTTGCTTCTCTCCCAAACATAAGTCGGTAAGGGGAAAAACCTGTCACATCACTTGTGGTGCAATTGTAGGCATGCACCAGAGCTGATATGTGTTGACTCCAATGTTGCTTCTTCTCTGTTTCCAAAGTTCCCAACATGTTCAATAGGGTCCTGTTGAACCTTTCAGGCTGGGCATCACCTTGAGGGTGATATGGTGTGGTTCTAGTCTTCTCTACTCCCAGAGAATCTAGTAGCTTCCTGATCAGGCGACTCTCAAAGTCCCTTCCTTGGTCTGAATGGATTCTCTGTGGCAGTCCATAGTGAACAAAGTACTTCTCCAAAAGTACCTTGGCTACTGTAGAGGCCTTCTGGTCCTTGGTTGGGAAAGCCTGAGCATAACGAGTGAAATGGTCGGTTACCACCAGAACATTTCCCAATCCGCTCAAATCGGGTTCAAGGCAGAGAAAATCAATGCATACCAGATCCATTGGGCCTTGACTCTGTAGGTGGCCCATTGGGGCAGCTTGATGGGGTAAAGTCTTTCTCTGAATGCATCTTGCACAGGAATGGCAATACTCCTCCACTTCGGCCCTCATGCAGGGCCAATAAAACCGGTCTCTGACAAGTTGGAAGGTTCTCTCTGCTCCCAAGTGACCATGCTGGTCATGTAAGGCAATCAGCACAGTCTCTCGATGCTTCTCTGGGAGAAACAACTGCCACTTGTCTTCTGGGCCATCAGAGGGGCCCCTTCGGTAGACTACCCCCTGATGCACCTGTAACTTGTCCAACTCTCTCCTCAGTAGGCGAGCTTCTTTAGAAGGGTGAAGGCGAAGTCCCTCTGGACTCTTGTCTTCCAGGGCTTCCAGGACCAATCTCCCCATGGGATCTTCCAATTGGTCACACCTCAGCTCCTTCTTGGACAGCTTCGGTAGGCACTCTCCTGCTAGTTGAGTTACCCCACAGTAACACTTTGGGACTCCCACTGTGGTAACTCCTATCTCTTCAGCTCTGGATCCTCCTCTGGCTTGGAGTTCAGCTCCTTGACAAAGGGCTCGCACTCCATCTGGTGCCACTTGGGTCCAGTCTTCCCAGTCATCGACCATGACATGGGATCTTCGGGACAGGGCATCTGCATCCCTATTTCCAGCCCCTGGTCTGTACTTGAGACTGAAATTGAATCCAGACAACGCCGCCAACCATCTGTGTCCAGTTGCATCCAGCTTGGCGGTGGTGAATAGATAGGTCAAGGGGTTGTTATCTGTCTTTACAGTAAACTCTGCCCCATACAAATAGTCTCTCAACTTGTCAACAACTGCCCACTTGAGGGCTAAGAACTCCAACTTGTGGGTGGGATAGTTCTTCTCGGAGGGGGTCAGGCTCCGGCTCACATAAGCCACTGGTCGTAGCTGGTCTTCATACTCCTGGTAGAGTACTCCACCTAGGCCCTCATGGCTGGCATCAACATGTAGCTCATATGGTCTAGTGGGATCAGCGTAGGCCAAAACTGGGGCTGTGGTGAGACTTCTCTTCAAGGTCCTGAAAGCCTCTTCACACCTTGAATTCCACTGGTCTTGGACCGACTCACTGGACCTCCTAGGCCCCATTCCATCCTCCTCTCCTTCTGTCTTCAGCAGCTCGTTGAGGGGTTTGGCAATGCGGGCAAATCCATCCACAAACCTGCGGTAATAGGAGCAGAACCCCAAGAAAGACCGAAGTTCTGTAACTGTTGTGGGCCTTGGCCACGAAGTAACTGCCTCCAGCTTCTCAGGGTCTGTAGACACTCCTTTTTCAGACACTATGTGTCCCAGATAGTTCACAGAAGACTGATAGAACCGACACTTCTCTGGAGAAAGTTTAAGTCCCTCTTCACTGAGCCTCTTCAGTACTTTCTCCAATCTGGCTTCATGTTCTTCCAGAGTCTTTCCAAAGACAATGACATCGTCCAGATACACAAGGACTTCTATGAGGTTCATGTCTCCAACTGTCCTTTCCATTAGGCGTTGAAACGTAGCAGGAGCTCCAGATAGGCCCTGGGGCATCCTGTTGAACTCAAAGAATCCCACTGGGGTTATGAAGGCAGTCTTTTCTCTATCTTCTGGATGCATGGGGATTTGGTAATACCCACTCTTGAGGTCCATCACACTGAACCACTTAGCTCCAGATAAACTCTGCAAGGCATCTTCTATCCTTGGCGTGGTGTACTGGTCAGGAATGGTCCTCCTGTTGAGAGTTCTGTAGTCAATGCAGAGCCTCAATGACCCATTCTTCTTCCTGACTACCACAATTGGGGAGGCGTAGGGGCTTCTGGACTCCCTAATCACTCCCGTCTTCTTCAGTTCCGCAAGCTGCTCCCTCAGATCCTCCAGATCTGCTAGCGGGACTCGCCTCACTCTCTCTCTGAATGGCTTGTCCTCTTGCATGCGGATTCGATGGGTGGCACTCCTCGCACACCCCACATCAAACTCATCTTTAGAGAAAATCTTCTCCCATCTGGTCAGCTGGGCCTTGGCTCTCTCTTTCCAAGCTCCAGGTAGGTTTGGGTTTTCCATGGAGAGTTTCTTCCAAACATCTTCTCCTTCACCCGTCCCCTTCACTTCTGACCAGCCAACTGGGACAGCAGGACTCACCTGTCCCAGAAGCATCCTGGCAGGGATCTCCACGGGCTGCTCCGTGGGGTTCCTCACACTGACAGGGACTCTTCCTCTAGCCTTCTTCAGGTCCTTCAGTGAAATTACTTCTGGTATCACTTCCAGACCTGAGTGACCCTCCATTGGGTCAGGTTCCAACATTACAAAGGGGCCAGGCTGCTCCCAAGTAAGTTTCACCGTGGCTCTCATGCAGGTCACCTCTCCAGGCTGTAACACTGCTCCTTCTTTTCCAAGCCTCCATACCCTTCCTATCCCCTCACTTGGGGTCTTCTGCTCTAGGACCAACCGCTGGTAGGCTGCCTTCAGCATGGGATGGATCTTGGGAGTTGAAAGATTCTCTTTCTTCACCAGGGGGGTCAGAAGCCTTCTGACTAGGTCCGTGTTCGTCCCTATGATCAGGGACGTCTTGCTGGTTCCTGGTGGGCGGGGACACACCACTGCTAAGGTGTCGAACACTTCAGACTTCCCAGCTACGGATGGGTCAAACGTCAATCTGATGGGTAAGTATCCATCATAGGGGAAACTCTGGGTTCCCAATCCCCTTATCTCCAACTCTTCTATCTTCTGTATTGGCAGATGACTCAGGTATCTGTCATAGAAGTCCCTGTACAACAGGGTCACTTGTGCTCCAGTGTCTAGGAGGGCCTTCGTGTACACTCCTTCCACCTGGATGGGTACAGTAGGGGATGGACCAACTAGCTCCTCTGGGTAGGGCCTAGTTGATGCTGTCCTCTTCTTTGGACTCTTTGCTTTACCAGCACTTGATTTGCACTTGCTCCTTTCTTGAGCCTGGTATGCATTGATCTTCTCCCTCTTAGTGGGAGTGTGAACCCGTTGAGGGACATTGTTATCTCTCACTTTGAAGAGTTCACGTTTGGGGGTGCTGTGTCTCTCCGGAGGGGTCTTGCCCCCTTTCTCTGGAGTGCACCTTGGTTGAGGATCCCTGGGCCCCTTCTGAGGGGTTTGGTCTCCTCGCTTTCTCTTCCTTTTGTGCTTCTTGGAGCTCACAGAAGGTGATGGGCACCCGGTTGACTCCTTCACCGGGGCCCTTTGGCGTTTCCCGCCGGCTGGCGGCTTTCTGCCTTCTTCTTCTTGGGACTGGCACATACAGCTGCAATATGACCAATTCCTCCACAATTAAAGCAAATCATCTCACCGTAGTCAGGTGGGGATGCTGGTGCTGGAACAGCTGGAAACAATTCCCTCCTGCTTGTTTCTTTCTTGGGACTGGGCGTCTCTTTCGCCACTAGAGACGTCAATATCTCCATCATCTGGGACATCTGCAACTTCAGGGCATCTACCTCTGTGTCTCTTTCAGGGGTTAAGGCCGACCTGACCGTGGCCACTGGAAGCTTTGTAGACCCCATCACCTGCTTCTCCCTTTTCTCTTCCAACATGGCCTCTTCTTCTCTGACCATTCGGATGAGGTCAGGGTAGTCCAGGCTCTTCCCATCCTGCAGGGTGCGTAGAATTAGTGCGACAGGGTCCAAGGGTTGGGCTCCCCTCATCACCTGCTGGGCACGGGCTTCATCTACCTTCCCTGGATCTATCCCCTTCTTCAGGATAATCCTATGCAGGATCTTGTCTATGCGTCCCATGTACTCTGACAGCTTCTCCCCTGTCTTCTGGTAACAGTGTTCCAGTTGATAGGTAAGTTCTGTGACTTTTTCTGTCCCACCAAACACACCCTCCAGGATGTCTATGTAGTCCTGGGCAGTGCAATCCTTTTTACTCGTCTTCAGATTGCGTATGGCCTCTAGGGCAGGTCCTTTTAGGCTTTCAACAATCCTTTGCTTCTTTCTGCCTTCTGAGACCTCCCATTCTTCTAGGGCCTGCGTGGCACCATCTAACCACTCTTCAAATCCCTCTTCTCCCGAGGGTACAGGTGTCCTCCCAGAAAACATCCGGAGTTTCCTGTATCCCGACATTGGGTAGTCCCCGGGGTCTCTTCTGCACTGGGTCACAATTTCCCCTAGGACAGCACACAGTTCTGCACTAAGAGTAGTGTGTGCGGGTGCGGGACTTTCCGCGCCCTTCTGCTCCTCCTTCTTTGGGGATAGAATGGCTTTCATAGGAGAAACTTCTCCCTTGCGCGGCAGCGCATGCAGCAATTGATAGGCCTGACCATTCGGTGCCTGTATACTCTGGCTCCTGAACTGCTCTGGAGTCTCTTCCTTCCATTCTATTAAGGCGTATGTGTACCCAGCATCATGTCTCATGTCCATTATCCATGACTTCTGGCATGGGGATAATGACATTATGAGCTGCTTGACTGCCTCTCTCTGCCATATCCCTGGCAGTTCAATAACTGCTGCTGCGGCTGGGTCAGCGGCCCATGTTGCGGACCACCGTCCCACTTCTATTGGGTCCATGCCGGCACCTTCTGGTGGCTTTTCCCGCTGACTCAGGATCCCGGATTACGAGCCCCCACGTGTAGCGCTACCCCCAGTTAAGAGAGCCGCTGGTTTGTTTTGGGTCCCTGAGTACAGCTCCACCAACCCCCGGCAATTTGGCTCTACCCGCTCTGGCACAGTTAGTAAAGGGGTACGTCCCTATGCACATAAAACTTAGCTTATACTCTAAGTGTAATTGGTATGAACTCACAAGCAGACTGCTGAAATAAGAATAACTGGCTTTACTTTTGTCAGTAAGGAAAAAGAACAGCAACATGCGTTTGAACATATATCTTACAATACTTTGGCAGGTCCCTGCAATATGCACTTTAACATGTACACACATATGTAACAACTGGCAATGGGGAAACGGAGCGCCCAGTGTGGCGACCGTCTGCTATGCACCCCTGAGGTGCAATAAATCTACCTGCGCCTACCTAATGGACCAGGCCTGATCCCTAGCAATAGAGCTCAGTCCTTGTACTAGTACAGTGTTCTTCACCGGCAATGAATCTGTAGAGGTGGTGCACATGTAGCTTTAAATGGTGTCTTTGTAATCCACAAAAAGTAACATTGCTGCTCTGAGGTAAATTGCGCCTAGGCAGTTCAATAGGCATAAAACGTGTGTGTCAATGCAGGATGAGCCTCTCGGCTCTCTCACCAATCCTTGGGTACCGTCCTCAGCTCCGGTCCCTCCAATGGTGGCTCTGGTCTCTTCAATGGCGGCGTCCGGTCTCCTCAGTCACAGCCCTGAACTCCGGTCATCAGCTCCGTCCGACCGACAGTAAGGGGAAGTCTCCGCTCCGCTGCTGTGGACTCTGAGGGGTGAGAGTCTCACTCCATCGGCTGCAAGGCCCAGGCTTCAGGCCTTCAGCTCCGGTCCGCACAGGTGTCTCTGCTGGCTGCAGTCTCCGCGTCACACGCTCTGTCAGCAGGGGCAGGCCAGTCCTGTCAGGCCTCAGAAGAGGAAGTGTCCCAAGAGGAAGAGGCGGTCTCCGCTCTTCCTTTTTATAATCTCCCCCAGCAGCCTCCCGGGCGGAAGTCAGCAGCCCTGGGGCCTGGGGAATTATGGGAGATGTAGTCTCTTCCCCTAAAAAGGGGTAGAACCCCGCTACCTGTCTCAGTAGTAACCTCCAGATCTGCTGATCCCCCTCTTAGTAGTAATCCCCAACTCTGCTGATCCCCTACTCAGTAGTAACCTCCAGCTCTGCGGATCTTTCGCTCACTAGTAACCCCAAACTCTGCCAATCCCACACTCAGTAGTAACCCCAAACACTGCTGATCACCCAGTCAGTATTTTCCCCAAGCTCTGCTGCTTCTCTGGTTTGCTGCTCTTCCTCTCTCTCTAGGCCCAGCTTACCTCCCACTATTTTGCTCCCATGCTGCTCACCACGTGTGACATCTGCCTGTTTTTCCTGCTCAGTAGTAACCTCCAGCTCTGGTGATCCCCTGCCCAGTAGTAACCCCCAATTCTGCTGATCCCTGATCCCTCACTCAGTAGTAACCCCCAACTCTGCTGATCCCCCAGTCAGTACTTTCCCCAAGCTCTGCTGCTTCTCTGGTTTGCTGCTCTTCCTCTCTCTCTAGACCCCGCTCACCTCCCACTATTTTGCTCCCATGCTGCTCACCACGTGTGACATCTGCCTGTTTTTCCTGCTCAGTAGTAACCTCCAGCTCTGGTGATCCCCTGCTCAGTAGTAACCCCCAATTCTGCTGATCCCTCACTCAGTAGCAATCCCCAACTCTGCTGATCCCCCACTCAGTAGTAACCCCCAGCTCTGCGGATCTTCCGCTCACTAGTAACCCTCAGCTCTGCTGATCCCCCACTCAGTAGTAACCTCCAGATCTGCTTATCTTCCACTCATTAGTAACCCCAAACTCTGCCAATCCCACACTCAGTAGTAACCACCAGCTCTGCTGATCCCCCAGTCAGTACTTTCCCCAGGCTCTGCTGCTTCTCTGGTTTGCTGCTCTTCCTCTCTCTCTAGGCCCTGCTCACCTCCCACTATTTTGCTCCCATGCTGCTCACCACGTGTGACATCTGCCTGTTTTTCCTGCTCAGTAGTAACCTCCAGCTCTGCTGATCCCCTGCTCAGTAGTAACCCCCAAGTCTGCTGATCCCTCACTCAGTAGTAACCCCCAGATCTGCTGATCCCTCACTCAGTAGTAACCCCAGCTCTGCTGATCCCCACTCAGTAGTAACCTCCAGCTCTGCCGATCTTCCGCTCATTAGTAAACCCAAACTCTGCCAATCCCACACTCATTAGTAACCCCCAGCTCTGCTGATCCCCCAGTCAGTACTTTCCCCAGGCTCTGCTGCTTCTCTGGTTTGCTGCTCTTCCTCTCTCTCTAGACCCTGCTCACCTCCCACTATATTGCTCCCATGCTGCTCACCACGTGTGACATCTGCCTGTTTTTCCTGCTCAGTAGTAACCTCCAGCTCTATTGATCCCCTGCTCACTAGCAACCCCCAATTCTGCTGATCCCTCACTCAGTAGTAACCCCCAGCTCTGCTGATCCCTCACTCAGTAGTAACCCCCAACTCTGTTCATCCCCCAGTGAGTACTAACCCCAAGCTCTGCGGCTCCTCTGGTTTGCTGCTTCTCCTCTCTCTCTCTAGGCCCCGCTCACCTCCCACTATATTGCTCCCATGCTGCTCACCATATGTGACATCTGCCTGTTTTCCCTGCTCTGGTCCCCCAGCTCTGCCTGTTTCCCCTGCAGCTCGGTCCTATCTCTCCAGACCCCACTTACCTTGTTGCTCCTTGCTACACACCAGATGTGACGTCTGCACCAGACACTTCCAGAATATGTACACATGAACCTGAAGTGACTACTGATAATTGTCTTTCTGGTTGGCTTGTTGGATCCCCAGTGCATCCTGGGATATCTTATACCCCCAATACAAAGGAAAGCTAGCTCTGAATAAAAGCCCCTCGATTACTGCAGGTGCTGTTAGCGAGAATTGTGATAGAACTTCTATGGAGGCTTTGGAGATGCTTTGAAGCACCAAGAAAGCGACATGGGGTATAATATTTGAAGCAAAGCAGTGTTAACAGGACTGTAGGCTAACCATTTTATTTAGTGAGAGGGGCTTTGATTGGAATTCAGAGTGTTTTAAACAGTGTGTCAAATGCCACATTTTGAAGCAAGTGTAAGCAAGCCTGAGCATTTTTTTCAGCTCGTAAAACGCTCATCTAAAAAGTTCCAAAACGCCCAACAAGCAAAATCCCACTCATTCATTTAAATGGCCCCTATTCACATCTGAGTGTTTTGTTGCCTGAAGCTCAAAGAAGTACACAAGCGTCTTTTCAGGCTGCATTCACACCTGAGCGTATCGTTTTCAGGCGGAAAGTCATAATTGATGGAACCATGAATTCTGAGCTCTACCAGAAAATCCTAAAGGAGAATGTCCGGCCATCAGTTCGTGACCTCAAGCTCAAGTGCACTTGGGTTATGCAGCAGGACAATGATCCAAAACACAACAGCAAGTCCACCTCCAAATGGTTAAAACAAAGCAAAATTAAGGTTTTGGAGTGGCCTAGTCAAAGCCCGGACTTAAATCCAATTGAGATGCTGTATCATGGCCTTATACAGGCTGTTCATGCTGGAAAACCCTCCAATGTGGCTGAATTAAAACAATTCTACAGAGAAGAGTGGGCCAAAATTGCTCCACAGCAATGTGAAAGACTCATTGGCAGTTATCGCAAAAGCTTGATTGCAGTTGTTGCCGCCAAGGGTGGCACAACCAGTTATTAGGTTTAGGGGGCAATTACTTTTTCACACAAAGCCAGGCAGTTTTGGACAGCTTTTTTGCCTTAATAAATGAAACCATCATTTAAAAACTGCATTTTGTATTTACTCTTATCTTTGTGTAATAATAAAATTAGTTTGATGATCCGAGTGATTTAAGTGTGACAAATATGCAAAAATCAGAAAGCGGGCAAATACTTTTTTCACAAAACTTTACATATCATGGTTCACAAAGGGAATCTGCACCACACGGCATGATTAGGGTGTGCCCAGGCACACCTGGCACACCCTGTGCACACACCTATGACTGGAACTAAACTGTATCTGAGCACCTCAAACTGAAAATGCTATTTAATTCATTTTTTAATATTCAGAGCAAATCCCCCATCCATCTATGTCTCAAAGCTTTAATTTGTTTAGAAATCACTTTGAAGAACACCCCTCTAGCCAGGGTCATCTTGAATAAGGGCAGATGATTCATGTAGCATTTATTTTCTCAAATCTATCTGCCTTTAGCTCTGGCATGCATGCAGGAGGGTGTGCTTAGCCGAGAAAGCCCCTCCTCCCATGAAAACTCCTGGGATGTATGACATCATTTTCGCCTAGACCAGAAACCAAAAAGCAACTGAAGAAATGGTAAAAAAATAAAAAATAAAAAGTAAATTTAATATACCCTCCTATCTGTTAACTAATGTCAGCAGCAGCATAAGGATTACAAAATAGTTCATGCTGATTTAACCACTTGCCGCCCGCCATATAGCAGAATGACGGCGGCAAAGTGGTTTCAAAATCCTGACCTTGCGTCATATGATCAGGATATTGAGCTGCTGCGTGCCCCCGGGGGCTCGCATCGCGGCGATCGTTGTTATGGGGTGTCACTCTGACATGATGGAGACTCTTTACCACGTGATCAGCCGCGTCCAATCACGGCTGATCACAGTGTAAATAGGAAATGCCGTTGATCGGCTTTTCCTCACTCGCGTCTGTCAGACGCGAGTAGAGGAGAGCCGATCGGCTGCTCCTCTGACAGGGGGGGGGGTCTGTGCTGATCGATTTTCAGCGCAGCCCCCCCCCCCAAGGATGCCCACACTGGACCACCAGGGACACCACCAGATCACCAGGGATTCCCAGCACCAGGTATGCCACCCTAGACCACCAGGGATGCCAGTCAGTGCCCACAATGGATGCCAATCAGTGCCCACAATGGATGCCAATCAGTGCCCACAATGGGCATCACTGATTGGCATGCATTATTGTTTGGCACTGATTGGCATCCATCAGTACAATACATTACACTGCAATGCCCATCCATGCCGCCTATCAGTGCCCATCCATGCTCATCCGTGCCGCCTATCAGTGCCCATCCGTGCCGCCTATCAGTGCCCATCCATGCTCATCCATGCCGCCTATCCATGCCCATCCGTGCCTATCCCTACCGCCTATCCATGCCAATCTGTGCCATCTATCAGTGCCAATTTGTGCCACCTATCAGTGCCCATCCGTGTCACCCATTAGTGACACATATCAGTGCCCATCAATGCCACCTCATCAGTGCCACTTCATTGGTGCCACCTCACCAGTGCCCATCAGTGCCGCCGTATCAGTGCCCCTCAGTGCAGCCCCATCAGTGCCCATCAGTGAAGCATTAAACTTCTTTTTTATAGTGCCGTCATACGTGTTGTATGTCGCCGCATTATTGACCGTCGGAATTTGGTGTGACCGTGTGTATGCAAGACAGCTTGAGCGGAATTGCGTCGAAAAAACCTTCAGACATTCCGACTGCAAAACCGGTCGTGTGTACGCGGCATTACAAGGGATCTAATTTCCTTCTTAATCTGACTCATAAGAAAATTTATTAAAGCTGGACCAGAGGTAAAATACAAAATTCTACTGTAATACTCAGTTGAGAGTAAGGCAGATTTCTCAGTGTCTCACAAAAAATGCAACTTATTAACCACAGAGCGTGAGAGAAATCCTGAGGTTGGCCTCAAACATGGGAAAACCAGAAATATAGAAGTTCTTTGAAACAAAGCCATTGTTTGATATGTGCGATCCAATGCATTCAAGAAAATTATAAAAGGAGTGAAGACAAAGATCCACAAATCATTTTTTTTTTTTCAATCCATGTAGGAGGTGGGGGGGGGGGGGGGGGGGGGGGGTGGATGTCAGGCGATGCCCTATTATGGTGAAATTTACTGGGCCTCAATATAACATGTGGGAAATGAAGGCTGTATTTTGCATACAGCAACCAAATTCATTGTTATATTTATACTAGAATAATTAAAGGAAAGACACTTCTTTTCAAGACATCCTAAAACCCAAACTTTCTTCAGGTTTTTTTCTTCATTTTTTTTTTTTACTATATATATATATATATATATATATATACACACACACACACACACACACACACACAGTATCTCACAAAAGTGAGTACACCCCTCACATTTTTGTAACTATTTTATTCTATCTTTTCATGTGACAACACTGAAGAAATTACCCTTTGCTACAATGTAAAGTAGTGAGTGTACAGCTTGTATAAGGCCCCTTTCAGACGAGGCGGACTCCGCTTGCACGGAGCCCGCCTCTGTCCGCCGGCTCAGCGGGGGATCTGTCCGTTGATCTCCGCTGAGCCGGCGGATGACAAGCCTCTCTCCGCTCACTGAGCGGGGAGGGGCTTGCGAGCGCCGCTGATCTCTATGGAGAGATCGGATGAAAACGGACAGTGTGTCCGTTTTCACCCGATCTCACCCGATCTCACCCGATCCGACGGATCTGGACGTGTGGTCCATACGTCTGGATTTGGCGGATCGGACCGGATCGGATGTCAGCGGACATGTCTCCGCTGACATCCGACGCTCCATAGAGTAACATGGAGCGCCCGTTCAGATCCGCCGTCAAAACTGACAGGCGGATCTGAACGGGCCTTCCGTGTGAAAGGGGCCTAACAGTGTAAATTTGCTGTCCCCTCAAAAAAACTCACACAGCCATTAATGTCTAAACCGCTGGCAACAAAAGTGAGTACACCCCTAAGTGAAAATGTCCAAAATGGGGCCAAAGTGTCAATATTTTGTGTGGCCACCATTATTTTATAGCACTGCCTTAACCCTCTTGGGCATGGAGTTCACCAGAGCTTCACAGGTTGCCACTGGAGTCCTCTTCCACTCCTCCATGATGACATCACGGAGCTGGTGGATGTTAGAGACCTTGATCTCCTCCATCTTCCATTTGAGGATGTCCCACAGATGCTCAATAGGGTTTAGGCCTGCAAACATGCTTGGCCAGTCCATCACCTTTCCCCTCAGCTTCTTTAGCAAGGCAGTGGTCATCTTGGAGGTGTGTTTGGGGTCGTTATCATGTTGGAATACTGCCCTGCAGCCCAGTCTCTGAAGGGAGGGGATTTGCTGGGCTTCAGTATGTCACAGTACATGTTGGCATTCATGGTTCCCTCAATGAACTCCCCAGTATCGGCAGCACTCATGCAGCCCCAGACCATGACACTCCCACCACCATGCTTGACTGTAGGCAAGACACACTTGTCTTTGTACTCCTCACCTGGTTGCCACCACACACGCTTGACACCATCTGCACCAAATACGTTTATCTTGGTCTCATTAGACCACAGGACATGGTTCCAGTAATCCATGTCCTTAGTCTGCTTGTATTCAGCAAACTGTTTGTGGGCTTTCTTGTGCATCATCTTTAGAAGAGGCTTCCTTCTGGGATGACAGCCATGCAGACCAATTTGATGCAGTTTGTGGCGTATGGTCTGAGCACTGACAGGCTGACCCCCCCACCCCTTCAACCTCTGCAGCAATGCTGGCAGCACTCATACGTCTATTTCCCAGAGACAACCTCTGGATATGACGCTGAGCACGTGCACTCAACTTCTTTGGTCGACCATGGCGAGGCCTATTCTGAGTGGAACCTGTCCTGTTAAAGGACCACAGCTCAGTTTCAGGGTCATGGCACTCTTCTTATAGCCTAGGCCATCTTTATGTAGAACAACAATTCTCTTTTCAGACCCTCAGAGAGCTCTTTACCATGAGGTGCCATGTTGAACTTCCAGTGACCAGTAAGAGAGAGTGAGAGTGATAACACCAAATGTAACACACCTGCTCCCCATTCACACCAGAGATCTTGTAACACGAACCAGTCACATGACACCGGGGAGGGAAAATGGCTAATTGGGCCCAATTTGGACATTTTTACTTAGGGGTGTACTCACTTTTGTTGCCAGCGGTTAAGACATTAATGGTTGTATGTTGAGTTATTTTGAGGGGACAGCAAATTTACACTGTTATACAAGATGTACACCCACTACTTTACATTGTAGCAAAGTGTCATTTCTTCAGTGTTGTCACATGAAAAGATATAAAATATTTTCAAAAAATGTGAGGGGTGTACTCACTTTTTTGATATACTGTATGCATATATATATATATATATATATATATATATATATATATATATATATATATGCCACTGTGCATGCGCAAGCCGCACTGCGCATGCGCGAATCTCGCTGCGTGCTGTGACTGTCCGGGCAATCATCTGGGACCTGTGACATGTCCCAGATAATTGCCGAGAGGGAGGGGGAGAGCTGATCTTCCTTACGACGCCACGGTGCCCCGGGATGAAGTGGGAGCTGGAACCCAAAAAAAATGACATACCAAATGTGGCATGTCAGGGGGTCACCTTCCCTTAAAGCAGAAGTTCAATTTTTGGGTGGAAACTCCGCTTTAATTTAGATGTTCTCAAAAGCATCTCAAACTGATCTCCAAAGTGCAATGCATTTGCCTATCCAAGCCCGTCAAAAACCTGCCCATAAGAAGGAGGTGACTGAGCTTTTGGACGTCCACTCACAGCCTAAACATGAGTTTTGGGTGTAGTTTCCTCTTACAAAAAAAGTTGCTCTCCCAAAAACAATTAAACTTTCCCAATTTCATGTGAACATTCTTTAATTAGTGCCATTTTACACAGTAATAAGTGGCGCTGTGTCAAGCTAGTATGACATAGTGCGTAGAATTCAACATCCAGTAAATGTTGTTTATTAATCACTGGTGAAATGGAATCATTTGGTAAACTGTATCTATCAGCTCCTTTAAAAGTAATTATTGTACAGTGATCTTAGTGTCATTTGTATAATTGGTTTATGGCTGTGCTTCTTTCCATTTAATTGTTTTTCGCTAGGCTATTATAAAGATAACATGACAACTAACTCAACGAATGTCTAAGGCAATTAGGAATTTCACTTTCAGTAAGTACACTTTGCATGACATAAATATGCATTACTTTCTGCACTTTATACAATATTACAATTATTAACATTCTTGTTACCATGGAGCCTGTTCATTACTGTAGTAATGGATAACACAGCAATCCTAAATCATGGGTTCACTGTTATAAAATGTTCCATTTCTCAGTCAAATTTAAAGTATATCTACAGCTAATTTTTATTTTATTTTTTCCGGGTGGAGTGACAGCTAATCATTTTTTTTCCCAGGTAGAGTGAAAAATGGTCAGGATAAATTCCCCGAAACGCGTCCCTGCACATGCCCCAAGATACATCACACCAGGTGGCAGCACCCATCATATCCTGTGTACAGATGTCCTCATTGGATGATGAGCTTCCTTCCTGCATGTACCAGAGCAGGCAATGCTCCCGAGGACCTGTAGGGCTGTCATCCCCGGCCAGAGTGAGGAGGCTGCCTAATGTGATTGGAACTTGAACACTGTCAGAAAACCATGAATCAGACTGAGATAGAAGTACAGTTAAATCACACTTGTTTATTAATAATAATAATAATAATAATAATAAAAAGGTGAACAGAGTAAACATAGTCAAAACATAGCCAGAGTTCAGGAACCAGAACGGATAGTCAGACAAGCCAAAACGTCAGAGAGCCAGAGATGAGTGTAGTAGAACAGCAAGCAGGATCTGGACCCAGAAGGAATGTCATCCAAGCAAGTCTTTAACAGGAAGACAGGAGAGAGTCTCTAGAGATGTGACCAAGGCGAAGGCAGTGATTCTCTGGGCTGGACGGCTTAAGGCCTCTTTCACACGGGGGCGGTCAGTGCTGATACGCCCCGTGGATATCCGCTTGCTCAGTGGTGATCGCCGGAGCGATCTCCGCTGAGCAGGAATATGACATGTCCATCTCTGCACACTGCACAGGGATGGACCTGTCAGAGCGTCGCTCTCCCCTATTGGAGATCAGGTGACGACGGACCGTAGAGTCCATTGTCATCCGATCTGATGACGGATGGAAAATTTGCTTTTTCCTCCGTCACACTTTATCGGATCGGAGTGGGTCGGATGTCAGCGGACATGTCACCTCTGACATCCGACGCTCCATAGACCTCTATGGAGCATCCGTTCAGGTCCGCCTGACAAACTGACAGGCGGATCTGAACGGATCGGCCGTGTGAAAGAGGCCTAAGTAGGCAGGACTGATGAGCAGGATATCATCAACAGGTGAGTCACTGTGGAGAGATAGGAGCTGGAAATTAGCCGACAGCTGAGCAGCCAGCATTGAGAAGGAAGGGCTGAGCCCAGCCCTGACAAACACATCGCTATACATCTGAAATTGTTAAAACCTGTTGATTTTTATTGCACTTTGTAGCCCTATTGGTGGGATATCCTCTGTGTGGGCTTTCAGGACACCCAGAAGGAGATGTGGGGCACATGCTGTGTGTGCTTAATACTAGTAATGCCTCTGTTAAAGTATAGCTTTAAAGTTTAGAAAGAAAAACTTTCTCTAGTTTTCAATTTTATTTTTTATAAGTAAAAACATGTTTGCTTATGGCAGAACAAGAACCCACAACCTCTACTGCAGCCAGCAGTGGCTCTGGTGGCTGAGCCACCCAAGATGCTGGACAGCATTTTTTCTGATTCCTTGGATAATCTCGCCCTGTGTCTTCTTTCTAATGAACCTTGAACTCCTTGCTCCTCCCATGAGCTTCCTATTTAACCAAAGAGAAGCACACCGCTCCAGGCAAAATCAGGTGCAGGATGGATCACAGGTGCAGACCTCGGCTCACCACCGTGGAAGACGAGCAAAACAAGGAATTGGTCGCACACTGGAACTCCAAATTATCTCAATGTCATCCTTATTGTCAAAAGGGTCAGACAGATACAGACAATGGTAGACATTTCACAATTGATAGCTTGCTTGTTCACAACCACATGTCACAAAACAACAAAGAAAAATTCCCAGCTACCAGCCATCCTGCAACAAACCAAATTGGATTTATCTAACAGTTCTACCTCAGTCTTTGCCTGGATACTGGCTATGCTCTCACTGGCTAGCGGGCCCGATCTCAGCTTGACCTCTGACCTCCTGTTGTTTTGCACTCTGTCTCTGCATCATAGCCACTCTGTTCCTGCAATCCTTTGGTGGGGCAATCCTGAAGGCCTTGACCTGGTGATAGCTTGCAGCAAAGTAGAGGGCCATTATGGTCACCAGCCCATTACTCCTTGTGTGGTGCTCTAATAAAAACCAAGCTGTCAGCTAGCCTTCACACCTTGGATGAGTTTGCATTGTCTGCCAGGGGTGTCAATCCTAACAGACTCAGTTATGTTGGGTGGGATCCTGGCAAGATGAAAAGAAGGAGGTCTCATCTGCAGCTTTGCTTTCATTGGATGAGTTGACCCACCATCTCTTGCCTGATGCCCTTAATTTTTATCCCTGAAATTGTTGTTTATTTTTTTTTCTTGTGATTGTTAAATTTATCAAATCATAATATGGCTTTGTGGCAGATGCTAATTTTCTGTTATTGTGACTGCCATGGCTGTTAGGCAGGGGGTCTCAGGGTCTTTGTTGGTAAAATTTGAATAGGGATGGGTTGGGCCCATCTCAGTATGGGTGTTCCTTCCCAAAACAGGGTATATTGGTAAAGCAGTAGTGGGTCCTCTCAGGAAAGAGAAAAGGATGACATTATCACAGGGAGTTGGCAGGGAATTAGTGGTCCAAGGGCACCATCAAAGTGTTGGATCAGTGGTTCCCCCAGCGGCAGTAAGGGACCTGGATTGGGGACTTAGGTGGGGATATCTGCCTTCACTAGGTAATGGTTGGGGGTTGGAGACTATCTTTCTCAGGAAAGAGAAAAGGATGACATCATCATAGGGAGATGGCACGGATTAGTGGTCCCAGGTCGCCATCACAGTGCTAGATCAGTGGTTCCCCCAGCGGCAGTGAGGGACCTGGATTGGGGACTTAGGTGGGGATATCTGCCTTCACTAGGTAATGGTTTGGGGTTGGAGACTATCTTTCTCAGGAAAGAGAAAAGGATGACATCATCACAGGGAGATGGCACGGATTAGTGGTTCCAGGGCGCCATCACAGTGCTGGATCAGTGGTTCCCCCAGCGGCAGTGAGGGACCTGGATGGAGGACTTAGGTGGGGATAACTGCCTTCACTAGGTAATGGTTGGGGGGGTTGGAGACTATCATGATTAGAGGGAGGTGGGAGGTAAGTAGGTTGAAAAAATAGCTTTTGTCTGGAGACTTTATAGAGCGTGGTCTTCAAACTTTGGCCTTGGGGCCACATGTGGCCCTTTGCTTGCATTTGTCCAACCCCTGAGGTACTATTTTTATCAACTGATACCAAAAATGGGACACCATTCCCTCAATAACACCAATTAAGGGGGCAGAATTCCTCCCAGTGTCACCAACGATGGGGCACAATACCTCCCAATGACAAACAAATAGGGTGCAATTCCTCCCAATGACACCAACAATGGGGCACAATGACACCAATGGCAAAGCACAACGCCTCCCAATAACACCAATGGTGGGGCATAATTCCTCCCACTGACACCAGTGATGGGGTGCTATTCCTCCCACTGATACCAAAGATGGGGAATTGTTTATTCCCACTGATGTTGGGACCTACTGTTTTCTACTCTCAATGGCCACAGTCTAGCCCCCCTTAAGTCTGAAGGACAGTAAACCGGCCCTTTGTTTAGAACATTTGAAGACCCCTGTTTAATAGGGTAACTCCACTTTCATGGGGGAATAAATAGCACAAAAAAAATGTACATGTACATTTGTGACACAGGTCATGTTGTAATTGTAATGTTCTAAAAAATGCAATCCAATATGGCATTAGACGGTGTACAGAACAACCCCCAGAAATGAAAGTTCCTGCTTGTGTGATTGGCTTACTGATTTCCCAGCAGTCTGCACTAAGATACAAGTCAGATTTTGGGCATCCCCTTCAACAAAAATTTGACTTTTGGTGAGATAATTTCAAAGGGAAATCATGTCTAAACCAGATAGCAGGTGGAATTCAAAGGCGATTCAGGTACTTATATTAGATTGTTCTGTAAAGATAAATAAATATATTAATTCATTATTTAATTCTAAACTGGATTGTATTGTCCTGTTAAATACGCCTGAAGTTCAGCTTTAAATTGGTAACCAGTCAAGCAAAGATTTATTACTTAGGTGAGTTCCGTGTTCCATTGTGTTGCTCAGCCGTTCACTTAGAATGCCTTTCACGTTCCCGATTCCGGATCCTCCTTAGAAATAAATAGACGTTTTGAGCCACAAAGGAGTTTAGCGTAAAGCTAATCCTAACAATAATGGCTGCAGGCCATTTGCATAGTTAGGTGGTATTTGCATTAAATAAACATGGTTATTTAGTATGTGGAGGATACGCAGTAGCCATATTGTATTGCATACTAAAGCTATTATTAAACCACCCAAAGAATTTATAACAATTAACCACTTTCAGACCGGACAATTTTGCTGGCTTAAGACCAGAGCACTTTTTGCGATTCGGCACTGCGCCGCTTTAACTGACAATTGCGCGGTCGTGCCATGTGGCTCCCAAACAAATATGACGTCCTTTTTTCCCACAAATAGAGCTTTCTTTTGGTGATATTTGATCGCCCCTGCGGTTTTTATTTTTTGCGCTATAAACAAAAAAAGAGCAACAATTTTGAAAAAAAAACACATTATTTTTTACTTTTTGCTATAATAAATATCCCCCAAAAATATATTTAAAAACGTTTTTTTTCCTCAGTTTAGGCCGATACGTATTCTTCTACATATTTTTGGTAAAAAAATCGCAATAAGCGATTATTGATTGGTTTGCGCAAAATGTATAGCGTTTAGATAATAGGGGATCGTTTTATAGCATTTTTATGAACATTTTTTTTTTACTAGTAATGGCAGCGATCAGCGATTTTTATTGTGACTGCGACATTATGGTGGACACATCGGACATTTTTGACACATTTTTGGGACCAGTGTCAGTTATACAGCAATCAGTGCTATACAAATGCACTGATTCCTGTGTAAATTACACTGGCAGTGAAGGGGTTAACCAGGGCGTGGCAGTGTAGGGGTTACGTGTGTCCTAGGGGCGTGTTACTAACTGTGGGGGGCGGGGGTGGCAGTGTGTTACTGATCTCTGATCAGTGTCACTTGTTGCTAGGCAGAACGGGGAGATGCTGTTTATTTCCGCATCTCCCCGTTCGTCCTTCCCTTGAGACGATCGTGGGTATCCCCGCGGCAATCGAGTCCGCAGGTATGGGCAAGGGGGGGAATCGGCAAGAGTCCACAGCAATTTTTTATTTTTATTTTTATAGTATAAACTATACACATATTTTGCATTTAAATAACATTTCTAATCATACGAATGTTAACCACTTAAGCCCTGGACCATTTGACTGGCCAAAGACCAGAGCACTTTTTGCGATTTGGCACTGCCTCGCTTTAACAGACAATTGCGCGGTCGTGTTGCGTGGCTTCCAAACAAAATTGACGTCCTTTTTTCCCTACAAATAGAGCTTTCTTTTGGTGGTATTTGATCACCTCTGCGGTTTTTTATTTTTTGCGCTATAAACAAAAAAAGAGCGACAATTTTGAAAAAAAAAAAAAACATTATTTTTTACTTTTTGCTATAATAAATATCCCCAAAAAATATAAAAAAACATATTTTTTTTCCTCAGTTTAGGCCGATACGTATTCCTCTACATATTTTTGGTAACAAAAAAAATCGCAATAAGCGCTTATTGATTGGTTTGCGCAAAAGTTATAGAGTAGGGGATAGTTTTATGACATTTTTATTAATAATTTATTTTTTTACTAGTAGTGGCAGCGATCATCGATTTTTATCGTGACTGCGACATTATGGTGGACACATCGGACAATTTTGACCCATTTTTGGGACCATTGTCATTTACACAGCGATCAGTGCTATAAAATTGCACTGATTACTGTAAAAATGTCACTGGCAGTGAAGAGATTAACCACTAGGGGGCAGGGGAGGGGTTAAGTGTGTCCTAGGGAGTGATTCTAGCTGTCTGGGGGATGGGCTAGCAGTGACCCGATGAGAGGGAGCAGACGATCAGTGTCCTGTCACTAGGCAGAACGGAGAGATGCTGTGTTTACATCGGCATCTCCCCGTTCTTCAGCTCCGTGCGCACGGCGGGAAATTCAAAGTAACGTACAGGTATGTTACTTTGCCCAGCCATGCCATTCTGCCAACGTATATGTACTGGAGGTGGTCGACAAGCGGTTAAGGTGGTTGTAATCCCTTACAGACCACTTTGACCTACAGGTAAGCCTAGATTAAGGTACACGGTTAAGGAGATATTTTCCTAAAAAGGGGCACTGATCCATGCGCGCCGTAGACATCGGCGCAATCGCACTGGGTATGCCGTCAGTGAAGGCTAAAATGCCGTCACTAACAGCTCCCGTGCGCATGCGCCAGAGTGACATCATCGCTGCTCCGGCCACTCACAGCCCCGGAGCAGTGATACCCGGAAGGAAGATGGGCGCTTCGTGGAAGAGGGGACAGATGTGACATCGCAGGCTCCTGTGTCAGGTAAGTGACACATAATGGACTACTATGTGATGCATAGTAGTCCATTATGCTTTACCTTTGCAGGAAAACAAAGAGGAAGTAAACCCATAAGGGTTTACTTCTTCTTTAATAACAAGTCCCCCTTTGCATCAGAGTCAACAGAGTTCCCCTTTTACATCTGAATTCGCAAAGTTCCCTTTTACTGTAAGGGGAGACTCTGCAGACTCTGATGTAAGGGAGAACTCTGGGGACTCTGACATAAAGGATGCTCTGGGAACCCTGATTTAAGGAGGAAAACTGAAAACTCTGATGTACGGAGAGAACCCTGATGTAAGGGGAACACTGCAACCTCTGGTGTAAAGGGGAACTCTGATGTAAGGGGGACACTGAGAAATCTGATGTACAAAGAGAACTCTGATGTGGGGGGGAACACTGCAACCTCTGGTGTAAAGGGGAACTCTGATGTAAGGGGGGACTCTGGGGACTCTGATGTAAGGGAGAACTCTGGGGACTCTGACATAAAGGATGCTCTGGGAACCCTGATTTAAGGAGGAACACTGAAAATTCTGATGTACGGAGAGAACCCTGATGTAAGGGGGAACACTGCAACCACTGGTGTAAAGGGGAACTCTGATGTAAGGGGGAACACTGCAACCTCTGGTGTAAAGGGGAACTCTGATGTAAGGGGGGAACTCTGGGGACTCTGATGTAAGGGAGAACTCTGGGGACTCTGACATAAAGGATGCTCTGGGAACCCTGATTTAAGGAGGAACACTGAAAACTCTGATGTACGGAGAGAACCCTGATGTAAGGGGGAACACTGCAACCACTGGTGTAAAGGGGAACTCTGATGTAAGGGGGAACACTGCAACCTCTGGTGTAAAGGGGAACTCTGATGTAAGGGGGAACTCTGATGTAAGGGGGGGACACTGAGAACTCTGATGTACGAAGAGAACTCTGATGTAAGGGGGAACACTGCAACCTCTGGTGTAAAGGTGAACTCTGATGTAAGGGGGAACACTGAGAACTCTGATGTACAAAGAGAACTCTGATGTAAGGGGGGAACACTGAGAACTCTGATGTAAAGGGGAACTCTGATGTAAGGGGGAACACTGAGAACTCTGATGTACGATGAGAACTCTGATGTAAGGGGGAACACTGCAACCTCTGTTGTAAAGGGGAACTCTGATGTAAGGGGTGCTCTGACAACCCTGAATTACCTTAGTGTACTCACTCAGAGGCAGGAGAGAGAAGGAGGGAGACTTCAGTCACAGACAGGGATGGATGGTGAGCTCACTCACCCCTTGGCAGTCAGCACCTCTCATTCAGATGTATCTGGAAGCCATAGTCCGGTCTGAATAGCGTGTCCAGGCAGTCTGAAAGCTGGACGCATGATTCCAAACCCGAACTGTCCGGGTGAATCCTAGACAGGTGGCAACCCTAGCTGCCACCATTTCATTCTACAGGGTCTCTGTTTTTAGAAAATGTATACTAATTTGGGGCTTTCAAGTATTTTTCGGGCCTAAAATGTGCCTTATAAAATAAGATTCCAAAAATAACACGATTTAACCCTTTCACTGCCTTTTATTTATTTATTTTTATAAATCATGTTATTTTTGGAATCTTATTTTCAGAGACTCTGACATGCCTGTATCAAAGGCCGCATTACCTGCACCTTGTTAGAAAGCTCTACTGCTGACAAGTCCCACAATGCATTACCTGCTAGGTGTAGACTCTCTGAGCGACTATTAAGACACGAGCCGGCTATGCTAGGAAAGGGAATTTAATTGCATTGGTGAAAACTGTGCAGAATAAAAAAAAAAAAAAAAAAAAATCGAAAGCAACTGAGACAGATGCATCTTCCCTACACAAGCATATGCCGAGCCTGTCACATTCTGCAAACTTTTCTAAATATAATATAGATAGCTGCTATCGCTTATTAATGTGCTACCAGGCAAATACATTGTTACTTGATGCCGAGGGAAGAAAAAAAAAGCAAATTATATTCGATTAGGACCCATTGCACACAGATGCCAGTGTTCTGATGTAGTCTTCAATTCTCCAGGCACTCTCCGATGCCCGGGGGATTAAAGCTCTCCGTCTCATTGAAGGTGCAGCGGCTGGTAATTTAAAAAAAGCTGGAATTAGACTTTACCAAGCTTAGTACAGGTAATCGGGCATGGGCTCTGCCAATTCACTGGAACAGCCGGTGTCTTCTTTTTTCGAGGAACCGCAAGGAGAATGCAGAAGGTGGCATTAAAGTAATACCTAAAGGCTTGTGGTTTTCTTTTTAACCGCTTCAGCACCGGGCGATTTTACCCCCTTCCTTACCAGAGCACTTTTTGCGATTCGGCACTGCGTCGATTTAACTAACAATTGCGCGGTCGTGCGACGTTACACCCAAACAAAATTGACGTCCTTTTTTTCCCACAAATAGAGCTTTCTTTTGGTGGTATTTGATCACCTCTGCGTTTTTTATTTTTTGCGCTATAAACAAAAGAAGAGCGACAATTTTGAAAAAAAAACACAATATTTTTTACTTTTTGGTATAATAAATATCCCATTTTTTTAAAAAAACATTTTTTTACTCCGTTTAGGCCGATACGTATTCTTCTACATATTTTTGGTAAAAAAAATCGCAATAAGCGTATATTGATCGGTTTGCGCAAAAGTTATAGCGTCTACAAAATAGGGGATAGATTTATTGCATTTTTTTTTTTTTTTTTTTTTTACTAGTAATGGCGGCGATCTGCGATTTTTTTTTCGTGACTGGGACATTGCAGCGGACACTTCGGACACTTTTGACACATTTTTGGGACCATTTACACAGTGATCGTTGCTATAAAATTGCATTGATTACTGTGTAAATGTGACTGGCAGGGAAGGGGTTAACACTAGGGGGCGCTGCAGGGGTTAAAATGTTCCCTAAGGTAGTGATTCTAACTGTGGGGGGAGGGGACTCACAAGGGGAGGAGACCGATCGGTGTTCCTCCGTACTGGGATCACATGATCGGTCTCCTCGCCACTGACAGGACGTGGAGCTCTGTGTTTACACACACAGCTCCACGGTCCCGCGCGGTCCCGCTGTTTTAACGGGCAATCGCGGGTGCCCGGCGGACATCACGGCCGGGAATGGGAAGACGTCATATGACGCCCACCCAGGATGGGAGATCCACCTTGTGGGCGTCATATGTACCTGGGCGGGTATTAAAGTGGTTAAATAATAACCATGTCATACAGTATTTACCTGCTCTGTGTTATGGTTTTGCACAGAGCAGCCCCGATTGTCTTCGTTTTGGGTCCTCCGCCAGCGGTCCTGGCTCCTCCCCCCCTACTAAACACAAAAAGTTGCGCAAATACAAATAGTGAACAAGTGTGTAATAAAAACACCCTTGAAATAATTAATGTCATTTTATAAAAATCGTGATAAAAATGCAAAAAAATGATTTATGTTTAAGAATTCAAAAAATCGATATAAAAATTGAAAAGACTATGTGAAAAAATAAAAATAAATAAGTAAAGTGGGTCATATATGTTGCATGTGAAATAATGACAGTGAAAAAAACTTCTGAAACACACCAACCTACAGACAAAAATAGATATTCAACAATTCAACACACTAGTGCATATACAAATGTGTATGTATAATGATAAAACCTCAAAAAAGCCCAAAAACACAAAATATATATAAATATAAAAATATATATATATGCATATTATGCCCAGTGTCTCCAATAACAAACATCTTACTATGGGGGCACTTGAGCAGGCCTGCTCCCAAGCTTCACACACAAATTTTGACTTGGCTCCGCCCCCACTCTACTTATTGGCTCATTGCGTGTGGTTGACAGCCAATGGCTCCTGCTGCTGTGTGAGCTAATGGCTCCTGCTGCTGTTTGAGCCAATGAGGAGACAAACACCCGTGACAGCCACTGCTCTCATGCACATCACTGTATCAAGATAGGGCTCAGGTAAGTATCGGACGGCTTTCACACTTGTACGACTTGTCTTGCGACTGCAAATTAGCACGATAAGTTGTACCCCATGATTTCCAATGCGTACCATCTGTGCGACTTCAAGCACTACCTTTGGTCCAACTTTAATACAACTTGAGGTCCATAGACCTCAAGATCATACAGGCAAGTTGCGTCAAAATCACGCCAAAGTCACACAAAATCGCGCAACTTTCAGGTCGCAAAAGTGTGAAAGGGGCCTGGGGGGGGGGTTTAGGGAGCTGCACCCAGACGTTTTTTTTTTACCTTAATGCATGGATAAGCCTTCTGCCTTTAGAACCACCTTAACCCCTTCGTGCCTAATGGTAAAACAAATCGTAATGCCTAAGCACAAGTTTGCAACTTTGACATGTGTTAGTAAAACCGTACATATCATCACAACTACTTTGTGCATCCAGGATTGTACCGCGTTTTTTCAGAACAAATTGGGTTTTCATTTGGTGGTAAATTATAGTGGAGTGAATGTGAATTACTAAAGCGCTGATAATAATTTCAAACATCAAATAATTAAAAAAGATGACCAAATGATAAAGCTGCAACCAATAAAAAGTGCTCACACTTGGACAGGTAATGGAATAAAGTACACAGTATAGTGAACAATTGGTGCACTCTTATCAATAGACATGTGCAATTCGTTTTTTTTTTTTAGTTTTTAGTTTTTTTTCGGGTTTTTTTTCGTTCGTTCGTTTTCATACGAATGAACGAATCGTTCGAATCGAACGAATCCGAATAACAAATCGTTCGAATCGTACGAATCTGATTAACGAATCGTTCGAAATCGAACGAATCCGAAAAACAACGAAAATCCGAAAAAAACAAATTAGAAACAACGAATGTACGAATGAAGAAAATCCGAAAAACTAAAACAGGAACAACGAAAATGAACGAAAAAATTCGTACATTCGTAACTTTTTTTTTGCTGAATTGGTCATTTACTGGGGTCCCTTACAATGGTGCTGCTTAACGTGCTTCGAATAGATTGAACGAACAAATTCGTACATTCGTAATTTTTTTTTCGATTCGTAACTTTTTTTTTCGATTCGTAACTTTTTTTTTTTTTTTGAATTGGTAATTTTCCATGTCCCTTATAATGGTGCTGCTTAACGTGCTTCGAATAGATTGAACGAAAAAATTCGTACATTCGTAACTTTTTTTTTTCGATTCGTAAATTATTAAAATGTAATAATAGCATACACATTACATAAAATTATGAATTATGCTCCGATTACGAATCTACGAATGTTACGAATGTACGAATAAATACGAATGCGTCCGAATTTCGAATAAAAACGAAAATTAAACTAACGAAAAAACGAATCAACGAAAAAATAACTCTCACGAATGTACGAATCGTTACGAATACGAACACCGACGACTTACGAATGTACGAATCGTTACGATTCAACGGAAACGAAAAAAACGAAACGAAAATGAACAAATTTTTTTCGGAAACGAAAAAAAACAAAACGAAAATAAACAATTTTTTTGTTGTGCACATGTCTACTTATCAACCTTAATTAATAAATAAATAAATAAGTAAACCTTCAGAAATAAATACAATACAGTAGCTTGGAGTGTGCTACCGGAATTATATAAACAGTGCAAAAAAAAAAGTAAAAATTGCGATAATTATTATGCTAGTGTTGTGCAAATGCGAAAATAAATAATGTGCAAAAAAAGCTTGTGCTTAAACAAATGTTGTTGACCAACAATGCAATATGTGTTAAGGTGCAACACAAATAAATAAATAAATATGTGCAAATACCAATGCGATGTGTGTTAAAGTGTATATAAAATACTGGGCAGTCTGCCGTTGATTGAGATGCCTTAAGCTATTAAATAAATCTTTCTCCCAAAGCACACACACTTGTAGATGAGATTAACCACTTCAGCCCCGGACCAATTGGCAGCCAAAGGACCAGGCCCCTTTTTGCGATTCGGCACTGCGTTGATTTAACTGACAATTGCGCGGTCGTGCGACGTGGCTCCCAAACAAAATTGGCGTCCTTTTTTTCCCACAAATAGAGCTTTCTTTTGGTGGTATTTGATCGCCCCTTCGGTTTTTATTTTTTGCGCTATAAACAAAAATAGACCGGCAATTTTGAAAAAAATGCTAAATTTTTTGCTATAAGAAATATCCCCAAAAAATATATAAAAAACATTTTTTTTTCTCAGTTTAGGCCGATACGTATTCTTCTACATATTTTTGGTAAAAAAAATCACAATTAGCGATTATTGATTGGTTTGCGCAAAAGTTATAGCGTTTACAAAATAGGGGATAGTTTTATAGCATTTTTATTAATATTATTTTTTTTTACTAGTAATGGCGGCGATCAGCGATTTTTATTGTGACTGCGACATTATGGCGGACACATCGGACATTTTTGGGACCATTGTCATTTATACAGCAATCAATGCTATTTAAATGCATTGATTCCTGTATAAATGACAGTTGTAGTGAAAGAGTTAACCACTAGGGGGAGGGGAGGGGTTATGGGCTCTGACGTGTGTGTTTTTTTTTTTACATTAGGGGGCGGGGCTGACGTCTGACGTCATTGATCGGCTTTCCCGATGACCGGGAACAGCCAATCAATGACAGGCAGAGTAGGAAGCGCGGGGAGAGGTATGTTTACATATACCTCTCCCCGTTCTTCAGCTCCGTGACCCGATTGCGGGACACCAACGGCGATCGGGTCCGCTGGTCCCGCGGCCGGGGTCACTGAGCTCCCGACCGGGTCGCGAGCGCGCCGCTGGCGGCGCGCGACCCACGGGCAGGCAATTTAAAGGAGACGTACAGGTACGTGCTTTTGCCTGCCCGTGCCATTCTGCTGACGTATATATGCAGTGGGCGGTCGGGAAGCGGTTAAATGACCAATCAATTGACCGACAATCCAATTAATCCACTAAAGAGCACCTATCACAATGGTGCTAGTGGAAATGGGTCAGTAGCAAAAAAGATAAGGACACTGGTGAATAAATCCTGGTAATTAGTCCTTTATATTCTAGTCCTTATAATGTAATTATTTTTGGTGAGATGATATCAGTAGCTTCCTCTTTTAGGGATTTCTTCTCCTACAGCGCTTCTTTTTCCTCTAACAATAAAGCCCTCTTATAATATAATAATAAAAAAAGATAAACAGAGTAAACATAGTCAAAACATAGCCAGAGTTCAGGAATCAGAACGCATAGTCAGACAAACCAAAACGTCAGGGAGCCAGAGATGAGCGTAGTGGAACAGCAAGCAGGATCTGGAGCCAGAAGTAATGTCAGCCAAGCAAGTCTTTAACAGGAACACAGGAGAGCGTCTGTGACCAAGGCGAATGCAGAGATCATCTGGGCTGGACGGCTTAAGTAGGCAGGACTGACAAGCAGGATATCATCAACAGGTGAGTCATTGTGGAAAGATAGGAGCAGGCAATTAGCCGACAGCTGAGCGGCCAGCTTAGAAAGGATGGGCTGAGCCCAGCCCTGACACTTGTTTACATAGTGCGGCATAGTTTTGAATCCTGACATGTTTCGCCCTTCCTCAGGGGTGGGTTTGAAGTCTCGGAATCAGCCAATTTATCTTGCAACTACCTAAGGGTGTCCTGGCCCTAACCCTCTCTCCCGATTTTTTTTTAAGAGAAATAAACTTTCTTTTGCATTGAAGAAGTGTCTGGCACTCAATAACTTTAACTACTCTGCACCCTCCATGCCTCACAACCCACCACATACAGAAGGATGTCAGCTATCCCTGGCCCTGGGAGGTTCTCATTAGATCAAAGGAGGCCTTGCTACACAGGTATAGATAGTTTTTACATAGTCACATTGGTTGAGCTTGGATCGTGCATATACCATATCTGGCCAATCCCACTGGAAGCTGGAAATTGCTACTCCAGTGATCTTCCATGATGCTTACTGAACACAGTAGGTCACCCTTTCAGCACAAGTGCCAATAAGAGAACGCTGTGCGCTTTCTCTATGAATGAAAAGCAATCTATGATTGGATGAGGTGGAGATCATGAAGTCACTGTCCTGCCTCTCTATCTCATCCAATCGGAGAGAGCTTTGCATTTAAGGCGAAAATGAAAAGAAATCTCTCAATGGTGCACATGCCAAGCAGAGAACCTCCTGTGTTCATAATGCAGCAGAGCAGCCACTTGGCATGGGACCCAGAGGTTAGTGTAGGTAACTGGAGATAATAGTGGTGCATACTACAGTGATTTCCATCTTCCAGGGGAGTCAGATAGGTTAGGTATGGTATATGTATATTACACTAGTCTAAGCTGGACCAATATAACTATCTAATAAAGATTATGCCTAATCTTCACCCTTAACCCATTGCCGACCGCTGCATGCCAATATACGTCGGCACAATGGCAGCGGTGGGCAAATGGGAGCACCTGTACGTCCCCTTTAATTGGCTGGGCTAGCGGGCACGTGCCTGCCACCGGTGGCGTGCGTGCTCGCCCGCAGCGTGACCGTGCCCGCGGGTCCCGCAAACTTGATGTCAGCCGCTGTCCCGCGATCGTGTCACGGAGCCGCAGAACGGGGAGATGCCTATATAAATAAGACATTTCCCCGTTTTGCCTTGTGACATGACAGGGATCTACTGCTCCCTGTCATCGGGGGCAGTGATCGCTGTCATGTCAGTGGTAGCCCATCCCCTCCACAATTAGAATCACTCCCTAGGACACACTTAACCCCTTCATCGCCACCTAGTGTTTACCCCTTCCCTGCCAGTGTCATTGACACAGTAATCAGTGCATTTTCATAGCACTGATCGCTGCATAAATGACAATGGTCCCAAAATAATGTCAAAAGTGTCCGATGTGTCCGCCATAATGTCACGGTCACGATAAAAATCACAGATCGCCACCATTACTAATAAAAACAATGAATAATAAAAATGCCTTAAAATTATCCCCTATTTGTAGACGCTATAACTTTTGCACAAACCATCAATATACGCTTATTGCAATTTTTTTTTCACCAAGAATATGTGGAAGAATACGTATCGGCCTAAACTGTTTTTTTATACATTTTTTGGGGATATTATAGCAAAAAGTAAAAAATATAGCTTTTCTTTTCAAAATTGTTGCTCTTTTTTGTTTAAAAAAAATAAAAACCGCAGAGGTGATCAAATACACCAAAAGAAAGCTCTATTTGTGGGGAAAAAAGAACGCCAATTTTGTTTTGATGTAACGTCGCACGACCGCGCAATTGTCAGTTAAAATGACGCAGTGCCGAATCACAAAAAGTGCTCTGGTCAGGAAGCGGGTAAAATCTTCCGGGGCTGAAGTGGTTAAAAGTTGAAGTTGAGAGGCCTTAAAAATGCTGTGAGCTGTGTTTTTAGTGCCCCCCCCCCACCCCCAAAAGCTTACCCTTGAAATGCAAAGGAAGTGAATGGGGTTGTTTACGTGCCATGGTCATGACATGAAGCTTTGTGTTCTTGGCAATCGTTTTCGGTAGACTAGACATGTGCAATTCGTTTTTTTTTTTTTTGCGCTATAAACAAAAATAGACCGGCAATTTTGAAAAAAATGCTAAATTTTTTGCTATAAGAAATATCCCCAAAAAATATATAAAAAACATTTTTTTTTCTCAGTTTAGGCCGATACGTATTCTTCTACATATTTTTGGTAAAAAAAATCACAATTAGCGATTATTGATTGGTTTGCGCAAAAGTTATAGCGTTTACAAAATAGGGGATAGTTTTATAGCATTTTTATTAATTTTTTTTTACTAGTAATGGCGGCGATCAGCGATTTTTATTGTGACTGCGACATTATGGCGGACACATCGGACATTTTTGGGACCATTGTCATTTATACAGCAATCAATGCTATTTAAATGCATTGATTCCTGTATAAATGACAGTTGTAGTGAAAGAGTTAACCACTAGGGGGAGGGGTTATGGGCTCTGACGTGTGTGTTTTTTTACATTAGGGGGCGGGGCTGACGTCTGACGTCATTGATCGGCTTTCCCGATGACCGGGAACAGCCAATCAATGACAGGCAGAGTAGGAAGCGCGGGGAGAGGTATGTTTACATATACCTCTCCCCGTTCTTCAGCTCCGTGACCCGATTGCGGGACACCAACGGCGATCGGGTCCGCTGGTCCCGCGGCCGGGGTCACTGAGCTCCCGACCGGGTCGCGAGCGCGCCGCTGGCGGCGCGCGACCCACGGGCAGGCAATTTAAAGGAGACGTACAGGTACGTGCTTTTGCCTGCCCGTGCCATTCTGCTGACGTATATATGCAGTGGGCGGTCGGGAAGCGGTTAAATGACCAATCAATTGACCGACAATCCAATTAATCCACTAAAGAGCACCTATCACAATGGTGCTAGTGGAAATGGGTCAGTAGCAAAAAAGATAAGGACACTGGTGAATAAATCCTGGTAATTAGTCCTTTATATTCTAGTCCTTATAATGTAATTATTTTTGGTGAGATGATATCAGTAGCTTCCTCTTTTAGGGATTTCTTCTCCTACAGCGCTTCTTTTTCCTCTAACAATAAAGCCCTCTTATAATATAATAATAAAAAAAGATAAACAGAGTAAACATAGTCAAAACATAGCCAGAGTTCAGGAATCAGAACGCATAGTCAGACAAACCAAAACGTCAGGGAGCCAGAGATGAGCGTAGTGGAACAGCAAGCAGGATCTGGAGCCAGAAGTAATGTCAGCCAAGCAAGTCTTTAACAGGAACACAGGAGAGCGTCTGTGACCAAGGCGAATGCAGAGATCATCTGGGCTGGACGGCTTAAGTAGGCAGGACTGACAAGCAGGATATCATCAACAGGTGAGTCATTGTGGAAAGATAGGAGCTGGCAATTAGCCGACAGCTGAGCGGCCAGCTTAGAAAGGATGGGCTGAGCCCAGCCCTGACACTTGTTTACATAGTGCGGCATAGTTTTGAATCCTGACATGTTTCGCCCTTCCTCAGGGGTGGGTTTGAAGTCTCGGAATCAGCCAATTTATCTTGCAACTACCTAAGGGTGTCCTGGCCCTAACCCTCTCTCCCGATTTTTTTTTAAGAGAAATAAACTTTCTTTTGCATTGAAGAAGTGTCTGGCACTCAATAACTTTAACTACTCTGCACCCTCCATGCCTCACAACCCACCACATACAGAAGGATGTCAGCTATCCCTGGCCCTGGGAGGTTCTCATTAGATCAAAGGAGGCCTTGCTACACAGGTATAGATAGTTTTTACATAGTCACATTGGTTGAGCTTGGATCGTGCATATACCATATCTGGCCAATCCCACTGGAAGCTGGAAATTGCTACTCCAGTGATCTTCCATGATGCTTACTGAACACAGTAGGTCACCCTTTCAGCACAAGTGCCAATAAGAGAACGCTGTGCGCTTTCTCTATGAATGAAAAGCAATCTATGATTGGATGAGGTGGAGATCATGAAGTCACTGTCCTGCCTCTCTATCTCATCCAATCGGAGAGAGCTTTGCATTTAAGGCGAAAATGAAAAGAAATCTCTCAATGGTGCACATGCCAAGCAGAGAACCTCCTGTGTTCATAATGCAGCAGAGCAGCCACTTGGCATGGGACCCAGAGGTTAGTGTAGGTAACTGGAGATAATAGTGGTGCATACTACAGTGATTTCCATCTTCCAGGGGAGTCAGATAGGTTAGATATGGTATATGTATATTACACTAGTCTAAGCTGGACCAATATAACTATCTAATAAAGATTATGCCTAATCTTCACCCTTAACCCATTGCCGACCGCTGCATGCCGATATACGTCGGCACAATGGCAGCGGTGGGCAAATGGGAGCACCTGTACGTCCCCTTTAATTGGCTGGGCTAGCGGGCACGTGCCTGCCACCGGTGGCGTGCGTGCTCGCCCGCAGCGTGACCGTGCCCGCGGGTCCCGCAAACTTGATGTCAGCCGCTGTCCCGCGATCGTGTCACGGAGCCGCAGAACGGGGAGATGCCTATATAAATAAGACATTTCCCCGTTTTGCCTTGTGACATGACAGGGATCTACTGCTCCCTGTCATCGGGGGCAGTGATCGCTGTCATGTCAGTGGTAGCCCATCCCCTCCACAATTAGAATCACTCCCTAGGACACACTTAACCCCTTCATCGCCACCTAGTGTTTACCCCTTCCCTGCCAGTGTCATTGACACAGTAATCAGTGCATTTTCATAGCACTGATCGCTGCATAAATGACAATGGTCCCAAAATAATGTCAAAAGTGTCCGATGTGTCCACCATAATGTCACGGTCACGATAAAAATCACAGATCGCCACCATTACTAATAAAAACAATGAATAATAAAAATGCCTTAAAATTATCCCCTATTTGTAGACGCTATAACTTTTGCACAAACCAATCAATATACGCTTATTGCAATTTTTTTTTCACCAAGAATATGTGGAAGAATACGTATCGGCCTAAACTGTTTTTTTTTATACATTTTTTGGGGATATTTATTATAGCAAAAAGTAAAAAATATAGCTTTTCTTTTCAAAATTGTTGCTCTTTTTTGTTTATAGCGCAAAAAATAAAAACCGCAGAGGTGATCAAATACCACCAAAAGAAAGCTCTATTTGTGGGGAAAAAAGAACGCCAATTTTGTTTTGATGTAACGTCGCACGACCGCGCAATTGTCAGTTAAAATGACGCAGTGCCGAATCACAAAAAGTGCTCTGGTCAGGAAGCGGGTAAAATCTTCCGGGGCTGAAGTGGTTAAAAGTTGAAGTTGAGAGGCCTTAAAAATGCTGTGAGCTGTGTTTTTAGTGCCCCCCCCCCCACCCCCAAAAGCTTACCCTTGAAATGCAAAGGAAGTGAATGGGGTTGTTTACGTGCCATGGTCATGACATGAAGCTTTGTGTTCTTGGCAATCGTTTTCGGTAGACTAGACATGTGCAATTCGTTTTTTTTTTTTTTTCGTTTTCCTTTTTTTTTTGTTATTTTCATTCGTTCGTATTCGTACGAATGAACGAATCGTTCGAATCGTACGAATCTGAATAACGAATCGTTCGAAACGTACGAATCCGATTAACGAATCATTCGAATCCGAAAAACAACAAAAATCTGAAAAAAAATTATTAGAAACAACGAATGTACTATCCGAAAAACGAAAACGAACGAAAAAATTTGTACATTCGTAACTTTTTTTTTTATTGAATTGGTAATTATCCGTGTCCCTTACAATGGTGCTGCTTAACGCGCTTCGAATGGATTGAACAAAAAAATTCGTACATTCGTAACTTTTTTTTCGATTCGTAACTTTTTTTTTCGATTCGTAACTTTTTTTATTCGATTCATAACTTTTTTTTTTTTTTTTTTCGATTCGTAATGAATGGATTGAACAAAAAAGCTCGTACATTCGTAACTTTTTTTCCGATTCGTAACTTTTTTTTTTTTCGATTCGTAACTTTTTTTTTTTCGATTCGTAAATTATTAAAATGTAATAATAGCATACACATTACATAAAATTATGAATTATGCTCCAATTACGAGCTACGAATGTTACGAATGTTACGAATGTTACGAATGTACGAATAAATACGAATGCGTCCGAAAATTAAACTAACGAAAAACGAATCAACGAAAAAATAACTCTTACGAATGTACGAATCGTTACGAATACGAACACCGACGACTTACGAATGTACGAATCGTTACGAATCAACGGAAACGAAAAAAACAAAACGAAAATAAACAAATTTTTATCGGAAACGAAAAAAACGAAACGAAAATAAACAAATTTTTTTGTTGTGCACATGTCTACGGTAGACATTAAACGCACCAAAAGCAACCCATTCAAGTGGATAGGGAAGCGCCACCAACACCCTGCAACTGTGTGCATTTGATTGTAACATTTTGGTGCTGCAATTGTGGGGTTAAAACGGTAGGCGAGGAAGAATCGCATCAATTTCTCACCGCCTGTCAAAAAGCGATTTGAGCACAGAATGCGAAGTCTAAACTTAGCCTAAATGCTTTGTTTTTTTTCAACAGATCAACAGTTTCTTTTTTGACATCAACCAAGAATCTATTAGAAACTGATAGAAACTACTGCTGAGTTTTCTTGATGCATACTTGGCAATGAACCAGCCAAAGGATAAGGAACAATTCCTATGACTAAAAACAAAATTCTATTTAATTGCTTGGAATATATAAAAATAACACGAGGAACACAATGAAATCAAATAGAACACTGAGTACTCTCTATTAATTAAAAATATTAGTCACCTAATTCCAAGATGTTCAATAAGCATAAATGTCCTACTACTGCTATTAAAATGAGATGGCGATGTGCTTTTTAGAAGATCGTGTTGGTGTCTGTTCTAGGTTAATAATCCATATAAATAGAACATTCAGTGTTGCCCCAAACAGAAAAAGGAAAATTTATTATCAAATACTTACCGTAATTTTCCTTTCCTGATGGACTCCATGGCAGCCTACGTGTGGGTTAACCCCGCCTCCTCTCCAATGCTATAGGACCCCCTACCCTATAAAATTGAGCTCACCTGTACAGACTGTGTTCCGTAACTAGCCTACTCAATAACTGATGGGTGGGAACTCCGTCTGCCATGGAGTCCATCAGGAAAGGAAAATTACGGTAAGTATTTGATAATAAATTTTCCTTTTTCCTGACAGACTCCATGGCAGCCTACGTGTGGGAAATAACTAGCCAATCCACACGGGTGGGTATGCTGAACAGCAATAATTTTAACTTAACCCGTCAACCGACAGGATTTATAACCAGAGTTCACGGAAGATAGCGAAGCGGGCTCAATATAGTAACTTGACGATAAAATCTAATAGAGGCCCATAAGGCCGTCCTGCAGATCACGTCTGGAGCCGCGTACTGGGCTGCTGCCCATGAAACCGCTATATCCCTGTCAGAACATGCCGCCAATGCTTCTAGAGTTCTAGTTCTAAAACTAAAAAAGGCTGATGGATGAACTGAATGATCCAGGCCGCAGTTGTTCTAGTTGAAGCTTGAAGTAGCTTGCAGGTATACCTTCTGGAATCCGTCTATGTACAGAGAAAGAACTTTTCTAGTGGACTCCCAGACCTAAATGTAGGTAGGACGATCTCCTGGTTCTTATAGAACCTTGAAATAGTTCTCGGAATTAAACTGAGCATGAGGATAAGGGCCATCTGAAAAAGAGGTTCCCCGTAATTTAGGGATACGACCTCCAAGGTCCTCTATTCCGAAGTAACGGCTACAAGGAAAGTGACTTCAGTTGATAAGGTTTCGAAACAGACAGCGGGGAGGACCCCGTATTACTGACATCAGATAGTAAGTTGAAGACAAGGAAAGGACCCCAATTGGGGAATCTTGGACTTCTTTGAGGGCTGAGTTTTAACTCCCTACAGGACAACTGCCTGATTAAAGGGAGAACAGCCCACTAAGATCCGGAGAAAGTCAACCAGGCTGAGACTTGGACTCTAAAAGAGCTGATGTATAGGGATAAATCTAGGCCGGAACAAAGAAAGCTGGCAAATATCCTGAGCTTTTGGATCTCTACCCAAACTGCCTGAAGAATACGAGAACTCGACAGACTTGGCCCATCTTCTTTCATCAACCTAATTTGTGCCTGTCCCCATAGAGCTCCTGAAAACGGACAACATCCTTGAAGTGCACCTGAGTCGACCAAGGGTACAGAACCGCACCCTGAGTGCAATACCTCACCAGCTTGAAGTTGCCTGGGAAGAGAATCAATCTACTTCGGGATCGACTCCCAGGGACAGAATCTACTTGAATGTTTGCACTTGAAGAGACCACTCGTTAATATCTTAACCAGATGTGTGACATGAGACCCACTTGGATGCTCCGGACTCCGGGGAAGTAGAGCCATGAAAGGTCTGAGCCCAAAACATGATGGGTTCAACCCACCGGGATAGTGTGGATCTTCAGGTACCTCTATGACTCTTCACATAGGAGATCGCCACTGTATCATCCATTCTTAAAAACACTGACTCTCCCTTCCGAGAACGGGAGGACTAAAACGGCCCACCAGGCAGCCCGAGGATCCAGGATGTCCTAGCCCAGGTTGAGAAGACACGTACCCTTGAACAGGATCCGATGTGCAGAGGGCTCCCCAACCGGTACTGCTGGCATAGGTCATGACCATGACCTATGAGATGGGATAACAGAGTGCCAACTGAGCAAGTTTTGCGCCGAAACCACCAGAAGGAGGCTGCTCCTTATCGTAAATGATATGCGAGTAGATTGACTGTTGCCCCTTGATATTCATTGCTGCAAAGAACCTGACTAGACAGGGTATAACTTTTGCAGGGACCACTTGACCGCAGAGACCGTTGAGCCGGTAGTTTTAGGCACTATGAGGCCCTCCAGCCGTGAAGGGAATAGAGACCGAAGTTGGTGAAGGTGTAGAATACCTGTTCCCTGTGAACCAACAGCTGGACTTCGTCTTGGGACATCAACACGAGGATGTTTAAACACCGGTAAAGATGCCCCCTTCCCGTTCTGATGAGGTCTATTATGGCCAGAGGAACTCTACCAAGAGCTGTAGATTAAAAAGGAGGTATTCGAGCAACTCCTCCGCCACCTGAATTTCGTTGCACCTCGACTGAGGACCCTTTATTCCAAGCCAATCCGAGGACCGGATTGACACCAGCCCCAGCTCCTTAACTGCTGAACTTTTTGTAGAACTCTTCCGAAATTCCTCTGAGTACAAGACTATGTTCTCTGTCCAGGTTTCCATAGCCCTAATCATAGCTGCTAAAGCCAGAGCAGGTTTACAAGCCATCTCGGCAAACACATGCGTTTTTCTTGAGGTCTTGAATCGTTTTCTCTCAAGCCTGACCAGGACACAGCATCTTCTTAAGACAGAACGACCTGTTTTGCCAAACGCGACAAAGCTGCATCAATGAGGGGAAGGTTACCCAGACGCTTCACTTCTTCTGCCTGGAGGTTTTTGCTTGACATATAAGTTTTTCTTGTCTATCTTGCTCCACTCTTCATCCTTTAAATCCACAAGGAGCCAAAAAGGAGAAAAAGGAGTTTCTTTTCCCCAGATGCCTAAAGAACTACTTTGCATAGCCGGGGGTGGAATGGTCTACCCTGTTAGGGGCTTCCATGGCCGCTTTGACTCATGGAGAAACTAGAGAGACGTCAAGGCATTCGACATATTTGTCACCTTCCAACTTGCTGACCTGGGAATCTGGAGATGTCGCGTAGGGCTGGGAAGGACCCGAAACCTTTGGGTCACGTCAGCCAAGGAGCCAGGTAGATATAGAAGTGGCTCCATGTGTGAGATGTACCCCAACTTCTTAGGAATTGCTGCATCACATATTCCGCGAAAGACTCCACATCCTTGTTAACCGTCTCCTTTCACTTTATATTTTCTTTATTTTTATTTTAAACCCAACCGCCCAGGCGTAACACTGGTCACAAAAGGACTTGCCCCCCTGGACTCATATTCCACATCTCCAGCAGGCTCGGTAATCCGAACCGCTGTCATGGCGGTGGGTGCGACGACTAAAGGAGGAATGGCAACATCTCCTCTAGATGGAGGAGGAATGGCAACGTCTCCTCTAGATGGAGGAGGAATGGCAACGTCTCCTCTAGATGGAGGAGGAATGGCAACGTCTCCTCTAGATGGAGGAGGAATGGCAACGTCTCCTCTAGATGGAGGAGGAATGCAACGTCTCCTCTAGATGGAGGAGGAATGCAACGTCTCCTCTTGATGGAGGAGGAATGGCAACGTCTCCTCTAGATGGAGGAGGAATGGCAACGTCTCCTCTAGATGGAGGAGGAATGGCAACGTCTCCTCTTGATGGAGGAGGAATGGCAACGTCTCCTCTGCTTAAGGAGGAATGGAACATCTCCTTGTTGGAGGAGGAATGGCAACGTCTCCTCTTGATGGAGGAGGAATGGCAACGTCTCCTCTTGATGGAGGAGGAATGGCAACGTCTCCTCTTGATGGAGGAGGAATGGCAACGTCTCCTCTTGATGGAGGAGGAATGGCAACGTCTCCTCTTGATGGAGGAGGAATGGCAACGTCTCCTCTTGATGGAGGAGGAATGGCAACGTCTCCTCTTGATGGAGGAGGAATGGCAACGTCTCCTCTAGATGGAGGAGGAATGGCAACGTCTCCTCTAGATGGAGGAGGAATGGCAACGTCTCCTCTAGATGGAGGAGGAATGGCAACGTCTCCTCTGCTTAAGGAGGAATGGAACATCTCCTTGTTGGAGGAGGAATGGGAACGTCTCCTCTGTCTAAAGGAGGAATGAAACATCTCCTTGTTGGAGGAGGAATGGGAACGTCTCCTCTGTCTAAAGGAGGAATGAAACATCTCCTTGTTGGAGGAGGAATGGGAACCTCTCCTCTGTTTAAAGGAGGAATGGAACCTCTCCTTGTTGGAGGAGGAATGGCAACGTCTCCTCTAGTCGGAGGAGGAATGGCAACGTCTCCTCTAGTCGGAGGAGGAATGGCAACGTCTCCTCTAGTCGGAGGAGGAATGGCAACGTCTCCTCTAGTCGGAGGAGGAATGGCAACGTCTCCTCTAGTCGGAGGAGGAATGACAACCTCTCCTCTAGTCGGAGGAAGAATGGCACCATCTCCTCTTGTAGATGTTGTGGCCTGGCAAGGTCTATATTCATCCTGGACCACGACTTGCAGGTCTGATCTGGAAGGGCTGAAAAAGATGGGGGGGGGGGGAATGATCAAGCGCAATCTCAAACCTTTGAGACCGCAAACCTTAACCCCTCCCCTCGCCTGCACATACCTTGTGCGTGAGGGCTGGCCGTATGAAGCAGTGACCTGTCCGTAACCTCTGGACAGAACGTCAACACAAAGACAGACGGTCTGCAGATGACCCGTAAAAATTTCATGTACCTAGCCAATCAAAACGATTATCTAATTATCAAATATATTATCAGATATATTTATTAAAAAGGTAGTACTGTCAACATTTCCGTTGAACAGTAAAATCATATCAAATATATGTGGATATACATATCTAATTCTCCAAAAAAAAAAAAAAAAAAAAAAAAAAAAAAAATTATTTGAATTATGAGAAAAACATTATATATATATATATATTATTTTTTTTTTATTTTATTTTTATTTATTTATTTAATTATTATTATTTTTTATTTTTTTTTTTTTTATTTATTTAATTTTTTTTTTTTTTTTTATTTAATTATTCATTATATATATATATATATTTTTATATAACTTTCCCCTTTTAAGGGGAGACAAATCCATTGGCCAACTGCAGACCAGGCGGGGGAAAGCTGCCTCTCTCTGTCTGCAGGAATTTCCATACCGACAGGAGACGGCAGACCTTCGGATCCCCCGCCCGAGTGACGTCACCGCCCCCACCTCGCGCCTGCGCCGTGGGGGACAGCCGAACGGCGCCTGCGCGACCGCCGGACCATCCGACCCTCCGCGCATGCGCGAGCCAAGCCTCGCTTTCGCGGAGGCCTCGCGCATGCGCAGAACGACGGCAGCGGCCGCGACCCGGAAGCACCGCGGCAGCCTGGAACGCAGAAGCGTTCCAGGCGCCCTGAGGGGAAAAGGAAGCACCGGGGAGTACCGGGGAATACCGGGGGGGTACCGGGGAATACCGGGGATCACCATGGCATACCAAAGAGGCATACAGGAAATAAGGAACATTTACAACAAAGACGGCTGCCATGGAGGGAAAAGGAAAATATGAAAGTTTGCAGACCTTGCCAGCCGTTGATGCGTCCACCTGCAGGCATACCGAGACAACCACCCCTCGATCACTGGGGTATCCTAGTGCCATGAAAAGCAATTCGCCCTCTCTTAACCGGGCTCCGAACTGCACCGCATGAATGGTATGTTTAATCCTGAAAAATTCCGACCGGACGCCAACAGGAACAACCGTGATGTAGGTCCATTGGAGGAGGACAAAAAAGGAACACAGTCTGTACAGGTGAGCTCAATTTTATAGGGTAGGGGGTCCTATAGCATTGGAGAGGAGGCGGGGTTAACCCACACGTAGGCTGCCATGGAGTCTGTCAGGAAAACATTATATGAGTGTGTGAGATCATGTTTCATATAGTGATGAGCTGAACGTTCCTGTAAAATGCCTAGAATTCTTCTTTAACCACTTTCAGACCGGACCAATTGGCAGCCAAAGGACCAGGCCCCTTTTTGCGTTTCGGCACTGCGTCGCTTTAACTGACAATTGCGCGGTCGTGCGACATGGCTCCCAAACATGGAGCTTTCTTTTGGTGGTATTTGATCGCCCCTGCGGTTTTTATTTTTTGCGCTATAAACAAAAAAGTGCGACAATTTTGAAAAAAAAAACACAATATTTTTTGCTATAATAAATATCCCCCAAAAATATATAAAAAAAACATGTTTTTTCTTCAGTTTAGGCCGATACGTATTCTTCTACATATTTTTGGTAAAGAAAATCGCAATAAGCGATTATTGATTGGTTTGCGCAGAAGTTATAGCGTTTACAAGATTTATAGTTTTATAGCATTTTTATTAAGAATTTTTTTTTTTATTAGTAATGGCAGCGATCAGCGATTTTTATTGTGACTGCGACATTATGGCGGACACATCAGACATTTTTGACACATTTTTGGGACCATTGTCATTTATACAGCAATCAATGCTATTTAAATGCATTGATTCCTGTATAAATGACACTGGCAGTGAAGGGGTTAACCACTAGGTGGCAGTGTAGGGGTTAAGTATGCCTAGGGGTGTGTTTCTTACTGTGGGGGGGCGTAGCTGTCAGCTAGTGAATGCTGATCGCTGCTCCAATCACAGGGAGCAGAGATCGGCGTCACTAGTTGCTAGGCAGAACGGGGAGATGCTGTTTATTTCCGCATCTCCCCGTTCAGCCTTCCCGTGAGACGATCGCGGGTGTCCCCGCGGCGATCGAGTCCGCGGGACCCGCGACCGGCATCACGGGGGTCCCGACCGGCGCGGGAGCTCCCGATGGCACGGCGGCATTTAAAAAGGGACTTATATGTACGCCCTTATGCCTGTCCGTGCCATTCTGCCGACGTACATCGGCGTGCGCCGGTTGGGAAGCGGTTAAGCATTAAAGGGGTGAGGGGTCTACTGAACAAGATCTTTTTGTAGACCAGGGATCTCCAGTCTTTCAAAACAAAGGACCAATTTACTGTCCTTCAGACTTAAAGAGGAAATAAACCCTGATGGGTTTACTTCCTCTTTGTTTTCCTGCAAAGGTAAAGCATAATGGACTACTATGCATCGTTTTTTTTTCCATTCTGGGACACTGTATTGTCCCGGAATGAAGGTGCCTGGGACCCGGGACACAAATATGTATTAAGGCACAATCCCGGGCAATCCGGGACACGTGGGCACCCTACTCTCCATATTGTTTATAGACAATGCTTTATTGGTGGGTTTTACATTGCCAATGGATTAATGGTATATGTGTTATGCCCCCCTGCCTTTGGTTAGTCAAATAGCTGTCTGGGACAGAAGATTAGGACAGGCATTTAGGCAAGGCACATAGTCCATCAGTAACTCTCAGGGTTTTTTGCTCAAATGCTAATGCATAGCTCCCAATTGTTCCTGATTTTGAGGGACTGTCCCTGATTTGGAGCAATGTCCCTCTGTCCCTCATTCCTCCTCATTTGTCCCTCATTTTGGTCTGATCTATAAAGTTGTATATAAAATGCACTTTTTATCTTTCAAAAAGTGTTTCCCAGCGCTAAACCTTTCATCTGATTTTATAAATTGCTGCATTTGTAAATTCCAAAAGCCAATATAAAGGAATAGTAGTGGTAAAAAAAAGCACTTGTGGGTTTAACCAATCTTGTTTTTTTGTACAATTCTCCTACAAGGGGGCGTGACAAGGGGTGTGTCCTGGGCCTGCATACTTTTGCTGATAGGTGTCCCTCATTCCCATCTGAAAAAGTTGGGAGGTGTGCTAATGTATTTCTTTGAAGGTATAATGGTATAAGTTTGTAATATATTAAATACTTGCCCCCCCGCCCGTGAGCGAGTGGCTTCTGTAGAAAAGCGATGTACTGGTATATCGCTGCCTACTTCTGGATTTAGGGCATGCACAAGCGCACCCCCCGCCCAACTCCTGCTGTGATTGTATAAAGCAGGGATAAGAAACTTAGAGATCATTAGAAAAAAGAAGTACGCTTTACACACATTCACATAGGCACATATTTAACCCTTCGATTGCCATAGATGTTAACCCTTCCCAGCCAGTGTCATTAGTGATAATCTGTTTCCTATATAAGTGTTAGGGTGGTATACAATTATGTTCCAGACATACAATACATAACAATTAGTACAGTGACAGTGTAAAGTATTAGCACTGATCACTGTTTTAGTGTCACTGGTGATGTCAGTGGCAGTTGGTTTGTTTCCCCCCAGCGGCAGTGTCAGATTGACGCCACAGTATCGCAGTCCCGTTTTAAGTCGCTGATCGCCGCCATTAGCAGTATAAAAATAAAAATCCCAGTATACAGTAAATAGCAGTGATGGCGAACATTGGCACCCCAGATGTTTTGGAACTACATTTCCCATGATGCTCAACTACACTGCAGAGTGCATGACCATCATGGGAATTGTAGTTCCAAAACATCTGGGGTGCCAATGTTCGCCATCACTGGTATATACCATAGTTTGTAGACTCTAATGCCGCGTACACACGATCGGAATTCTCGTCAGAAAAAACTCTGACGGTTTTTCCGACGGAATTTCGCTCAAGCTGTGTTGCCTACACACGATCACACAAAATTCCGACGGTCAATAACACAGCAGCATAAAACACGTTCGACAGCACTATAAAAGGGAAGTTTAATGCTTCCAAGCATACGTCAAATTGTTTCCGAGCATGCGTCGGAATTTTGCGTGTCGGAATTGCCTACACACGATCGGAAAATCCGATAGAAAGGTTTTCCGTCGGAAAAATTGAGAACAGGTTCTCAATCCAAAGTCCGTCGGAAATTCCGACAGAAAAAGACCGTTGGGCATACACACGGTCGGAAAATCCGATGAAAAGCACCCTTTGGACTGTTTTTCCATCGGAAATTCCGACCCTGTGTACACCGCATAACTTTCACACAAACTAATCAATAAACACTTATTGGGATCTTATTGGGATCAAAAAAATTTAGCAGAATACATATTGGCCAAAATCTATAATGCCATTTTTTTTATTGAAAATGTATGGCAGAAAATAAAAAAATATTATTTTTTTTTCAAAATGTTTCCACCTTTTTTCGTTTATATTGCAAAAAAATAAAACCCCAGTGGTGATCAAATACCAGCAAAATAACGCTCTATTTGTGTGAAAAAAATGATATAAATGTTGTTTGGGTACAGCGTTGCATGACTGCGCAATTACCAGTTAAATTAGCACACAGCGCAGTGCCAAATGGCAAAAAAATGTCCTGGTCATGAAGGGAGTAAAATCTTCCGGCGGAGCTGGAGTGGTTAAAGAATATGTAAACCCAACATTTCATATTCCTGATCTGTGCCTGCTGTACCATGTACTTGTATGAAATGTATCCTGTTCTCTTTGTATTGCTTCCTTTGTCCTGCCAGTCCGCCTGCTTTCCTGTTAAAAACTGACCACACTAGGCATGGGAGCACATGGTGGTCAGTTCTCTAGCTGTGCTGGGAACTCAGTCTGCTCTCTTCCAATGAGCACACTTTCCCTGACACTCCCCTATTACCCAGCCATTCTGTCAGGAAAGCTCCTCCAACGGACGTCCCAGCAATTCCAGAACCAGGGGAATACCCTTGCATAGAAAGGCGTGTCCGTCGTGGCGCTGTTTGGCGCCAGATGCGCTATTTAAAGAGGATCCATGCCTTGATGCCTTGCTGCCCGATCAACAGCGTTTCCTGTGTGTTCCTGTTACCTGCCATCTGACTTACCTGATCCGTATCCGACTTGACTTTGATCCTGACTCCTCTGCCCGCTGCCTGCCCTGATCTTGGTTCTGGACTTGACTACTGTTTTGGATTTCCCCTTGGTACCTGATCTGCCCGCCTGTGATTGACCTGGACTGTTCCCTCTACTCTGATTACCTGCCTGCTGCTGTATTCCACTGCTGGACTACAGGACACCTCCTTGTTTTCTGTTGCACCCTGCCTGCTTTTGCTGCTTCCTGCTGCTGTACTACAGGACACCTCCTGCTTCCTGCTGCTGTACTACAGGACACCTCCTGCTTCCTGCTGCTGTACTACAGGACACCTCCTGCTTCCTGCTGCTATACTACAGGGCACCTCCTGCTTCCTGCTGCTGTACTACAGGACACCTCCTGCTTCCTGCTGCTGTACTACAGGACACCTCCTGCTTCCTGCTGCTGGACTACAGGACACCTCCTGCTGAATACAGGTCGCCAGCCAACCAGCCAGGCACTTGTGCTCCTTTGTGCTCCTGAGCCCCTGTCATCCCTACCAGGGGTTCTCGAACCAGAGGTTTACGAGGGGCCGCTCCTTGCATTCCGGGCTCTGCCTTAAGGTACGTGACACATTCACTGGGAAGATCAGTGTGCTGCTGTTTCTCCTCCCCCAGCTGTTATGCAGCTAAGAACAGAAGGAATGTGATCACTTATAAAAAGAGGAAAAAAGGTATATTTATATATATTTTTTTATATATCTATACACAAATGTTTTGACTTTCATTTTTGATGCAAACTGAATGCGTTGTTTTACAAGGTGAGGGTTTACATACACTTTACTTTGTATTAAACGCAACACATTGTTCTTATTTGTGACAACATCTCTCTAGATTGGTGCAACTGTTTATTTCACTATTGTTATCACAAGCGCAGTTTATTTCTGTTTTTATTTTTTACATATACCGTATTTATCGGCGTATAACACGCACTTTTTCCCCCTTAAAATCGGGGGAAAGTCGTGGGTGCGTGTTATACGCCGATACCCCCCAAAAAAATGTTGCGGCTGCGGCCGAAAAAGGCCGAAGCACGGCCGAAAAAGACAGAGCCGACTGTTCAGCTCCGCTCGTAGTCCCGCCTCCCTGCGCTCGTTCCCGAAACAGCAGGGAGGCGGGACTCCGAGCGGAGCCGAACAATCGGCTCGGTCTTTTTCGGCCGCGCTTCGGCCTTTTTCAGCGGTGGTTCGGTCTTTTTCTGCGCATGCGTGGTCTGTCTCATCGGCGGGAAATTTAAACGTCGGCAAGGCTGCAAATGACGCTGGCAAACTGCAAATGACACTGGGCAAGCTGCAAATGATGCTGGGCAAGGCTGCAAATGACGCTGGGCAAGGCTGCAAATGATGCTGGGCAAGCTGCAAATGACGCTGGGCAAGCTGCAAATGACACTGGGCAAGCTACAAATGACACTGGGCAAGCTGCAAATGACGCTGGGCAAGCTGCAAATGACGCTGGGCAAGCTGCAAATGACGCTGGGCAAGCTGCAAATGACGCTGGGCAAGCTGCAAATGACGCTGGGCAAGGCTGCAAATGACGTTGGGCAAGCTGCAAATGACGCTGGGCAAGCTGCAAATGACGCTTAAATGTAAGTTTTTTTTTCCCCTAAACTTCTCACCTAAAACTTTTTTTCCTTAAAATTCCCTTGGGGTGCGTGTTATACGCCGGTGCGTGTTATACGCCGATAAATACGGTACTTTAACTCCAATAAAGCTGCAGCCTTTCTCAATCAAAGATAATTGGCTTCAGACTCTTTATTGGGAATTGGTTGCTCCCAATGAATCGGTCGTCAATGTTCATGCTTATGCTTCTCAGCAGTTAGTTTTCAAGATTGAAAATTGGGACCAATTACAGAAACAATACTTCAAACTGTATGACGAATAAAATCCATGCCGGCTTACATTAAATACAAGATAGAATAATGTAATATTTTCAGTTTTTTTTTCTTGCACCAGATTACACGATTACAGTGGAGTGCTGCAGATCATATCCTATTCTTTCAACTAGAGACCACAGGGTGGCATCAATGCTCTGTATAATTAACATTGTGAATAATAGATCACAAAAATTAACATAATTCTTCTTTCTGCAAAAAAGGAGGAAGTGTTGAATAGATCACAATTCACTGATAAAATGTCAGTGTGCGGCTTTCCATCAAATTTCAGCTTTTTAATTGTTTACAGCTAACAGTGTGGAGAGAAATAAAACTTGTATACAGCGTCTAGTAAAAATTAACATAATTCTTCTTTCTGCAAAAAAGGAGGAAGTGTTGAAAAGAAATGCTTATGCTCGGTGTGCTGGGCTGTCTGGTCTTTATAGAAAACAGAAGTCAGAGCTGCAGACAGTAAAATTAGAAGCCGCTATAACATTGAAGTTAGGATTCTGAAGCAAGCAAAGCCCTACTCATTCTAATCAGAGCAGTGGCGGCTGGTGCTCAAAATTGTTAGGGGGCGCAAACAAACTTAAAAATACTGCCCCCCCCCCATCAATTGGACCTCACTGTGCCCATCAAATGCAGCAACTGTGCCCATAAATTGCAGCCATTGTGCCCATCAATCGCAGCCATTGTGCCCATCATATGCAGCCACTTATGCGCATCATATGCAGCCACTGTGTTCATTAGACATGTGCAATTCGTTTAGTTTTTTTTTTTTTTCGTTTTTCTTTTTTTTTTTCGTTTTTTTTTTGTTCGTTTTCGTACGAATGAACGAATCGTTCGAATCTAACGAATCCGAATAATGAATCGTTCGAATCGTACAAATCCGATTAACGAATCGTCCGAATCGAACGAATCCGAAAAGCAACGAAAATCCGAAAAAACCAAACAACGAAAATCCGAAAAACGAAAAAAGGAACAACGAAAATGAACGAAAAAATTCGTACATTCGTAACTTTTTTTTTTGTTGAATTGGTAATTTTCCGTGTCCCTTACAATGGTGCTTTTTTTTTCGATTCGTAACTTTTTTTTTTCGATTCGTAACCTTTTTTTTCGATTCGTAAATTATTAAAATGTAATAATAGCATACACATTACATAAAATTATTACATAAAATTATGAATTATGCTCCGATTATGAATCTACGAATGTTACAAATGTACGAATAACTACGAATGCGTCCGAATTTCGAATAAACGAATGAACAAAAATTAAACTAACGAATCAGCGAAAAATAACTCTTACGAATGTACGAATCGTTACGAATACGAACACCGACGACTTACGAATGTACGAATCGTTACGGATCAACGGAAACGAATAAAACGAAACGAAAATAAACAAATTTTTTTGTTGTGCACATGTCTAGTGTTCATCATATGAAGCCACTTGTGCCCATCATATGCAGCCATTGTGCCCATCAAACGCAGCTACTGTGCCCATCAAATGCAGCCACTTGTGACCATCATATGCAGCCACTTGTGCCGAGTATATGCAGCCACTTGTGCCCATCATATGCAGCCACTTGTGCCCGTCAAATTCAGCCACTTTTGCCCGTCAAATGCACCCACTTGTGCCCGTCAAATGCACCCACTTGTGCCCAGTATATGCAGCCACTTGTGCCCATCATATGCAGCCACTTGTGCCCTTCAAATTCAGACACTTTTGCCCGTCAAATGCAGCCACTTGTGCCTGTCAAATGCAGCCACTTGTGCCCATCATATGCAGCCACTTGTGCCCATCAAATGCAGCCATTTGTGCCCATTATATGCAGCCACTTGTGCCCATTATATGCAGCCACTTGTGCCCATAAACTACAGCCACATGTGCCCAGTATATGCAGCCACTGTGCCCATCGACCCCCCCACTGGCAGGGCTTGCAGCTCTGGCAGCACCCCCAACCCCCCCCCTCACATGCAGCTCTGACCGACGACCCCCTGGCAGCTCCTCTCAGTGCGCCAGAGGGGCGGCTACCTCCGCTCCAGCGTGTGTCCCCTCCGCTCCTCTTCCTAAGCACCAGGCATCTAATAGGGTGGCCTGCCGCTTTGGGCAATTAGGAAACAGGTCTAACGTCCTGCCTCCTGATTGGTGGGGAGGAAGGTTAGTGTGAAAATAGCGAAAATTAATTTGCTATCTTCACACAATTGGGTGGGATCAGGGCACACTCTCTGCACCCCAAGCCCACCCAATTTTGAAGCCTTTTAGAGATTCTGGCTCTAATCAGGTGCTTCAAAAAGTACAACCCCCTCCCGCCTCCGCCGTAGGAATCCATGCGTCTGGCGTCCTGAAAGGGGTCGGGCACATGGATGGGGGGTGACGCCACCACTGAATCAGAGGCGTAACTAGAACCTTCAGGGCCCCGGTACAAGAAACCATGAAGGGCCCCCACCTTCCATCCGAGACCTGAGCTTCCAGTTCTGGGAGGGCACCCATGGACATCTGGGTTTTGAAGAAGCACAATGTATGTGTGAAACGTCATCACCCCTTGGTCCGTTGTTTTAGTCCTGGTGACATTCTTTCAATAAACCTGTTAGACGGATATTGGTGTGCAGTTACATTTTTTCACTTGATCTTTATGTTCATGGTTAGGAGCCAGAGCTAGCACCCAGCCCTTAATTTTTGGTGGATTATTATACTCAAGAATGGTGATATGGCGATATCTAAAATGAGTCCCAACACCCTTATATGGGTGCTATCTCTTCAAAATATTGCAGCAGCGCTAAAACTTCAAATGAAAAGTTCATAAATGATTCCTGAAATCATGAATACAGTCTGTACGTAGTGCAGTTTAACCAGTTCTTTCTGTGATATAGTGATGAGACTTCCACCCGGCAGTAATTTCTATCACCACGCAGTGGCGGCTGGTGCTCAAAATTTTTGGGGGGGCGCAAACAAACAGCCTCACTGTGCCATCAAACGCTGCCACTGTGCCCATCAAACGCTGCCACTGTGCCCATTAAACGCTGCCACTGTGCCCATCAAACGCTGCCACTGTGCCCATCAAACGCTGCCACTGTGCCCATCAAACACTGCCACTGTGCCCATCAAACACTGCCACTGTGCCCATCAAACGCTGCCACTGTGCCCCAAGTGCTGCCACTGTGCCCCAAGTTCTGCCACTGTGCCCCAAGTTCTGCCATTGTGCCCCAAGTTCTGCCATTGTGCCCCAAGTTCTGCCATTGTGCCCCAAGTGCTGCCATTGTGCCCCAAGTTCTGCCATTGTGCCCCAAGTTCTGCCATTGTGCCCCTTAAGTTCTGCCATTGTGCCCCAAGTTCTGCCATTGTGCCCCTTAAGTTCTGCCATTGTGCCCCAAGTTCTGCCATTGTGCCCCTTAAGTGCTGCCATTGTGCCCCAAGTTCTGCCACTGTGCCCCTTAAGTGCTGCCACTGTGCCCCCTGCCTGCCCTCTGCACTTACCTTGTCCCGGTGTGCAGCTGGTGACGGCGTCAGGCGACGAGCGGTGTCTCCGTCGGATGTCTTCTCCCGCGCTCCTCCTGTCTTCTTCTGCTGTGATTGGACGCTAGGTGATTGGACGCCTAGCGTCCAATCACAGCGCCTGTGACTTCAGCCAATCAGGTGACAGGTAACAGACCTGGCAACCTGATTGGCTGAGAGGCGGGTCTGTGTTAGGGAAGCGATGTATTCGCTTCCCTAACACAATACTGTGTAATCAGCGAACGCACAGCCGTGCGCCCGCTGTTTACACTTAGGGAAGCCTATTAGAGCACACCGCTCTAATAGGGTCCCCTATTAGAGCTTACAGCTCTAATAGGGGCGCTTCCCGCAACACCCCCCCCCCACTGTAATTCAGATGCCCGGCACCCGATCAGGGGCCGGACACCTGAATAGGGGGCGGCAGAGGTGACAATAGATAGATTCATGCAATGCATAAATCTATCTATTGGTGATAGAGCGGTGCATACTGCAGTGCACTGTGCAAGGCGCCCTTAAAGGGACATGTTTAAATAAATGTTTTTTTTTTTTTTTGGAACTTTTTTTTTTTTATTTTTTTTTTTATTTTTTTTAACTGCAAGGAGGGGGGGGGGGGGGGGCGGCGCCCGGGCGCCCCCTATGGACGGGCCGCCACTGTCACCACGTGTTGGTAAAAATTCCCCTTTGGGGATACACTCACCAGAGCAAAGAAAGATTTAGGCATATCAATCAGAAAACCAATGCACCCTGCAACATCTTTGGTCCGTCCGCCTTTCCTGCTCCTGCATACATCAGAGTGGTTCCCCTCCAATAATATCCAGCATAGAAGAAAAAATATTATTATACTCACCTGGAGCAGCGATCTGTCTCATTACCCATGGACATCCTCCCAGAACCCTGCTCCCCATATGCCAACTAGGGCGTGCATCCAGCACGCTTTTTTTCTGCTCGATGTGCGCCTGTCTCCGCTTAAGCGTCTCATTCCAAAAGCATGCGCTCATTGGCTGAAATCATCCCACAGCAGAGAAAAGAAGCCTGTGTCTCCTATCTCATGTACTAGCCACTTCCGAGAGAAATCTTAAACTACCCCCAGAATATTAGGAGGCCAGAGCAGGCTTTGGTAGTGCACCTTTACACATATTCATATAATCAATATATATAAGACAAGTAAATGAAAAAGGGCAATAATTAACAAACTAGACATCTAAAATGTATATATTATATACATTTCTAAACTAAAAGGAAATTTTGAAAAAATCTTAAAATGTTTTACTAAAATATTTAAAGTATTTAAAATAGCAGGTTCAAGAATTGTCCAAAAAACTGTTTACATCCCAGTCCACATTTAACCCATGTGGAACATAGCTTTTTATGTGGCTTAGTATTTTTCATTATTTGTGTCCGATGGAGAAGAACCCTGCGTGGGCAATCCATTTGTGTACGGACTTTTTATTTTTTTTTGTCCTTTTAATAAAAGTGTGCTGTTGGGCCCTTAAATCTACTTCTTGTCTGATGTGAACTCACTTCGAAAACGCATTTACCACAAGAGCTTAAAATAAGCCAGATCAAAATGGTCACACAAAATCCATGGAATTTTTTCTGACGGATGTTGGCTCAAACTTGTCTTGCATACACACGGTCTCACAAAGTTGTCGGAATTTCCGAACGTAAAGAACACGGTGACGTACAACACGCATGACGAGCCGAAAAAAAATAAGTTCAATAGCCAGTGCGGCTCTTCTGCTTGATTCCGAGCATGCGTGGAACTTTGTGCGTTGGAATTGTGTACACACGTGTGGAATTTTACGCAAAAGGATTTTGCAGTTGGAAAATTTGACTCTGATTTAAAGCACATATAGTAATGCGACCTGACACAACCTAGTTGTAGCAGCGGCAAGCCTCCATCCCTAATATGTGTTCAACATTCGAAAAGAGAAAGAAATGGGACTTTATATGAGGCATGTCACTGAATGGATCCCTTGTTCATACTTTTGATTAAATTGGTTTATTAATTACAAATCACATAATAAAAAGTGTCAATCTTCGATTCGTACGAAACTAATCGCACATGTCTACCATACGGTGGGTTTGTTCTGGATTCACCCATTGTGGGTATATATTGCACATTCTCTCTGTTTGTAGTCCACTTAATTAGTACATTTTACACTATTGCAGTGATTACATACCATTACATACCATTCATCATTTTCATTCACCTACAGGTATAGATCTGTCTTATCTATAGTATTTTCATTTCATATGGTCTTATATTTTTATATCCTTGCAGAGCAGTGTGGACTGTTAAGCATATATCAGACTTATATGGTCGTGACATGGTCACCTGGTCTTTACCCAGCTGCTGTCCCTGGCCAGGATGCGATTCCTCACCTCAGCCCCGGGGGAGATCGATATTCCTGTCCTCTGCATCCCCTTGGACATAGGTTGGGCATCATTTTTTTGGGCTGTATTGTAAGTTATAGACCTTTTTTTTTTTTAAAGATGTTTCTCCGGTTAAAGGGTATCCCATATTTATAGATATTATTTGTTTCATTTCAGAGCATTTTTACTCCTGATGACTGGCATGAGCCATGAAACGTGTGTCGAGTATACATCCAACCAAAGCCCAGACAAGTTTGGCTCACCATGAGCAATTGCTTATGTTTATTGATTTTATGAATGGATGCGTGGTTTTATGCATTTGCATTGCTAACCATGTTGTATTTTACTCTGTATAACAACTGTATATTTTGTATTTTCTAAATAGGTTCCTTTAAGCTAGTGCATTGTTGGTTCACTTACCTTTTCCTTCGATTTCCCTTCTAAATGTTTTTTTTCTCTGTTTTCTTTGTCTGAATTTCTCACTTCCTGTTCCTCCTCAGTAAGCTGTTCTGGCTGACTAAACACCGCTCGGATGATGGTGTGAAGTTTACTGGGAAGAAACAGGAAGTGAGAAATTCAGACAAAGAAAAAAAACATTTAGAAGGGAAATCAAAGGAAAAGGTAAGTGAACCAACAATGCACTAGCTTAAAGTGGATGTCATAATGTAGAAAATGAGATTTCCTTTCATTTGAGCCCAGTCTTGCCACACAGATTTACTCCAGCCCTGAGAAATCCTCTTTTATTGTTCAGTTAGAAATATCTTGACAAAGTGCTGAAAACTTTGTCAAAAACGCCCCCTTGCTGTGAGTGACAGGTGATTTACATATCTCATGCACTAGCCTGAGACAGACACAGACCACAGATCCACAGACCAGAGTGAAAGAAAATGTATTCTCGTGTGAACAGCAAGAAGAATATAGGGGAGATGTATGTAGTCAGAGTTGGGTAGAGTAGAACATCCAGTGATCTGATGATTGTTATAGTGCAGTGTGTGTGTCTGAGGTCACCTGATCACAGATAACATTCCTTTCCATCATTGTTATGTGGGGGAGGGGTGAATTTCTCACTTTTTATAATTACACAGGATGTGCCTGTCTCAGGCTAGTGCATGAGATTTTTTTGGGGGTTTACATCCACTTTAAAGGAACCTATTTAGAAAATAAAAAACAAACCTTTACAACCCCTTTAACCACATGCCGACCGGCGCACGACGATATACGTCGACAGAATGGCACGTACAGGCAGGAGGGCGTATATATACGTCCCTCCTTTCGCCTGTCCGTGCCATCGGGAGCGCGCCGGGAGCGGCGCGCTCCCGCGCCGGTCGGGACCCCCGTGAGTCCGGCCCCGGTCCCCGTGGACTCGATCGCCGCGGGGACTCCCGCGATCGTCTCACGGAGCGGCTGAACGGGGAGATGCCGAGATAAACAGCATCTCCCTGTTCTGCCTAGCAACTAGTGACGCCGATCTCTGCTCCCTGTGATTGGAGCAGAGATCAGCATTCACTAGCTGACAGCCACGCCCCCCCACAGTAAAAAACACACCCCTAGGCCTACTTAACCCCTACACTGCCACCTTGTGGTTAACCCCTAAACTGCTAGTGTCATTTATACAGAAATCAATGCATTTAATTGCATTAATTGCTGTAAAAATGACAATGGTCCCAAAAATGTGTCAAAAATGTCCGATGTGTCCGCCATAATGTCGCAGTCACAAAAAAAATCGCAGATCTCCGCCATTAATAATAAAAAAAAAATTATTAATAAAAATGCTATAAAACTATCCCCTATCTTGTAAACGCTATAACTTCTGCGCAAACCGATCAATAATCGCTTATTGCGATTTTTTTTACCAAAAATATGTAGAAGAATACGTATCGGCCTAAACTGAGGAAAAAAAATGTTTTTTTATATATTTTTTGGGGATATTTATTATAGCAAAAAATAAAAAATAATGCATTTTTTTCAAAATTGTCGCTCTATTTTTGTTTATAGCGCAAAAAATAAAAACCGCAGGGGCGATCAAATACCACCAAAAGAAAGCTCTATTTGTGGGAAAAAAAGGACGTCAATTTTGTTTGGGAGCCACGTTGCACGACCGCGCAATTGTCAGTTAAAGCGACGCAGTGCCGAATCGCAAAAAGGGGCCTGGTCCTTTGGCTGCAAATTGGTCCGGTCTGAAAGTGGTTAAACAAGTGTATCATAGTAAACTGTGTCCTGTATCCCAGATTGACACTTTTTATTATGTGATTTGTAATTAATAAACCAATTTAATCAAAAGTATGAACAAGGTATCCATTCAGTGACATGCCTCATATAAAGTCCCATTTCTTTCTCTTTTCGAATGTTGAACACATATTAGGGATGGAGGCTTGCCGCTGCTACAACTAGGTTGTGTCAGGTCGCATTACTATATGTGCTTTAAATCAGAGTCAATGGCTTGGTATATTGGACAGCTTTTTTTATCTAAAGCCCCATACACACGGTCGGATTTTCCGATGGATTCTGTCCTATCGGACAATGTTGTCGGAAATTCCGACCGTGTGTAGGCACCATCGGACAGTTTCCATCGGATTGTCCGACGGACAAAGTTCTATCTCCTGCTGGAAAAATTTTCCGACAACAAAGTCCGATCACACCAATTCCGATCGTGTGTAGCGAATTCTGACGGACAAAGTGCCACGCATGCTCAGATCACATTACAAGACCAAAGCTATTGGCTACTAGCCTCTACGTAGTCCCGTCACCACATTCAGAATGGTCGGATTTTCCAACAACAAAGTCCGACCGTGTGTATGCAACACCAGTGTTGGACTAAATCCGTCGGACAAAATCCGATGGATTTTGTGGTCGGATTTTCCGACCGTGTGTATGGGGCATAAGAGAAATTCCCAAAACATGGCCTGTTGGGGGTACTTGAGGACAGGGTTGAGAACCATTTCTTTACAGGACATCTTAGGCTTTAGATTGCACTCCACATTTTAAATCGAACATAAAATACCAGCGTAGTGTCAAATTTTCAGCTGTCCTGCAGTATGTAGTATGTAGAAAGTGCAAACTGTGGGTCTTTATAAACAGGCTTAGCTCTTATTGCCTGATATGTCAAGAACACTGACTGTAGAGCAATTACATACAATGTAAGGTCTGCTGATTACTATTTTATTATTGTTATACATGATTTATATAGAGCCAACAGCTTTACATTGCTTTACAATATAAAGGGAGACAGAATAATAACAATACAGTAAAATACAATAGGGTTAAGAGGGCCCTTCTTATAAAAGCTTACAAGGTCATAACAGTGAGGGATAAGTTGATGGAAGAATTAAAAGTCCAGTTGCTAGGTGAAGGTGAGCGAGGCTTCTCTGAAGAGATGAGTTTTCAGGGACTGACTAAGGGAAGTCAGAGTAGGAGATAGCTGGACAGCTAGAGATAGATAGTTCCAAAGGATGGGAGAGGCTCTGGAGAAGTCCTGGAGATGAGCATGGAAGGACACAAGAGAGCAGGAAGTCTTCTTGAAAGGAGCAAATTTATTTTGCTGGGCAATCTAAAGCCAGTGGAGGGATTGGCAGATGAGTCTGGTAGTAGGATTCATGATAGACTCGAGAGGAGTAGATTGTAAAGAGGTAGGCCTAATGCCGCGTCCACACGATCAGAATTCTCGTCGGAAAAAGCTCTGATAGAATTTCCGACGGACCTCCGCTCAAACTGCCTTGCCTCCACACGGTCACACCAAATTCCGACCGTCAAGAACGCGGTGACGTGCAACACTACAACGAGTCGAGTTCAATGCTTCCGAGCATGCGTCGAATTGTTTCCGATAGAAACCTTTTCCGTCGGAAAAATTGAGAACATGCTCTCAATACTTTGCTGTCGGAAATTCGGCCAGCAAAATTCCGATGGAGCCTACACACGGTCACATTTTCCGATGAAAAGCTCTCATCTGTCTTTTTCAGGCCGGAATTCCGATCGTGTATACGCGGCATAAGAGAAGTGAGTGCAGTAGTCAAAGATAACAGGGATGTGAATGAATAGCTTTGCGGTTTTATTAGTTAAATGGGGCCAATGTGTTATTATTATACAGGATTAAGAGTGGGGCTACTACAGATAGCAAAAAATATTATCTTGAGTTCTGTGTCAATAATATTAAAGCTGAACTTCAGGCAAAGATCTAAATACACAGGTGAAATACATATACTGTACATATATAACATATTTAAGAGCCAAAGGATTTGTATCTCTGTCCATCTAGTTCTGAGATTTATACAGCTAATGGATGGACAGAAAATCATTCACATTACAAGAATGGAATACACTGCTAACACCAATCTGCCTCCAAACTGCTGATTGGACAGTGAAGAAGGAGTTGCAAATGGATGAGGTCATCCCTCTACTCACTCTGCTCTCTTCTGTTGACAAGCTTTCTCCTTTTCGGCATATGTGCATACGGTACACCTCACCTGAATGTGCCTCCCTCAGCCAGTGTGTCAGAGAAATACCATACTCCAGCGCCGGGTTCCTAGAATGCGCACGCGCGGTAGAGCGGCTCGGCAGTCCACACAGGTACGCGGGGCAGCGGGTGCGCATGCGCGGGTTCGCGGCGCTCGGGTATGTGTTGTAGCTCACCCAGTGCGGCTCACGTCTATTCGCGGCTCTGTCAGAAAGCGAGTGCGCATGCGCACTCGTCCGGGTACCCCACCTGACCATTTACCTGGCCTATAAAAGGCCTTCTCCTTTCCTTCACTAATTGCTGGTTTGTTGTCTCTACTTCATGAGTCCCTGGCTCCAGTCCCTTGTATCCTGTACCTTGTATCCTGTACCTGCTTGATTACCTGTGCTTGACCCGGACCTCTTCTGACCACCGCTGCTGTTACCTGTGTTTGACCCCTGGCTTGCCTCTTGGATATCCTTCTGCCTGATCATCTGTGCTTGACCCCCGGCTTGCCTCCTGGACATTCTCTGAGTTACTTACCTGTGTTTGACCCCTGGCTTGCCTCTTGGATATCCTTCTGCCTGATCATCTGTGCTTGACCCTCGGCTTGCCTCCTGGACATTCTCTGAGTTACTTACCTGTGTTTGACCCCTGGCTTGCCTCTTGGATATTCTTCTGCCTGATCATTTGTGCTTGACCCCCGGCCTGCCTCCTGGACATTCTCTAGTTGCTTACCTGTGTTTGACCCTTGGCTTGCCTCTTGGATATCCACCTGCCTGATCACCTGTGTTTCAGCCTCGGCCTGCCTTCTGGACATTCTCCAGTTACTTACCTGTGTTTGACCCCCTGGCTTGCCTTCTGGACATTCTCTTGTTGCTACCTGTGTTGACCCCTGGCTTGCCTTCTGGATACCCTCTTGCCTGACTACCTGTGCTTGACCCTCGGCCTGGCTTTCTGGACTTCCAGTTCACGTATGCACCCCAGGATCATCCTCCAGTGTGTGTTCCGGTACCTCTACAGCCTCTGCCTCATCTTGGTCCTGCCAGGTGTCTACTTCCAGTGCAGCTTCAGCCACACACGGTCTACACCGCTACTGCACACCACCTGCAACCCACCTGCTGGCAACCCGTGCATCTTTGTGCCCGGTGCCCACTGTACCCATTCCAGGGACATCGTGCACCTAGTCGCAAGGGGAGCAGCTCTCAGCATTTCGGCCCGGGTGAGTACCTGTGACACAGTGTGAGCACCACTGTTCTGTTGGAAATTACAAGAGGCTGAAATTAAATCAAATCCAGGTATTTAAGAAAAATATATTTTAATTCATAAAAATGTGACGTATTAGTAAATGTTTTGTATATCTGTCTGGGGTTCAGCAATAATAAAGTGCAAAAAACATTCACAGAACATCCATTATGCCTATTTAGAGGTTAACTAAAGCTAAACTATACGTGGCACCCTAACCACATGTACCCTGCCTGTTCTATAAGCTAAATATATTTTATTTTTGATGAAGCAGACTAAATGTGATCAGAGGATGGCCCTGTTGGCACCAGGATTGTTGGCAATAATGAGCTGGGTGGAAAATTGTCAGCTGAATAGTGTCTGCATCTAATCAGATGCAGGCCCTGTTTGGGTATTTGGACAGCAACAAGATTCATCCATCCGCACTATTTAGCATGGGTGGAGAAATCTATAGGTGTATAGCCAGCTTTACTATACCCAGTGTGTGCCTGTATGAGGGCCATCCCTCTTGATCAGGGGGTCAAGCCATTTAGGATTAGGACTTTGATACTGGAGTAGACATTGGATGAGTGAGCTTCTTCCCCCAGAACAACCTCACAGTCCATAAGTTGGCTCCTTCTGGTTCCCTCTAAATAACCTTGGGGATCCTTTAGAAAAATGATCCCGGGTGAACTCATAAGTGTTATCCTTTACACCACATGTGCTAAACACAAGGCCCACTGGCAAAATCTGGCCCTTGCACCTCTCTTGCAGCTGTGACATCTCCATTGTTTCCGCCCCCACGTTGTCTTAGCTGTTGGCGGCAAAGAGGAGGACAGAACACCCCCGCCAGATCGTGCACTCTTCTGTGGAGTCGCGGAGAGGCTCGTCTCTGCCCCTCCCACCATATCAGCAGTCAGCAGCAGAGAGGAGAGCAGAGCTCCTACTACAGATCCTGTGCCTTCCTGTACAGCCGCACAATCGCCTCATCTCTGCCACCCCTGGTATCAGCATTCAGCAGATTCCACCAGCTGACTTCAGCCCTTCTCTGGTCCTCCTCCAGAACCTGCACTTTCTGCTTCCCAGTTCTGCCCCCAGGTTGATCCTAGCAGCAGAACAAGGTAAGGAGGTGCACAGAAATGTAAGGGAGGATAAGGGACTCTTGACTCCTGATTGTAGGGGGAGCTCTTGACAATTGATGTAAGGGGGGTTGGGTGCTTCAGTCTTACAGATACAACTGGCCCTTTCAGGGCAACCATAATGCATATGCCGCCCATGATGAAATTCAGTGTAGCACCCTCCTAGATAGGTGCTAGGAAGTGTATATCGTTTTTGGCTTTTCAGCTTAACAGAGAATTAGACAGACAAATTTAGGTGCTGTCTGCTTAACTGAGAGCAGTGATTGATAAGTGAGGTCTGCTCAGAGTGCTCTGGGTGCGGCTCATGCTGTCTTGATGTTTTGCACTGATCCAATAGTAAGAAGGCATATTGGATAGTGGGAGGAAACCCTGATAGATGAGAGCATGGATGTAGATACAGCCCTGGGCAATTAGAAAGGGATGTGCCCCAAGGAATGTTGGGTGCCTTTATTTAAGTTTGAGGAGCACATGGGCTCGGGGGTTCCAGTCCAGCTGACCTCAGAGGAGAGAGGTTCAGTTGGGGAGGAGGTGGCTGCCTCTTCCCAGCGTGGAAGGCCATGCGGCCTCAGATTACAGATCTGAGGGCATGAAGCCTGCAAGCTACAACCCAGGGTTCCTGTGCAAGCTGACTGAGGGAGAAAGTCTATGGATCTGGTTGTGTGTCACTGGTATAGAGTGTCGCTTGGAAGTTGGAAGGAGGCTACCAGCTGTCCCTGGACATTTTGTGAGTACAGACCCTGAATGGATCCCGGAGACTGAGTGGGTTGCTAAAATGTCCCTCAGGTCCTAGAAGTCAGCATACTGGGTGTGTGAGCTAAAGGAGACACTGGCTAGTGTCTTGAAGACATGAGTCTAATGACAAAGTCCACTGAGTCTTTTCTGCTATAGAGAGACTTATTCTTCCATACAGACCCTGTATGGTTCAGTAGATAATCCGCTTACGCAGTTCTACAGGGAGAGTTGTCCTCACTTGTGCATAGTTCATTTGGAGTATCCTACTAATTCCCTTCTCCTATCCAAGTTCTCCAAATAAAACATAAAAACAAATCCCCTAGACTGGTCATTGGAGACAACGAGCGGAAGAGTGTGTGCACCTGGCTGTGTGAAATACCATGTAACTGGCTGCAGGATAATCAGTGGGAAGCCCAGGGACAAGTATTCCAGCAGTTCCTGTGGGAGCAGTGCTACATGGGTTTGACACCCCATCCCATAAGAGAGCGGACATCAGGACCGCCATCCCTCGCTATAAAACCAGAACTCAAACTGATGCTGTGTATCTCTCTCTTTTTCTCCTCCCAGCACAGCAATAAAATAATGGCAAATAAAGCTTCAACAAACTCCAAAAAGAAGGCAGTGAAAAAAAAAAAAAAAGTTGTTGCAGAACATCACTCAACATCTCTTTAGAAGTAACCCAATGCTTGATTAGTCCCATAATTAGGTGGATCTGTCTTCCTATCTTCTTTCACAAAAATGTTGCCTTCATACATGTTAATTGACACTTATACTTAGCAGGGCATGATTCTTTTTTGAGATCTTTGCTGTGCTGCCCCACGGGATGCCACAACATCCTCTTCAAAAGTTCCCCAGCCAGGTTCTGCGATACACTACAATCTTCATTTATTCCTAAAGTAAGTCTACTGTTGGGATGAATAATGGACAGCTTTCCAGAGGAATGAATGGAGATCGCAGTATGCATGCAGGGAGGAAGAACAGCCTTGCTGGGAGACTTTTTTAAAAAGAAGGCTCTTCAGTGCTTAGCAAAGAACTTGAAAGATCAGATGCAGGTAAATGTAAAGCCTCATACACACGATCGAACCGTGGACCAACTTTCCTGTGGATTTTTGTCCAAAGGGCGTTGGCCCCAAGTTAGTATTGCATACACACGGCAGGACTTTTTCAGCCAACTTTCACCAAATCACTTGGTTTTTCTGCACTTTTCCGCCACCTTTGGTCAACTTCTGTATTGTTGTCTGATCTTTTGCATTGGTTCTGCATTGGTTTGTACAAAAGTCCGTTGGTTTTGTGTACACACGGTCGGACTTTGGTCCATCGGACTTTTGTTGGCAGAAAGTTGGTCCGTTCGCACAGCCAACAAAAGTCCGATGAAACCTGGAAAAAGTTGGTCCGATGGAGCGTACACACGGTCGGATGTTGGTCCAAACCAGCTAATTTGCATGTTGGTTGTCAAAAAGTCAGATCGTGTGTACGGGCCTTTAAGCCTCATACACACGATCGGACCGTGGACCAACTTTCCTGTGGATTTTTGTCCAAAGGGCGTTGGCCCCAAGTTGGTATTGCATACACACGGTAGGACTTTTTTCAGCCAACTTTCACCAAATCACTTGGTTTTTCTGCTCTTTACCGCCACCTTTGGTCAACTTCTGTATTGTTGTCTGATCTTTTGCATTGGTTCTGCATTGGTTTGTACAAAAGTCCGTTGGTTTTGTGTACACATGGTCGGACTTTGGTCCATCGGACTTTTGTTGGCAGAAAGTTGGTCCGTTCGCACAGCCAACAAAAGACTGATGAAACCTGGAAAAAGTTGGTCCGATGGAGCGTACACACAGTCGGATGTTGGTCCAAAACAGCTAATTTGCATGTTGGTTGTCAAAAAGTCCGATCGTGTGTATGGGCCTTTAGACTTACAAGAGGTGCTGAGTAAGGATGGGTGAACAGTTTGTCCCGAGCATAAGTTCGGGCCAAACTTTTGTTGTTCAGACGTCCGGCGAACAGCCGAACAAACAGATCGTTTGACCATTTGTTCGGCCCCCCGAACTGACCACAATGCATTGTGACGCTGAACAGTGCATTGCAAGCCCTGATTGGCTGAAGCAGTGAAAGCTTCAGCCAATCAGGGCACAGAGCACTGTCAGAGTCATGATTGAACACTGTCATCATGACTTTATCTAATCATGGCTCATTCCCGCCCCACAGTATAAAAGTATTCTTTCAATGGCAGCCATTTTCAGTGTGATTTCGTTGTGGAGAGAGATAGAACAGGGCTCTGTTCAGTGCTATTAGTTAGTGTGCTATACTGTGCTATTTTGCTTCAATTGTCAGTGTAGAATATTCATTTAGTGTCAGTCTAGGGATAGTAAGAGTGTAGTGAGTCCTCAGGCAGGGCAGCATTTCCTCTGTTTAGTGAGTTTGCCAGTGCTATCCAGGCACAGCATGCAGAGGAGGTGGTGGACTGGCTTACTAAACTTCCTCATCCTCCTCATCCTCTGTCACGCAAGCAGAGACATATGTGCCTCCTTGTCCACATCTATTCCTGCCATAGCCCCAACATCAGCCATGGAGGAGTCAGCTGAGTTATTTGACCACAGCGTCAGCCACTTACACCTTGATGATGACCAGTCATTATTGGATTCAGATGTTGGTTCTGAGGTTGAGGATGACAGGAACATGAGCCTAGAGAGAGGAGAGAACACTGGTAGACAAATTGGCATTCATGTTCCTCCAGTGGTAATGATGATTATGGAGGAGATGGTGACGATGATGATGATGAGGTCAATGATTCGACTTGGGTGCCAGATAGAGGAGAGGAGGAAACTGAAGGTGAGGGGTCACAACCCCAAGGAGGCCAACATCAAGAAAGAGCCATCCTATTCGATCACATTCTGCAGCTGTTATCTCCTGGCCCAGTCCCCAAAGCTCAGCTGTCTGGACCTTTTTCAGCACACCACCAGCTGTAGACTGTAGCCAGCAAATTTGCCCCATCTACTGCAGTGCAAAAAAAATACAGTCCCTGCCACCCACATGCTCAGTGCCTAGATGCAAGCTTGTCAAAGCTCTTGGCTCTCCAACTTCTGCCTTTCAGCCTGGTAGATTCTGCCCCCTTCCATGAATTCGCACAATGTGCTGTACCACAATGGCAGGTTCCCAGTCGCTACGACTTTTCATGTAAGGCCATTCGATCAAGTGGAAGAGAATGTTTTGTCATTGTTGGGCAAAGCAGTCAGCCGTAAAATCCCCCTTACTGCTGACACATGATCCAGCAAGCATGGGCAGGGACAATATATTTAGTTCACACCACACTGGGTAACGCTGCTTGCAACTCGAAAGGATGCAGGACAGTGCTTGGTGCTGCAGCTTGTTATGCCCCCACTGTCTCCATACAGCTGGTGGTGATGATGCCAGACCTGTGAGCTCTACCCCCTCCCTCCTCCTCCTCTGCCACCTCCATGCCCTCCTTTGCAGAATTGTCCTATGAACATCAGGTACCCCCTAAGCGTTCAAAGGGCCATTTCCATAATCAGTCTAAAAGGTGCCATGCAGTGCTTCAGCTGGTGTGTTTAGGGGACAGTAACCACACCAGAGCAGAGATTCTTGCAGCTCTGCAGGGACAGGCCCAGAGGTGGTTCACACCATGCCATCTGGAGCCAGGAATGGTGGTGTGTGATAATGGCTCAAACCTCCTGTCTGCCTTTAGAATGGGAAAGTGGACACATGTGCCATGCCTGGCACATGTCCTCAATTTGGTGGTGCAGTGTTTTCTAAATATGTACCCAGGGTTGCAAGACGCACTAAAGCTGGCCAGAAAAGTCTGTAGCCATTTCAGGCGGTCATACACAGCCAGTGCTCGGTTGGCTGAAATTCAGTGGGAAATCCACCTGCCCGTAAACCGCCTGATTTGTGACATGCCCACCAGATGGAACTCAACTTTGTCAATGCTGCAGCGGCTATACATGCAGCAGAGGGCTGTCAACGAGTACATATGCGAATACAACACAACGACAGGCTCAGGCTGCCTGGGCTTTTTTCCTCCACGCCAATAGCTGATCATTAAGGATGCATGCACTGTATTGTCACCATTTGAGGAGGCCACAAGGGTGGTGAGCTATGACAGTGCATGCATCAGTGACACAATCCCTGTTGTGTTCCTGCTGGAGCAGACTCTGTGTGGCATTATGGATAGGGCACTGGAGGCAGAGCAGCAGGAGGAAGAGGAGGACTTCCTTTTCTCTCGAGGCCCACTTTATCCACAGAGAGTGCAGAAGATAAAATCTCTTGAGGACACGTTAAAGAGGATTTTATTGAACGTTTTTCCTGACTCCAGTAGTTGCAGTGTTGTGGAAAACTTTGTTTTGAGTCTTCTGTTGGTCAAGAGAGGAGCGTTGGAGAAGGCGTCTACCTAAGTGAGGCTTTTCAGAATTTTTTTAGTCCTCGCCGCCCAGGGCTGTTAGCTTCCATATCCCTTCAGCAGAGTCTGCATCACATGGTGGACGATTACCTTGGGGCCAAAACAGAGATGGAGAGTTTTCCAGCTGACGATCCACTGACTTACTGGGTCATGAGAATAAACCACTGGTCAGAAATTGCCCAGTATGCTATTGAGTTGTTGGGCTTTCCTGCATCCAGCATTCTTTCAGAACGGGCATTCAGTGCTGCAGGAGGTTTCGTTACCGATCGTAGAACGCTTCTGTCCACAGACTCTGTGGACCATTTGACTTTTATAAAAATGAATCAGTCCTGGATTACCAGCTATGTAGCCCCTGATGCCAATGTCACTGACTGTCACTGTCTTCCTGGGTAGGGATGAGCCGAACACCCCCCCCGTTCGGCTCGCACCAGAACCCGCGAACGGACCTAAAGTCCGTGCGAGCTTTAGAACCCTATTAGTTATAATGGATGCGAACGTTCTAAATTAAAAGTGCTAATTTTAAAGGCTAATATGCATGTTAATGTCATAAAAAGTGTTTGGGGACCTGGGTCCTGCCCCAGGGGACATGTATCAATGCAAAAATTTTTTTTTAAAACAGCCGTTTTTTCAGGAGCAGTGATTTTAATAATGCTTAAATTGAAACAATAAAAGTGTAATATTCCTTTAAATTTCGTACCTGGGGGGTGTCTATAGTATGCCTGTAAAGGGGCGCATGTTTCCCGTGTTTAGAACTGTCTCTGCGCAAAGTGTCATTTTTGAAAGTAAAAAAGCTATTTAAAATCACTCGCGGCTAATGTTAATTCACGGCTCCCGTAACACAGAGAACAGTGATTCATTGAAACTCATTCATAAAAAAAAGTCATTGATAAAAAATAAAAAAAATAAAAAAAATGAAAAAAAAAAAAGCGTAGGGGTCCCCCCAAATTCAATAACCAGGCCCTTCAGGTCTGGGATGGATAATTAAGGGGGACCCCAGCCAAAAAAAAAATGGCGTAGGGTCCCCCTCAAAATCCATACCAGACCCTTGAGGTCTGGTATGGATTTTAAGGGGAACCCTAGCCAAAAAAATGGCGTGGGGTCCCCCTCAAAATCCATACCAGACCCTTATCCGAGCACGCAACCTGGCAGGCCGCAGGAAAAGAGGGGGGGACGAGAGCGGCCCCCCCTCTCGCCTGAACCGTACCAGGCCACATGCCCTCAACATTGGGAGGATGCTTTGGGGGTCTAAGACCCCTAAAGCACCTTGTCCCCATGTTGATGAGGACAAGGGCCTCTTCCCCACAACCCTGGCCGGTGGTTATGGGGGTCTGCGGGCGGGGGGGCTTATCGGAATCTGGAAGCCCCCTTTAACAAGGGGACCCCCAGATCCCGCCCCCCCCCTGTGTGAAATGGTAAGGGGGTACAAAAGTACCCCTACCATTTCACCAAAAAAGTGGCAAAAAATGGTAAAAATGACAGGAGACAGTCTTTGACAATTCCTTTATTAAAATCTTCTTTCTTCTTTCTTCATCCTTCGGATTCTTCATCTTCTCCTTCCTTCATCTTCTTCCATCTTCTTCTTCCATTTTCTTCTTCCTCCGATCCGCTTCTTCTTGCGCTGGTCTTCTCGTCCTTCTCATCCGGCATCTTCTTGCATCGGCGTCGGCGTCGGTGTCTTCTTGGGCCGCTCCGCGCAATGGGAGGCTCCCGCTGTGTGAGGCTCCGCTCCATCTGACAGGTCTTTTAAAACGGAGGGCACCTGGTGACCCCGCCCCCCTCTGACGTCATGGGGAAAGCCATCATGGAATTCCCCATGACGTCCCTGTGCGTCAGAGGGGGCGGGGTCACCAGGTGCCCTCCATTATAAAAGACCTGTCAGACGGAGCGGAGCCTCACACAGCGGGAGCCTCCCATTGCGCGGAGCGGCCCAAGAAGAGACAGAGACACCGATACCGACAACGCCGACGCCGACGGAAGAAGATGCCGGACGAGTAGGACGAGAAGACCAGCGCAAGAAGAAGCGGATCGGAGGAAGAAGAAAATGGAAGAAGAAGATGGAAGAAGATGAAGGAAGGAGAAGATGAAGAAACCGAAGGATGAAGAAAGAAGAAAGAAGATTTTAATAAAGGAATTGTCTTTTCCTGCGGCCTGCCAGGTTGCGTGCTCGGATAAGGGTCTGGTATGGATTTTGAGGGGGACCCCACGCCATTTTTTTTGGCTAGGGTTCCCCTTAAAATCCATACCAGACCTCAAGGGTCTGGTATGGATTTTGAGGGGGACCCTACGCCATTTTTTTTTTTTTTTTTGGCTGGGGTTCCCCTTAATATCCATCCCAGACCTGAAGGGCCTGGTTATTGAATTTGGGGGGACCCCTACGCTTTTTTTTTTTGTTTTTTATTAATGAATGACAGCTCTCTGTGTTACAGGAGCCATCAATTCATTAGCCGCGAGTGATTTAAATAGCTTTCTTCCTGCAAAAATGACACTTTTTTGCAGGGAAAGTTCTAAGCACAGGAAACCTGCCCTCCTTCACAGGCCACCTATAGACACCCCCCAGATGTGATACTGCAATGCTGTTCTAACAGCATGCACACACATATCCCCAGAAATAAAGCACATATTGTTGTCAGCAGTCAGCAGCACACTGACACGCTGACACTGTCTGAAACATAATATGCGAGGCCGCCGGCGCGGCGGCCTCTTATACCGTGGGGCGTGTACTAAAGCCCCTGAGCTATAATTGGCTACAGGCATCCTGCCTGTAGCCAATTATGGCTCTCCTCGCTGCCGGCGCTGTGATTGGCCAAGCATGCGGGGTCACAGTGCATGCTTGGCCAATCATCAGCCAGCATTGCACTGCGCGGGCCGCAATGCATTGCGGGGCCGCTCGCATCACACGAATTTGATGCGAGCGGCCCCAATAGTTCTGGGCTCGCCGAGCGAGCGAACACCCGGTGCTCGATTCGAACATGGGTTCGAATCGAACACCGGGCTCATCCTTATTCCTGGGATGTGGAATCTCTGCAGGACTTTGAGGCTGCCTAGCTTTGAGGGTGTTCAATCATTTAATCTGGAAGAATGTTTTTGGTATAGGTTTCATGGGCACAATTAACACCCAAAGACCAATTTTTCAGCACCTGTTTGACAGGTGGATATCATTGCAATTTTTTTACAGCAAGGACAATTCTTGATTTTATCAAGAGTAACTCTATAGGGTTATGGTGGGAAGGTGTCACCGACACCCGAAGATCATTTTATCTGCACCTGTTTGACAGGTGCATATTGCAATTTTTTACAGCAAGGCCAATTCTTTCTTTCATCAAGAGTACCTCTATAGCAGGGGTCTCCAAACTATGGCCCTCCAGTTGTTCAGTAACTGCATCCCATCATGCCTAGTCATGTCTGTGAATGTCAGAGTTTTGCAATGCCTCATGGGATGTGTAGTTCCACAACAGCTGGAGGGCCGTAGTTTGGTGATCCCTGCTCTATAGGGTTACGGTGGGAAGGCGCCACCGACACCCAAAGACCAATTTTTACGCACCCGTTACTTCTATCCAAAGTCAAAGTGACACCAGAATGTATCCAAAAAATCTCTAATCTTGTTCCCAGTGCACTACATTGTGGCCTCATCATACACATTGGCTCCTCAGCTGTTGCTGAGCAAAATAAAGGCAGCTTGCAGGGAAAAGGTCCTTTTTTTGCTTTATAAATGCAATTACTGCTGCAGCAGATTCTAGACATGGTACGGATCTGCCACTTTACAGGTAGACTAAGGGGACCCCCCAGGCACTATATTGGAAGAAATTTTTAATTTTAATGCTTTCACTTTAAAAATAAAAAAATCACTGCTCATTTAAAAAAAAAAAAAATTGATACATGGCCCCCAGGGCAGGACTGGGACCCTTATAACCATTGCATGCCCAATTACTTGCATATAAGTCTTCAAAATGGGCACTTTTGATTTTTGACATTCAGGTCCCATTGACTTTAATGGGGTTCATTATTCGGGTCCGAATTTTCACAGTGTTCGAAAGTTCTGGTGCGAACCGCACAGGGGTCCATTTGGCCCATCCCTAGTGCTGGGGGAGGTGGGCTTTTAAGGATAACTGTACTCAAATTACAGTATATAGTATACTTTAGTCAAAATCAAAATCATATACAGTATGTAGGGATTGTGCTTTAAAGAAAAGTATTACTGATCAAAATGTACTGCAGCTAGGCAGTAGTCACCTTGAAGAAAGGCGTAACTAGAACGTTCAGGGCCCCAGTCACTTGTCATTGAATGTCCATGTAAGTTGCAATATGTGTGGAGAACCACTAGACGCCTCTTTAAGAGGATAGGCGAACATATTGATAATAATAAAGGTTTCTGAGGACATCATTTATCTTGGCACTTTAATGAATACCATGGGAGAGATCCAAGAGGGTTGACATTCTATGGCATAGATAAAAATCAATAAGCACCGGAGAGGTAATAACAAGAAAATGGAAGTGTCCAAAAATGAGACGCAATGGATTTAGGAATTAGAACCTTTGGTCCCGGGGGGCTCAATGTCGATATAGACTTAAATGGTTTTATCGCACAGATTTTTAAAGTTTGAGGTTATGTGGGGTTCCTCTTTAAGTTTATTCATTGGAGACCGGTGCATAATATGGGGGCTGGAGTTCCTCCTTAAAAAGGTTTTGATAAAAATTTAATTTACTGTAGTACTACAGTAATTGTAATAATGAGCAGTTCCCCTTTAGGATTTAAATAGAAGAGCATGCAGGGATGGAGCAATTACATTTATAGTATGGGGCTAGAGTATCACAATAAGTGAATCTTTGGCAATTCCCTCATAATCCAGCATTTTTATATTTTTAATTTTAATTTTTATTTACATTTATTTTTATTTATTCTTATTTGTATAATGTAGTGTGGAGAGCAGAGCACAAGATGCTGTCGGAGGACATTGCGGGAAGCATGGTTGCTCAACTGAAAAGGAATTTATGTTGCCTGAACCTGATCAAGAGTCTGAATAGTATAGATTGCCAGTCCCAGTTTAAAGTTCTTATTTCTGTATTAATTGTTGCTTTTGGAGAGGTCTGGAGTCAATTATTTTGACTATATGGGTATTCTGTTCCCTAATCCCAACCTCCCTGAATTTATTGAGCCTTAATAAACTATTTAAATCCTCCAAAGTGACTGTCACACAATTTCTTCCATCCCACAAAGAGTAATGATTCCACCCTGAGGTTTGAAATGCTAGCCCACCAGGCTACCTGGAGGTCCTCATCTACGTTGTACTTCACAGGGGTAGGAGGGGGTGCTACAGATATGTAGCGCCATAACCCCTTGGGGCGGCTGAATTTTTCTGTGCTTACCAATTACCTCCTCTGCCTTGTAGCTCATCGTTCTTGTCAAGGGGTTCCCAGGGTTGATACCCAGTAACTGTAGAGACTGACACTTGAATTCCTTTTTAGGATTTTTATTTGCTTAAAACGTTGAACAAAAACCCAGTCTCTGAGTTGGGAATAGAGGGTATAGGATGAAGTTTAGCTTAGGTACTTTGAAACTGCTGACATACAATAAATTTCTCTCTAGATGATCCAGGTAGTAGCCACTCGCAACTGGATAACTCAACTGGTGGATAAATCCTTGCTTTTAGATCTAGCAGCCAACAAGTGATTTAGCTTAGCAAGGTCTCTGCCACAGACTTGGTTGTGAAACTTTAGATGAACGTAAAAGTCTCTCACAAGAACTTAGTTGTAACTGAAAGATAAAGTTAGGAACTTTTCTTACAGTACCAGTATCTTGCACCCGGTCCGGCGATACCATAAGAAATGTGGATTCAATTAGAGTCCTTACAGCTCAGCTTCCAGGCTCTTACCGAGCAGCCAGCCTCCTGCATGGCCCTCCTCCGAAGAGTCCTCCCCTAGTTGCATGTAGAGTTGCTGGGCCTCTCCAAACCTAAGACGGCACCGGAACACTTTAGAATCCTCCTTCCAGTTACTGCGCCTCAAGCTAGCCAGTTCCAAGGCTCGGAAACTGATGGATCCACACCCCAGCCATGAGGGCCTCTGGGGGCTGGTCAGGAGGACCAGGACCATGGAGACAGCAACAGCTTCTGGACCGGAACCCCTTAGGGTACTGGTCAGGTCCGGAACCCAGAACCACGTGACTTCCGCACCTTAAGTACCCTCTCCCGGAATACACAGCGGGACAAACACACCCACTGATTGGCTCCGAGCAGAGATTGGTACCCAATGCGTCCAACCAGACTGCGTTCTAAGCCTGTCACAGGTGCTCACCCCACCTATGACCAGGCAGAACCTCAATACAGCCCAGCCAAACTGATGCCAAAGCATAATTTAGAGCAATTAACCCCAAAAATCAACTACAGTTTTGGGCAAAAACTAAATTTAAATTTAACTTAACAAAAGTACCGGCGCTACATATATATGATGTAGTTTGTCACTAATGTTAAACTATATATATTGCCAAATTGTTTTCAATAAAGGCTTTTCGTTTCTGGAGATCCTGAAGATTCCCCTTTACTTCCTATCTCAGAGACACAACAGGAAGTAAGAGAAAAACCTACTTTAATTAGCCTCTTATTCAATGCTCACCAGAACAGGTGTAAACAAGGCTTGCGACAATAAAAGGAAGTCATATACTTAAAGTGGTTGTAAAGGCAGAAGGTTTTTTATCTTCATGCATTCTATGCATGGAGATAAAAGCCTTCTGTGTGCAGCAGCCAGTTTATTTTCATAGAAATAAAAACAAGACTTTACAATCACTTTAATACTAACAGGTATTATTCACATACAGTTTTGAGATTACAATACTTTTCTTTCTTTCTGAATAAATGAATAATTTGTAAAGCGCTACAATGCGAACCGAATCGCCTCAAGGCGCTAGTAGTTCTTTAACGCTTTTGCTGCTTCCAGCAGTGGCGGTGAATCCATAAGAGCGCACAGGCGCCGCCCCCTGTCTCCAAGCCACCCCTCTATCACCAATAGATAGATTCATGCATTGCATGGTATTTTTTTTTTTTGAAGCACCTGATTAGAGCCATAGGCTCTAATAGGCGCCAAAGAAGGTAAGCAGCTACCGCCATACTTGGTGCTCGCAGTTCACTCAGCTGTGTTAGAAAAGCAAATGAATATTCGCTTTCCTAACACTGAACCGCCTCTCCGCCAATCAGGTGCTCGGGTCTGTTACCCGTCACCTGATTGGCTAAAACGATAGGCGTGGTGATTGGACGCCTATCAGGCGTCCAATCATAGGAGAGGACAGGAGGAGCGGACGGGAGAAGACGAGGACATAGAGGAAACCGGGTGGGGGGGGGGGGGGGGGGGGAAACAGTGGGAGCATTTGAGGGCACAGTGGGAGCATTTGAGGGCACAGTGGGAGCGTTTGAGGGCACAGTGGCTGCTTTTTATGGGCACAGTGGCTGTTTTTGTTGGTACAGTGGGGCTACAATTGATGTTTTTTTTTTTTCAGTTTGTTAGCGCCCCCCAAAAAATTTTGAGCACCAGCCGCCACTGGCTACAGGTGTAAGGCTTAGCATGCATTTGTCAAGCTGGTCGTTTTTAGACAATGTGCACAACAAAAAAATGTGTTTATTTTCGTTTCGTTTTTTTTTTTTCATTCCCGAAAAAAATTTGTTTATTTTCGTTTCGTTTTTTTCGTTTCCGTTGATTCGTAACGATTCGTACATTCGTATGAGTTATTTTTCGTTGATTCGTTTTTTCGTTAGTTTAATTTTCGTTTATTTGTTTATTCGAAATTCGGACGCATTCGTATTTATTCGTACATTCGTAACAATCGTAGATTCGTAATCGGAGCATAATTCATAATTTTATGTAATGTGTATGCTATTAATACATTTTAATAATTTACGAATCGAAAAAAAAAAAAAGTTACGAATCGAAAAAAAAAGTTACGAATGTACGAATTTTTTCGTTCAATCTATTCGAAGCACGTTAAGCAGCACCATTGTAAGGGACACGGAAAATTACCAATTCAACAAAAAAAAAAAGTTACAGATCGAAAAAAAAAGTTACGAATCGAAAAAAAAGTTACGAATGTACGAATTTTTTCGTTCAATCTATTCGAAGCACATTAAGCAGCACCATTGTAAGGGACATGGAAAATTACCAATTCAACAAAAAAAAAGTTACGAATGTACAAATTTTTTCGTTCATTTTCGTTCCTTTTTTCGTTTTTCGGATTTTCTTCATTCGTACATTCGTTGTTTCTAATTAGTTTTTTTTCGGATTTTCGTTGTTTTTCAGATTCGTTCGATTCGAACGATTCGTTAATTGGATTTGTCTGATTCGAACGATTCGTTATTCGCATTCGTTCGATTCGTTCATTCGTACGAAAACGAACGAACGAAAAAAACGAAAAACGAAAAAAAACAAAACGAATTGCACATGTCTAGTCGTTTTAATCACTTCTTGTTTCTATTACTATCTGTTGGCACCGTTATAATCCCACCTCAACCTTCTTCCAAAATATTTAACATTTTTAAATGTGTGCACATTTGTCCTACAATCAGCCTTTTTAAACTGTCGGCCATTGTTAATTAATGTCAACGTTGTACATCTTCATTCTTCCTCCTATAATAGGCTGCAGTCGCTGTCCCTCAACAAGCCTGTACTAATCTTCGAGCCTCTCAGACTGATTGTAGAGGCGGTTTTACCGCGGTCTGAAAAAGCCATTGTTATGCAACGCCTTACGTCTTTAACCAGCAGGTGTGATGCCGCTATTATTTTCTTTTTGCACTAATCAAATGAAATGTCTAATTTTCTGCTATGGGTGACACAGAATGATGTATTTGCCGGCAGTCATGCTCATCGCTTCCTCAGTGGGCACAATTATCTTACAAATTAAATCCAAAAATGCTTAATTTACAGCAGCCTGAGCAATGCAATTTATCGTTTTGATATTTTTGCGAGATAACAATGCAATACCTTAAAAACGCATCAGGCATTTTGAAAAAAAAAAAAAAAAAGGCTTAAGTTGACTTAGCAAACTCTTGATTTAGCAAAGTCCTGCAAACTCTGCAGTAAATAATTTGTAGTTTCCATGACAACCTGAAAGAAAAATACCACTTTCTCAGTAGAGGACCTGGGAACACACAGCTAAACATAGTACTGACATCTGTTGAAATAATGATAAGGGCGGCCTACACATGCTTGATAGTGCAACAGAAGGAGTGATAATTCCTGATACACTTACATAACTAGGATATATATATATATATACAATATATTGTATTGGGATGCCTGCCTTTACACGCACATGAACTTTAATGGCATCCCAGTCTTATGCCGCGTACACACGAGCGGAATTTCCGTTGGAAAAAAACGTGGATGTTTTTTCCGACGGAATTCCACTCAAGCTTGGCTTGCATACACATGGTCAGTGATGTAAGTAACTGAGTTAAAATAAACGGCGTTACTTAACGCAGTTACTTTAGAGGGTAACTAGTAATCTAACTGATAACTTTTCCCCTCATGGTAATGCAGTTCCCATTACTTGGGCGGAGTTAATGCAATTACATCTACCGCCACTAGATGGCAGTAGTGTAATTCTGGTGTCCTGCCGAAAATGTTCCCCCGCTGGATAAGGACCCCCTGTACTGTGCAGGCGCAGCGCTTGCGCAGTACGAAGGACTACGGAGCTTCCGAAAATTGCCAAACCTAAACAGCTCTGAGTGAACTCTACACCACGCAGGCGCAGTTAACATGTAATTGTACGAGGCGATGCCGCACGCTCCTGATGCTCGAGCTACTCTGCAAGGGGCGTCTATCGTGTAACTAAGGGGCGGGTCTAGTATTACTGTAACCAAGGGGCGCATTTATTATTATTGTTATATATCGAGCTCTGCCCATTAATTTAACATTCGCCTTTTTCTGTAGCCATCTGCCCCTTACACGATATAATAATAATAGACCCGCCCCTTGCTGACACGATATAACAGATCTGCTCCTTGGTCAGAGTAATAATAGAGCAGCCCCTTGGTTACACGATATATAACAATAATAATAAATGCGCCCCTTGGTTACAGTAATACTAGACCCGCCCTTTAGTTACACGTATAGAATATTTTAAAAAAAGTCAGTTACTTTGCTGCGTAACTAATTACTTTTCCAATGTAGTAACTGAGTTACTAACGCAATTACTTTTTGGGAGAAGTAATTTGTAACTTAACTAATTACTTTTTTAAAGTAAGATGACCAACACTGCACATGGTCACACAAAAGTTCGCTGAACTTTCGACAGTCAAGAATGCGGTGACTTACAACACTACAACGAGCCAAGAAAATTAAGTTCAGTGCTCCCGAGCATGTGTCAAATTGTTTCCGAGCATGTGTAGGAATTTTGCGCGTCGGAATTGGTACAGACGATCGGAATTTCCAAACAGAACTTTTTCCGACCGAAAAATTGAGAACCTGCTCTCAATCTTTTGCTGGCTAGAATTCCGCCAGCAAAAGTCCAATGGCGCATACACCTGGTCGCGGAATTTCCAATCATGTGTACGCGGCATTAGTCTGTAGGGTTAAATATTGAGTTGGCCCATGCTTTGCAGTTATAACAGCTTCAAATCTTCTGGGAAGGCTGTCCACAAGGTTTAGGAGTGTGTCTATGGGAATGTTTGACCATTCTTCCAGAAGCGCATTTGTGAGGTCAGGCAGTATGTTGGAAGAGAAGGCCTGGCTTGCAGTCTCCCCTGTAATTCATCAAAGGTGTTCTATTGGGTTGAGGTCAGGACTCTTTGCAGGCCAGTCAAGTTCCTCCACCCCAAACTCGCTCATCCATGTCCTTAATAACTATGAGTCATCATCTGTCAGCGGGCATCCCCACTGACAGATGAATGTAAAGAAAAGAATGCCAGCATTGACCGGCAATAGAAAAATGTTTAAAAAAATGGTGTAGGGTAGTCCCCCCAGTCCATACCAGACCCAAGGGGTATGGATTTTAAGGGGAACCGCACGCCAAAATTGAAAATAAAAAAAGGCATAGGGTTCCCCCCAAAATCCATAACAGACCCTTATCCGAGCATGCATACCGGTAGGTCAGGAAAGGGGAGGGGGCAAGCGAGCACCCCCCCCTCCTGAACCATACCAGGCCACATGCCCTCAACATGTTGGGGTGGGTGATTTGGGGCAGGGAGGCTTCTGCTGATGGGGACAAGGGCCTCTTCCCGACAACTCTGGGCTGGGGTTGTCGGGGTCTGCGCGCAGGGGGCTTATCGGAATCTGGAAGCCCCCTTTAACAAGTGGCCCCCAAGATCCTGCCCCCCCTGCTATGTAAATGGGTATCATACCCCTACCAATTCACCAAAAAAGTGTCAAAAAGTAATAACCACAAGAAACTTTTTTTTGACAAGTCCTTTATTAAAAAATAAAAATAAAATAGTGTCCCTCGATGTACATCCATCGTTAATCACGACAACCGCCGGACCTGAAAAATAGAGAGAAAAAAATGCTGCACTTCCTGGGAGGCCTCCCGCTGTATGCCCGCTCTGCACTTTAACAGTTCTTATATAGGCAAGGGGCGGGGCCACCTGCCTACATCACTCGGTGGCACTGCCCTTTCTGACATCACGTGACCTCACAAAAAATTTGTATTTAGACCGAAATGAATTGTACATGTCTATTGAGGTTTCCTGTGCACAGTTGGTGTACGGAACCTCCCCAGAAATGTAATTTCCTTTGTGTGTGAATCGCTCACTGATTTTCCCAGAGGTCTGCATTAGGATACAAGGAAAATTGTAGGAATCCGCTGCAACAAAAAAAATATTTTTTTGTGAGATACTCCCAAAGGCTTAATGACTTCTAAAGGGAAGCAGACACTGCAACGTTCTTCATTAGAACCCTGCAAGTGAATCAGCTAATTAATAATGAAAAAGTCACTCATATTCAGCTTCACCCTGCACACAACAAGCAGCTTTTTTTCAGAGCAGAAACAGGTAAGAATCTGCAATAAAGTTTGTTCAAATCCTTGCAATGTGCCGTATATACGTATAAGCTGACTTTTTCAGTAACGTTTTTATGCTGAAAAAGCCCCCCTCAGCTTATACTCGAGTGAGTTCTCCCGCTGTGTCATGCAGTCCTAACTGTTCGGCGGCCATCCACTGTAACAAAGCCCCGCCTCCTCCTTGATAGATGGAACACTGAACGCTGATAGAATGCTGGGAAATTTAATTAGTGTTCCGTCTATCACGGACGAGGAGGAGGCGGGGCTTTGTTACAGTGGATGGCCGCCAAAGAGACTGCAGTTGCGTGACACAGCGGGAGACACCCGCTGTGTTTAATCAAAGGTGAGGCTGCAGATGGGCACAGTAAGGCTGCAAATGGGCACAGTGAGGCTGCAGATGGGCACAATGAGGCTGCAGATGGGCACAGTGAGGCTGCAGATGGGCACAGTGAGGCTGCAGTTGGGCACAGTGAGGCTGCAGATGGACACAGTGAGGCTGCAGATGGGCACTGATGATGCATATGGGCACAGTGAGGCTGCAGATGGGCACAGTGAGGCTGCAGGTGGGCATGAGTGAGGCTGCAAATGGGCACAGTGAGGCTTCAGATGGGCACAGTAAGGCTGCAAATGGGCACAGTGAGGCTGCAGATGGGCACAGTGAGGCTGCAGATGGGCACTGATGATACAGATGGGCACAGTGAGGCTGCAGGTGGGCACAGTGAGGCTGCAAATGGGCACAGTGAGGCTGCAGATGGGCAAATTGAGGCTGCAGATGGGCACTGATGATACAGATGGGCACAGTGAGGCTGCAGATGGGCACAGTGAGGCTGCAGGTGGGCACAGTGAGGCTGAAAATGGGCACAATGAGGCTGCAGATGGTCAAATTGATGCTGCAGATGGGTACAGTGATGCTGCAGATGGTCACTGATGATACAGGTGGGCACAGTGAGGTTTCAGATGGGCACAGTGAGGCTGCACATGGGCAAAGTGAGGCTGCAGATGGGCACAGTGAGGCTGCAGATGGGCACTGATTATACAGGTAGGCACAGTGAGGCTGCAGATAGGCACAGTGAGGCTGCAGATGGGCATTGTTTACCCAGTAGCTGCTGCATTTCATTCCCTAGACTTATACTCGAGTCAATAAGTTTTCCCAGTTTTTTGTGGTAAAATTAGGTGCCTCGGCTTATATTCGTGTCGGCTTATACTCGAGTATATATGGTACATTGATCAACCAGAGGGGATTGTTTTTTTCTTGCTCAACAAAAGTGGATATATTTTATAAACTGGATTATGTATTCCTAGGTGCAATAGAGTAGAGTTGAATTCTCTACCAGAACTTGATTTCTTCTTATCTCCTTTACAATTATAGAAAAGAGATCTTCAGTTCACAATGGTTTCCCAAACAGCCGTAGAAACAACAAGCTTTTGTAATAAGCCCATTGGTGCTATAGATCCATTTCCCTATAGAACTCAAATCATTTTGTAATAAAAAAATATATATATATTTTTTAGAAATGAAATAAACTAGTCATAAAAATGGATGTGGGAGCAATTTAATTACACCGACACCTTATATACTTCTTGTGTTGTGGTCTTCGGCGCTTTGGTAATGATGCTTACCATGTAATACCCCGAGGCCACAGACAGCATAATAGTCAGCACAACAATGTTCACTGGCAAGTTGATGGATGTCACGTAAAAAGCTCATACTTCATACCACACATATATCATTGCACACTATGGATTATTCATTACAAACACACTAAAATATCACTAAGATGCACCAAAGAACATATTGCTGGAAGGACACATAATTACACTAATGATTACAAATCAGTAATGATAAAGTGGTGACACACCTTCAGGTTTTGATCAGTAAGTACATAAAAGTTTACATTGTTAGATAATATTTAAAGTGGTTGTAAAGTCAGAAGTTTGTTTTTTATCTTAACCGCTTCCCGACCGCCTCACGCAGATATACTGCGGCAGAATGGCACGGGCAGGCAAAATCACGTACCTGTACGTGGCCCTTTAATTGCCTGCCCATGGGTCGCGCGCGCGCCGCCAGCAGCGCGCTCGCGACCCGGTTGGGAGCTCCGTGACCCCGGCCGCGGGACCAGTGGACCCGATCGCTGCTGGTGTCCCGCGATCGGGTCACAGAGCTGAAGAACGGGGAGAGGTCTGTGTAAACAAACCTCTCCCCGCGCTTCCTACTCTGCCTGTCATTGATCGGCTGTTCCCGGTCATCGGGAAAGCCGATCAATGACGTCAGACGTCAGCCCCGCCCCCTAATGTAAAAAAAACACACACACGTCACAGCCCATAACCCCTCCCCGCCCCCTAGTGTTAACTCTTTCACTACAACTGTCATTTATACAGGAATCAGAGCATTTAAATGATAGCATTGATTGCTGTATAATTGACAATGGTCCCAAAAATGTGTCAAAAATGTCCGATGTGTCCGCCATAATGTCGCAGTCACAATAAAAATCGCTGATCGCCGCCATTACTAGTAAAAAAAAAATATTAATAAAAATGCTATAAAACTATCCCCTATTTTGTAAACGCTATAACTTTTGCGCAAACCAATCAATAATCGCTAATTGTGATTTTTTTTACCAAAAATATGTAGAAGAATACGTATCGGCCTAAACTGAGGAAAAAAATTTTTTTTATATATTTTTTGGGGATATTTATTATAGCAAAAAGCAAAAAATATTGCATTATTTTTAAAATTGTCGCTCTATTTTTGTTTATAGCGCAAAAAAAAAAAAAAACGCAGAGGTGATCAAATACCACCAAAAGAAATCTCTATTTGTGGGAAAAAAAGGACACCAATTTTGTTTGGGAGCCACGTCGCACGACCGCGCAATTGGCAGTTAAAGCGACGCAGTGCCGAATCGCAAAAAGGGGCCTGGTCCTTTGGCTGCCAATTGGTCCGGGGCTGAAGTGGTTAACGCATTCTACGCATTAAGATAAAAAGCCTTCTGTGTGCAGCAGCCCCCCTCAGCCCCCCTAATACTTACCTGAGCCCCATAGGGGTGCGCAGCCTGTTACATTAGGGTGTGCACCCCAAATCTCAAACACACAGAACTTTCTCTGCAGCATCATCTGCACTGGACAATAAATGAATGAATGTGAGAAATAGTGCCCAATAGTTGGTGTCAATGGGACAAATAGTGCCCCATTGTTGATGTCAGTAGTAGGAATTATGCCCCAATTGTGTGGGGGGAATAGTGTTCCAATATTGGTGTCAGTGGGAAGAAAGGTCTCCTATTGTTGGTGTCAGTGGGAAGAATAGTCTCCTAATGTTGGTGTCAGTGGGAAGAATAGTTTCCTAATGTTGGTGTCAGTGGGAAGAATAGTCTCCTAATGTTGGTGTCAGTGGGAAGAATGGTCTCCTAATGTTGGGGTCAGTGGGAAGAATGGTCTCCTAATGTTGGTGTCAGTGGGAAGAAAAGTCTCCTAATGTTGGTGTCAGTGGGAAGAATAGTCTCCTAATGTTGATGTCAGTGGGAAGAATGGTCTCCTAATGTTAGTGTCAGTGGGAAAAAAAAGTCTCCTAATGTTGGTGTCAGTGGGAAGAATGGTCTCCTAATGTTGGGGTCAGTGGGAAGAATGGTCTCCTAATGTTGGGGTCAGTGGGAAGAATGGTCTCCTAATGTTGGTGTCAGTGGGAAGAAAAGTCTCCTAATGTTGGTGTCAGTGGGAAGAAAAGTCTCCTAATGCTGGTGTCAGTGGGAAGAATGGTCTTCTGATGTTGGGGTCAGTGGGAAGAATAGTCTCCTAATGTTGGTGTCAGTGGGAAGAAAAGTCTCCTAATGTTGGTGTCAGTGGGACGAATAGTCTCCTAATGTTGGTGTCAGTGGGACGAATAGTCTCCTAATGTTGGTGTCAGTGGGAAGAATAGTCTCCTAATGTTGATGTCAGTGGGAAGAATAGTCTACTAATATTGGTGTCAGTGGGAAGAATAGTCTCCTAATGTTCGTGTTAGTGGGAAGAATAGTCTCCTAATGTTGGTGTCAGTGGGAAGAATGGTCTCCTATTGTTGGTGTCAGTGGGAAGAATAGTCTCCTAATGTTGGTGTCAGTGGGAAGAATAGTCTCCTAATGTTGGTGTTAGTGGGAAGAATAGTCTCCTAATGTTGGTGTTAGTGGGAAGAATAGTTTTCTAATGTTGGTGTCAGTGGGAAGAATGGTCTCCTAATGTTAGTGTCAGTGAGAAAAAAAGTCTCCTAATGTTGGTGTCAGTGGGAAGAATGGTCTCCTGATGTTGGGGTCAGTGGGAAGAATGGTCTCCTATTGTTGGGGTCAGTGGGAAGAATGGTCTCCTATTGTTGGTGTCAGTGGGAAGAAAAGTCTCCTAATGTTGGTGTCAGTGGGAAGAAAAGTCTCCTAATGTTGGTGTCAGTGGGAAGAATAGTCTCCTAATGTTGGTGTTAGTGGGATGAATAGTCTCCTAATGTTGGTGTCAGTGGGAAGAATGGTCTCCTATTGTTGGTGTCAGTGGGAAGAATAGTCTCCTAATGTTGGTGTCAGTGGGAAGAATAGTCTCCTAATGTTGGTGTTAGTGGGAAGAATAGTCTCCTAATGTTGGTGTTAGTGGGAAGAATAGTTTTCTAATGTTGGTGTCAGTGGGAAGAATGGTCTCCTAATGTTAGTGTCAGTGAGAAAAAAAGTCTCCTAATGTTGGTGTCAGTGGGAAGAATGGTCTCCTGATGTTGGGGTCAGTGGGAAGAATGGTCTCCTATTGTTGGGGTCAGTGGGAAGAATGGTCTCCTATTGTTGGTGTCAGTGGGAAGAAAAGTCTCCTAATGTTGGTGTCAGTGGGAAGAAAAGTCTCCTAATGTTGGTGTCAGTGGGAAGAATGGTCTCCTAATGTTGGGGTCAGTGGGAAGAATGGTCTTCTAATGTTGGTGTCAGTGGGAAGAAAAGTCTCCTAATGTTGGTGTCAGTGGGACAAATAGTCTCCTAATGTTGGTGTCAGTGGGACGAATAGTCTCCTAATGTTGGTGTCAGTGGGAAGAATAGTCTCCTAATGTTGATGTCAGTGGGAAGAATAGTCTACTAATATTGGTGTCAGTGGGAAGAATAGTCTACTAATATTGGTGTCAGTGGGAAGATTGGTCTCCTAATGTTGGTGTCAGTGGGAAGAATAGTCTACTAATATTGGTGTCAGTGGGAAGAATAGTCTACTAATATTGGTGTCAGTGGGAAGATTGGTCTCCTAATGTTGGTGTCAGTGGGAAGAATCGTCTCCTAATGTTGGTGTCAGTGGGAAGAATAGTGTCTTTTATCAGTGGAAGGAAAAGTGCCTAAAGGGCCGGATAAAGGCAAGCAAAAGGGACACAACCAGCCCCCGTTTTGGCAACCACTGGTCTATACCAACTGTATCTAATTGTGTAAGCTTAAACTTTTTAGATGTTCTGTATACTTGGATTGTACTGACTACCTAATCATTGTATATTTGGTTGGAAATCTGATGACTTGCTTATCTAGTATGACTGCCTTTTGCTGCTTCAGCAAATCTCTAACAATAAATAGAAAATGTTTAAAAAAATATATTTTTGGTATCGGGAAACCCTTGCTAATATAAAATGGTTGGGATTCAATGAGATAAATAATTTCTTTGCTAAAGAATTACTCAGAACCCCTAAAAATTATATATATATATATTTTTTTAGCAGAGACCCTAGGGAATAAAATGGTGGTCGTTGCAACTTTTTATCTTGCATGGTATTTGTGCAGAAACATTTTCTTGGGAAAAAAAAACATTTTCAAGCTTAGTTAAAGTTAGCCCAATTTTTTTGCATAATGTGAATGATGATGTTATGCCGAGTAAATAGATAACTAAGATGTCACGCTTTACAATTGCACACACTCGTGGAATGGCGCCAAACTTCAGTACTTAAAAATCTCCATAGGCGATGCTTTAAACATTTTTACAGGTTACCTGTTTAGCGTTACAGAGGAGGTCTAGTGCTAGAAAAATTGCTCTCACTCTAAAGTTTGCAGTGATATCTCTTATGTGTGGTTTAAACACCATTTATATATGCGGGTGCAACCTATGTGTGTGTTCACTTCTGCGAGCGAGTACGTGGGGACAGGGGTGCTTTAAAAAAAATAAAAAAATTCTTGTTTATTATACTTTTATTTTTATATTTTGACACTTTCTTAAAAAAAAAATTTGATCACTTTTATTCCTATTACAAGGAATGTAAACATCCCTTGGAATAGGGCATAACCGGTCCTCTTTACAGCAAGATCTGAGGTCTATAAGTCCCCAGGTCTCACCCAAAAAAATGATCCTGTCTTCTCAGTCGAGTTGGCGGCATTTTTCCAAATGCAGAGGCCGGGCGTGATGTCATAACAGATAAAGATAAAGATAATAGAGACTTCGGAAACCATCTGGTCCTTGACCAGATCTCTATGGTAACCTTCAGGGCCGGTCGATTCCTTCTCCAACTCGGGGATCGCACGGGCAAGCCGGGAGAAGCACCGGAGGGTGGCAGGAGGGGGGGGGGGTGTCCCTTCCCACCGCCTGTAAGAATGATCAAGTGGCTGAACAGCTGCTATTATTGTTCTCACGGTGAAGGGAATCACAGACTCTAAAAGAAGATATATGATAGATGCCTGTAACTACAGGCATCATTCAGATATCACCACTCAAACCCTGCAACTTCATATGACGTTGTACTGGGGAGAAGTGGTTAAAGTGGTGGTCAGAATGCCAACCTTACAGACAGCTAAAAAATCATTGGTGTCATGCTTAGAGATGTGAAGACCTGGGAAAAAAGAAAAATTGGGAAAAAATTTGAAATGTTCTTTTACAATTATAAATAATATACCTATGACATGAAATTCAAACTATGAACTATGTAGCATGCAGATCTTAATGAAACATTTCTGAGACTTTCTATAAAGTCTTAAATGATTGCAAGTTCCTTGCTGAAGACAAGCAAATCCTGAAATTCAATTCAAGTAACACTGTACAGTGAAACCTTGAACTACGAGCATAATCCGTTCCAGGAGAATGCTTGTAATCCAAAGCACTCGCATATAAAAGCAAGTTTCCCCATAGAAGTCAATGGAAATGAAGATAATTCGTTCCGCATTGACTTCTATTACATGCAATACCGCATGTGGCCAGAGGTGGGAGGACGCCGGAGAGCCTCGGAAATACTCGGGGACAGCTTGGCTGAACTCGAAAATGCTCGGAAACACTCGGGAATGGAGTATTCCCGAGTGTTTTTGAGTATTTCCGAGTGTTTTCGAGTATTTCCGAGTCATTCTGAGTATTTTCGAACGGCTCCGAATGGCTCCAAAACTTTCCGTGTGTCCCCGGCGCCCCCAAACCTCTTGCCAACTGCACCGCCCATTAGCTTGAATTATGCTTGTTTTGCGAAACCGAGACAGAATTTAAAAAAAAAAGTTGCTCGTCTTTCAAAAAGCTTGTTAACCGCGTTACTCGCAAACCAAGGTTTCACTGTACTTCTCAATGCAGTTCTCAAACAAGAGAAATATGCATTCCTGCCACTAGAGGGCACTGCAGGAGAAAGGCTCCATTTTAGTTTGTTTGTGGGCTCGGGTTTGTTTGTACCTCCTACAACAGTTAGGTGATTGTTGGGATACAGTAGATGATAGTTTCTGTTCTCTCAGGCCTTAACAAGTAAGATGGTACATTTATCTGACGAATTAGTTTATCTTTATAACTTCTAAATGATTTATATTAATGTTCTGCACTATCACAGCATAATGTTTACTTATAGTCTGGTCAGTAAATATTTTTTTCTTTTCCTTTTCTTAGTAAAATTATGAGATAATTATGAGATAAACACATTTCCACATTGTAGTTTCTGCTGAGAGCAAAGGTATGATTTGCAAATGTTGTGTGAAGAAATATTCTTTTCCAAATGCTACAATGATGATGAAACACATCCTGGCATACTAGAGGTGCTCTAAAGACATTAAAAAATGTTTTATAAAATTAAATAACGAGGAGCAGAATGAAATAAAGTGTGAGGAGCTTTTCCTTTGAGAGTTCTCATTCCAGAAACACTATCTCTGCTGCTTCTTGATCATCACAAAGTGTTTCTTCACCATCAGCATCTTCAAGTAAGGAAGTTTTGCAAACCACTGCCTCAGAAAAAATACACAATACAGTCCTTGTTATTCCATTTTAAAATAAAAAAATACAATTTTAAAAAGCAAATTTAGTTTATTCACTGAATAAACTGTACTTTTATTTCTAGCAGAATACTTTTATATACACTGCATTTCCCAGTGTAACAAAAGGACTTTCGATTTGTAAAACTACTTCACACTGATTTTTTTTTTAAATTTTTCCCCAAAAAAAACTTTTTTTTTTTTCCCCATGGCTTCAAAAATGTTACATCTCTAGCCATGCAGCTGGCTCTGCCAAGTGGCATTGGCCCCAGAACTCTGCAGGTACTATGAAATAGGACATGATAATGTAGATACTCAAGCGCTAATGTGAATTTAAAATCAAAAACCACCGATATTTAAGATAGCCAAATGATATAGCTGCAACCCATATATTAGTGCTCCCACACATGAAAGAAATTAAAAAATACACAATATTGTGTAATAGGTGCGCTTAAATCAACCTTAAAAATCTATAAAATAGACCTTAAAACCTCTGTGCAACAAAAGGTGAACAATATGTGTGCGTGATATATAAATATAATTGATGTGAAAAAAAATGTAGATATAATGTATTATATAAAAATTAATTCAAAATTCATGAGGTACTAAATGACTTCAGATCGCATATACCCCATACATTGACCAATCAATCAGTGAAAACAATCTTAGTTAATTGATTGGGAACAGATGTATGGCACTTAAAATGTTTTCCTTGCTCAAATCCACTGGCAAATGGTAATGGGATGGTCCAGTTGCTCACATAAAAATTAATTAATTATTGCAGTCCAATGTGTGTGCCAGTTAGTTAGGAAAAATAAATAAATTAAATTAATTTAGGTAAGAAATAAATTATTAAGCCAAAAATAGGTTAATTAAATGAGTGAGGGATGATCCCTTGATAAAGTCACGTGTTCGTGACGCAACGCGTCGGGAGGAGGAGCCTAGTGACATCACTGAGAATACACGGAGTGAGGACGAACAGGGCATTCAGCCCACACACAGTGCCTGACAGTTTTCGGCTACCGCGCTTACTACAACTGGGTGAAGTCATTTAATACCTCATGAATTTTGAATTTTGAATTAATTTTTATATAATACATTATATCTACATTTTATTTCACATCAATTATATTTATATATCACGCACACATATTGTTCACCTTTTGTTGCACAGAGGTTTTAAGGTCTATTTTATTGATTTTTAAGGTTGATTTAAGCGCACCTATTACACAATATTGTGTATTTTTTACCCCTAACAACTTCTTGGAGAACCCCAGGGTTTTTTAAAACCCTGGTTGAGAATGGATGACCTAAAGCCTCTACAGCAATCGCTCTGCCTAGGCTGCATTTTAAGAAACTGACCCTTTGCACCATATCATTTTAAAATAACATTTTCAGAAATATATATATTTTTTTAACGATGATAGGGTGGTGACTTCAACATGCATCAAGCTCACTGATGCTACCTATGAGTATATTATTTCAAATGTTGCATTTTTTTATCTGCTGACACCAATAAATTGCAATTATTTATTTGAAGTTGGATAAGCAAAATCAAACAAAGGATTTTTTTTTCTGTTGCCTGGGTGTTAAGTAACGTATGCAAAGAGAAGTCAACCATGACAGGCTTTGTCTCCTAAAATTGTTATGCACTGTTATAAACATAAACATTCCCACATTAATGTAGTAGACGGTTTTACTGTTTAATTGCTTAGCCGCACCAGGGAAATAAATTCTATATACAAATAAGACGTGTCTCTGCAATTATCTGGAATATCATACTAAAAATGCAGAATTTACACTTCAGACTTAATTGAATATAGTTTTAGCAATTCTTATGTGATTTAAGTGAAGAGTCTGATATATGGAACTTACAAGAAAAGCAAGATTTCAGCACATTATTTTAGCTCTTAGAGAAGAAAGCTATTTGGTTTTTGCAATTAAAATAAAAATAGTATCCAATTTTGGGGAAAGGCAACACACAGGGGAGAAATTGGATGCCATTTTCCCCTATTAGTGATAGCTACTGTGCTGGTATAGGTATGGATCACCTGTACTTGACTGTCTAATAATAAATCATTATTAAGAAGGTGTTTTGTTTTTTTCATTTCCGTCGATTCGTAACGATTCCTACATTCGTAAGTCGTCGTTGTTCGGATTCGTAACGATTCGTACATTCGTAAGTCGTCGGTGTTCGTATTCGTAACGATTCGTACATTCGTAAGAGTTATTTTTTCGTTGATTCGTTTTTTCGTTAGTTTAATTTTCGGACACATTTGTATTTATTCGTACATTCGTAACATTCGTAGATTCGTAATCGGAGCATAATTCATAATTTGATGTAATGTGTATGCTATTATTACATTTTAATAATTTACGAATCGAAAAAAAAAGTTACGAATCAAAAAAAAAGTTACGAATGTACAAATTTTTTTGTTCAATAGAGACACGGAAAATTACAAATCGAAAAAAAAAAAAAAAGTTACGAATTGAAAAAAAAAAGTTACGAATCGAAAAAAAAGTTACGAATGTACGATTTTTTTTGGTTCAATAGAGACACGGAAAATTACAAATCGAAGAAAAAAAAAAAAGTTACGAATTGAAAAAAAAGTTACGAATCGAAAAAAATAAGTTACGAATCGAAAAAAAAAAAAAAAGTTACGAATCGAAAAAAAAAGTTACGAATGTACGAATTTTTTGGTTCAATAGAGACACGGAAAATTACAAATCGAAAAAAAAAAAAAAAAAAAAAAAGTTACGAATTGAAAAAAAAAGTTACGAATCGAAAAAAATAAAGTTACAAATCGAAAAAAAAGTTACGAATGTACGAATTTTTTTGTTCAATCCATTTGAAGCACGTTTAGCAGCACCATTGTAAGGGACACGGAAAATTACCAATTCAACAAAAAAAAAAATTTTCGTTCGTTTTCGTTTTTCGGATTTTCTTCATTAGTACATTCGTTGTTTCTAATTTAGTTTTTTCGGATTTTCGTTGTTTTTCGGATTCGAATGATTCGTTAATCGGATTCGTACGATTCGAGCGTTTGGAACAACAGTTCTGTTATATATGTGCCAAATATATACAGTGCATCCGGAAAGTATTCACAACGTTTCACTTTTTCCACATTTTGTTATGTTACAGCCTTATTCCAAAATGGATTAAATTCATTATTTTACTCAAAATTCTACAAACAATACCCCCTAATTATATACTGTTGGTAAAAAATAAATAAATATAGGCCTGCCCTTAATATTCTCTACCCCCACCGCGCCAAATGATCGTGAGAGTTTATATATTAAATATATCAGTGAAAAATATATATGAATAAATAAATTTGTGAAAATAGCTGCTACTTAAAAAAGTATAAAAATGTAAAATCTGCAATTCAACCCAAACATATAAATATAAATAGGCAAAACTAGTAGCGCTTGTGTAATAAACCTCATACAAATTTCAAAGTATAAAAAAGTGAAATAATTTCATATAGTCCATAAATTATTGCAAAAATATGTATGAAAAATCACCAAGTGAAAAGCGATAAAAATATTATTGATAAAAAATAGTCCAAACTTGTGAAAAGTACAGTGAAACGCATTTCAAAAATGTATCTTCGAATTATATCTTCAGTGAAATCTTCAAAAAAACTTGAGTGAATCACCACACCACGTGCTTTGTGCCACCTCTCCCTCTAAAAAACACACTCACCAGCTCGCAGTGCCTCCCACTTTCGTCTTTGGCTATGGTGCTTTTTAACCACTTCAGGGGTTAATAGTGACCGTCCACTCCTTTTGTTTGTTGCATGTCAATGTGACTCCATATGTAAGAAAAAATGCTCCATATAGTGTAATACAATCCAACCAGTTTAATAAAATCACACCAGCATTTCCAAAGGTCAAACTCACATTTTTCACAATAAAATCCTCAGTTAAAAGCACAGCAAACAAATTCAAAAGGGTCCGGTAATATACTGTGGCCACGGCGGACCAGAAGTGTGCGCACAAACGTGGTTTCTCACCCACTCCTAGATCTCTCTGCCAGGCCTCAGTATAAATTCAAGAAAGAGCAGCGTCTCACATCAGCATACACGTTTTTCCTGTAGCCACGCCCCCGACATGTTTCGTCGTATTGACTTCCTCATAGGGTTACCCCCTAATGACAACGTGAAAGAAGTTTGTTTGAAATCTTTGTAAATGTATTCAAAATAAAAAAAATTTAAAAATCCAATGTACGTAAGTATTCACAGCCTTTGCTCAAGACTTTGGTGAAGCACCTTTGGCACCAATTACAGCCTCAAGTCTTTTTGGAGTATGATGCTACAAGCTTGGGACACCTATTCTTGGGCAGTTTCTCCCATTCTTTTTTGCAGGACCTTTCAAGCTCCATCAGGTTGGATGGGGAGCGTCATCGTACAGCCATTTTCAGATCTCTCCAGAGATGTTCAATCGGGTTCAAATCTGGGCTCTGACTGGGCCACTCAAGGACATTCACAGAGTTGTCCCATAGCCACTCCTTTGTTATCTTTGCTGTGTGCTTAGGGTCATTGTCTTGTTGGAAGATGAACTTTCGTCCCAGTCTGGGGTCCAGAGTGCTCTGGAGCAGGTTTTCATCAAGAATGTCTCTGTACTCTGCTGCATTCATCTTTCCCTTGATTCTGACTAGTCACCAAGTTCCTGCCACTAAAAAACATCCCCACAGCATGATGCTGCCACCACCATGCTTTACTGTAGGGATGGTATTGGTCAGGTGATGAGTGGAGGTTTCCTCCAGACATGATGCTTGCCCTTCGGGCCAAAGAGTTCAATCTTTATTTCATCAGACCAGAGAATTTTGTTTCTCATGGTCTGAGAGTCGTTCAGGTGCCTTTTGGCAAACTCCAGGCGGGCCGTCATGTGCCTCTTACTGAGGAGTGGCTTCCATCTGGCCACTTTAGCAAATAGACCTGATTGGTGGAGTTCTGCAGAGATGGTTGTTCTTCTGGTAGGTTCACCTCTCTTCACAGAGAAACGCTGGAGCTCTGTCAGAGTGATCATCAGGTTCTTTGTCACCTCCCTGACTAAAGCCCTTTTCCCCCGATTGCTCAGTTTGGCCAGGCGGCCCACTCTAGTTCTGGTTGTTCCAAACTTCTTCCCTTTACAGATGATGGAGGCCACTGTGCTCATTGGGACCTTCAATTCTGCACAAATGTTTCTGTACCCTTCCAAAGATCTGTGCCTCCATACAATGCTGTGTCAGAGGTCTACAGACAATTCCTTGGACTTCATGGCTTGGTTTGTGCTCTGACATGCACTGTTAACTGTGGGACCTTATATAGAGAGATGTGTGCCTTTCCAGATCATGTCCAATCAACTGAATTTACCACAGATGGACTCCAATCAAGTTGTAGAAACATCCCAAGAATGATCAGTGGAAAAGGATGCACATGAGCTCATTTTTGGCAAAGGCTGTAAATACTTATGTGATTTATTCACTTTTTATTTTTAATAAATTTGCAAAGATTTCAAACAAACTTCTTTCACATTGTCATTACGGGGTATTGTTTGTAGAATTTTGAGTAAAACTATGAATTTAATCCATTTTGAAATAAGGCTGTAATATAACAAAATGTGGAAAAAGTGAAGCGTTGTGAATACTTTCCAGATGCACTGTATAATAGCTGGATGGTGGCAAAAACAATGTGGGTCTAGGTGGTTAGGAGGGCCAGGCTTCGTGGTCTGTGAGTTTGGCATGTATTGCACAGAAAGGTAGCCATAATACTATACCATGAAGCCATGTGTAATATCCACAGGAATACAAGTTTGTACATTTTTCATACAGAATATTCTCACTGGTATAAGATATTCAGAAAACTGCTCATCCCTGCAGCCTTATAAAATATCCACAGGCAATATGTGAGCTGCTAGACCAGTGACCAGAGCAAGCTATAAATACATAATAAAGTTTCATGACAATAATTCTTTTGTTCAGATTCCTTCAGTACAATAAAATTAAAGCACTTGCACAGTGCCTGCGTATAACAAGGTGACTATTCCAGACCAGTGAGTACATTCTCTATACAAAATGGTACAGACATGTACAGTATCTCACAAAAGTGAGTACACCCCTCACATTTTTGTAAATATTTTATAATACCTTTTCATGTGACATCACTGAAGAAATTACACTTTGCTACAATGTAAAGTAGTGAGTGTACAGCTTGTATAACAATGTAAATTTGCTGTCCCCTCAAAATAACTCAACACACAGCCATTAATGTCTAAACCGCTGGAAACAAAAGTTAGTACACCCCTAAGTGAAAATGTCCAAATTGGGCCCAATTAGCCATTTTCCCTCCCCGGTGTCATGTGACTCGTTAGTGTTACAAGGTCTCAGGTGTGAATAGGGAGCAGGTGTGATAAATTTGGTGTTATCGCTCTCTCTTAAGGGGTAGGGGGTCAGCCTGTCAGTGCTCAGACCATACGCCGCACACTGCATCAAATTGGTCTGCATGGCTGTCCCAGAGGGAAGTCTCTTCTAAAGATGATGCAGAGACACCTACACGGTTTAGGAGATATTTGCAGTTTGTTTAGGAGACAGCGGCGCACAGGCGCACTGAGCACGCCGCTGCTAACGGCGATATGCCACTAGTGGCGGCTCCCATGCACATGCGCGGGAGTGACGTCATTGCGTCTCCAGCCAAACACAGTGACGTAGCCGCGAGACCCGGAAGTCACTCCAGGATACATGGCAACGGTGGAGATGAAGGAGGACTGCTTCGGAGGCTTCGTTCTCAGGTAAGTTATTCATAATGAGTTAGTATGCTATGCATACTAGTTCATTATGCCTTTGCCTTGCAGGGTTTATTTTTTTTGTATGGTTTAAATTCCTCTTTAATAGTATATCCCTCCACTGTGAATGAATAACAAAAGGCGGTGCCTGGCCAATCCTCTGTGATAACACCTATGTGCGTACAAGCCTCTCACCTTACTGCCATAAGGTTACAGCATGAATGGATCACAAGCAGCAGTCTTCAGGGGATCCCTCTTTGTTGTTAATGAAGCTTCCTTCACTAATATACTCGGTATGTGGGAATTAAAAATAGGGAAGAGAGGTGCCAATAGCATAATCGCATTTAAAAAATAAATGTATTACAGCAAACAAGTAGATACACTCACTTTTTAAAATTAGAAAAAACTGCAACAATTCACGAGTGCCAAGCTCGTTTACTTCCGTTCAATCCTGGTATCGCCTATTGCTCCAATCCCGATGTGTATCGTCACATCAGGTGACTTCATCAGGGGATGACAATAGGCTTTTAGACCATAGGTGCCCTACCTCAAGTCTAATACAGTGCGTTTTGTTCCATGTCCATTTAAGCCACCTATACATTAATTTGTTTCTTTCCCCCTTTTTTGCTAAAATTCATGTTTATAACTCGAAATGGATGTACTGGACTGATGATTAAACCATGTACTTTTTGAATCTAATGAATATTTTATTTGATCTGATTCCATTTCTAACCCCATACATTCTATTGATACCCCTCACCCTGGTATGTGACTATCTCACTAGGTACCCTATCCCTCTTTTGTCATGGTACTTTCTGCTCTCAAATACTTGTGAAACATTACTCTATACCCATTGTATGTTTATATGGTATTGCTTTATATCTTCTACTGTACAATATCCTCACAGTTTTGTAACCTTTTTTTGAATCTTCCAAATAAAACTTTTGTAAACAAAAATTCATGTTTATTTCTTATCCCCGTTTCAGGGGTTTTTAATTGACTTTTTAAACTATTTTAAACGTCCCCAGATCCTTAGTGGCCTCCATGTCTCTTTACTAATGGCTATTTAGTGCTAGTACATATGGAGACCAATTGAGTATGGCCGCCGTAATGTTAATATATGCAGAAGCCAACGGAAAATTGCCGACATAATGTTATCCTATGGGAGACCAAGGTAAAATGGCCGACGCCATACATTCTGAGGGCGGACTACACGAAAATGGCCACCATCAATCTAATTCAATACACTATTTAAGGACAGCAATTACAGCCTATTGTCATCCCCTAATGAAGTCACGTGATGTGACGATACGCATCGGGATTTGAGGGATAGGCGATACCAGGATTGGATGGAAGTAAACGAGCTTGGTGCTCGTTGATTGTTGCCGTTTTTTTCTAATTTTAAAAAGTGGGTGTATCTACTTGTTTGCTGTAAAAAAATTATTTTTTAAACGGGATTACGCTATTGGCACCTCTCTTCCCTATTTTGAATTCCTGTATATCGAGTATTTTAGTGAAGGAAGCTTCATTAACAACAAAGAGGGATCCCCTAAAGACTGCTGCTTGTGATCCATTCATGCTGTAACCTTACGGAAGTAAGGTGAGGGGCTTGTACGCACACAGGTGCTATCACAGAGGATTGGCCAGGCTCCGACTTTTGTTATTCATTCATGGTGGAGAGATCTACTATTCATTTTGGATAAAAAAATCATTAGACTGTCACAGTATTGTTTGGACTGCATCTTCTAATCGTTAGACTGTCACAGTCTTTCTAGGATTGCACTTATATATTCAAGATTTTTATTTAGTGGGGCACATGGGACTTTTATTATTTTGATTCACTTGTTCACATACCTTTGGTTTTATGTTTACCATTATGTTTATTATTAAGTTTTCACTTACGAATATTGATGTTCATTATTTTTAGCAAGTTTATTTGTGGTATTTCCCACGTGGCACTTTAACACTTACTGTAGTCAGTTTTCTATTGCACATATTTTTATTACATCAGCATTTTACACAGCGCAACACTATCATTTATCCATTTACAAATGGAATACATTTTTATTTTTTTTAAATGTTGTGCTTTTTGAATGTGTAAATGTATGTTAAAGGTCTAAAAATATTAACGAACAAAGCAAACAAAAAAAGTTTTCATTATTAATCAAAAAAATCAGCAGGAAAATAATAAAGAAAGAGAATAAGGAGTTAATTAAGGCTGATTAGCATAAATTAGGGGTTAGTAAGGAGTTAACCAGAGGAACATTTATTAAGAAAAAAAATCCGACTTGACAGGTTGCTTTAAACTGACTTCATCTGCAGATCGAAGTTCATCCCTTTGATCTGTTGATGCATAAACAGAAAGATACAAAAAGAAACAATGTTTCTTTTTATTTTACCGATTCAGCAGCTGAGCAATGTTGTTGATAGACATTGCCCGACTTTTTTTTTTTTTGACAGATCCAATTGCAGGGACTTCCTTAACACTTCAGCTGTCAACATGGGAACCCCACTGACAACAGAATGAGTCATCAGTTGTTAAGGACACGGCAGCCCCACTCCTTAACAACTGATAATTGCTGCCTTTTGGCAATGGCTAACCAGTGGGAAGTGTCCATGTCACTTAGGCAGCAAGGTGGGTACCCAAAGTAGGACTCTGCAGTCCAAAAGACACAGCAGATCATGTGACCATGGATCCACATTGGTATAAAGGCTTTTAGGTCATTTTTTTTATCCCAAGGATAAAACAATCTTGCTAGTGCCCCTTGTGATGCCATCACACTGCTACAGTCTTTTTGAGCCTGAATGGGCAATGGCATTGGATAACTAGTAGGAAGTGTCCATGTCACTTAGACAGCAAGGTGGGTACCCAAAATAGGACTCTGCAGTCCAAAAGACTCAGTGGATCATGTGACCATCGACCCACATTGGTAAAAAGGCTTTTAGGTCATTTTTTTTATCCCGAGGATAAAAAAATCTTGCTAGTGCCCCTTGTCGTGATGCCATCACACTGCTACAGTCTTTTTGAGCCTGAATGGGCAATGGCATTGGACAACTAGTAGGAAGTGTCCATGTCACCTAGGCAGCAAGGTGGATATCCAAAGGAAGACCCTTCCACTCTGCAGCCCAGAAGGCTTGGCGGGTTATATGACCATGGATCCAGGTTGGTAAAGGGGGCTATTGAGTCTTTTTTTTCCCCCAAGGATTAGTTATAGGGGTTGGGGGTTACAAGGGTGATGTGGCAGATCAAGGCCAGTGATCTGTATGGCATTCCATGTGATGCATTATAAATGTGCCTTAGCGAGGGCTGTCAATATTGAAAATGGTGGTTGAAAGAATCCTTACAGTTTAGCATAGACAGGAGTGTAGGGGAAGAATTATCAATTTTTTTGGAGGTCGCAGGTTTGACTATCTCAGGAACAAGGCTGCTCTTGCTATGGCTAAGGCCCACATAGTGCAGAAATGTGTAAGCATTGGGACTGAGAATATAGCTGTTTTATAGTGAGAAATAAAGTAACTTCATGAGCCTGAGGACTTGTGTCACTCTATTATCACTCTATTATTAACGTTAGACAAGTCTGCTCTGTACATGGGTGTAGGATAATGCACCTGGATAGTATTTTAATTCACTATCATCACTTTTAAAGACAAATAATTGCTTTCCTTAACTGAGGTATCTTTATTCCTAGTGTATTTTAGTTTTCTATGAAGTCCTTACAAGCTCTGGTTTCCTTTTTACTTTGCATATATAATCTAATTGCATCACTCCTTGAATCCAAAGCACCTACAATGCGATACACCTACATACACAAATTCCTGTGTAGAAACCAGCTAACCTTCCAAACCTTTTTTGTAATGCAGAAGGAATGACACAATCACACACATGGTATAATTCACTGAGATATAATGCATGTTTACTTTGGCATTGTGATAGTTACATTCAGCAGTAGGGATGGGCCCGGTGCTCGATGCGAACCCATGTTCGCATCGAGCACCGGACGTTCGCTCGATCGGCGAGCCCAGAACTATTTGGGCCCTTCGCATCACATTCGTGTGATGCGAGCGGCCCCGCAATGCATTGCGGCCGGCGCGGCCGGCGCAGTGCATTGCTGGCTGATGATTGGCCAAGCATGCACTGTGACCCCGCATGCTTGGCCAATCACAGCGCCGGAAACTCGAAGAGCCATAATTGGCTACAGGCAGGACGCCTGTAGCCAATTACAGCTCAGGGGCTTTAGTGCACGCCCCCTCTTATAAAAGGCCGCCACGCCGTCTGCGCCGGTCACATGCTGTTCCGGCGTAGATAGGATCAGTTCTGTGTCACTCTGCTGGATTTAGTTAGTTAGAGAGATTTACTTAGAGAGATTGAGTTAGATAGATTCATTTAGAAAGATTGATTTAGAAAGAGGGGCTTGTAGTGTGTTCGTGGCAGGCAGGCAGAGCTCCTATATTTTGTTCCCAGAAGCACCTATAGGACTTGTAGTGTGTTCGTGGCAGGCAGGCAGAGCTCCTATATTTTGTTCCCAGAAGCACCTATAGGACTTGTAGTGTGTTCGTGGCAGGCAGGCAGGCAGAGCTCCTATATTTTGTTCCCAGAAGCACCTATAGGACTTGTAGTGTGTTAGTCCCATCACACAGAGATCATATATTTTGTTCCCAGAAGCACCTATAGGACTTGAAGTGTGTTAGTCTCATCACACAGAGATCCTATATTTTGTTCCCAGAAGCACCTATAGGACTTGAAGTGTGTTAGTCCCATCACACAGACCTATATTTTCTTCCCAGAAGCACCTATAGGACTTGAAGTGTGTTAGTCCCATCACACAGAGATCATATATTTTGTTCCCAGAAGCACCTATAGGACTTGAAGTGTGTTAGTCCCATCACACAGACCTACATTTTCTTCCCAGAAGCACCTATAGGACTTGAAGTGTGTTAGTCCCATCACACAGAGATCATATATTTTGTTCCCAGAAGCACCTATAGGACTTGAAGTGTGTTAGTCCCATCACACAGACCTATATTTTCTTCCCAGAAGCACCCATAGGACTTGAAGTGTGTTAGTCCCATCACACAGAGATCATATATTTTGTTCCCAGAAGCACCTATAGGACTTGAAGTGTGTTAGTCCCATCACACAGACCTACATTTTCTTCCCAGAAGCACCTATAGGACTTGAAGTGTGTTAGTCCCATCACACAGAGATCATATATTTTGTTCCCAGAAGCACCTATAGGACTTGAAGTGTGTTAGTCCCATCACACAGACCTATATTTTCTTCCCAGAAGCACCTATAGGACTTGAAGTGTGTTAGTCCCATCACACAGAGATCATATGTTTTGTTCCCAGAAGCACCTATAGGACTTGAAGTGTGTTAGTCCCATCACACAGACCTACATTTTCTTCCCAGAAGCACCTATAGGACTTGAAGTGTGTTAGTCCCATCACACAGAGATCATATATTTTGTTCCCAGAAGCACCTATAGGACTTGAAGTGTGTTAGTCCCATCACACAGACCTATATTTTCTTCCCAGAAGCACCTATAGGACTTGAAGTGTGTTAGTCCCATCACACAGAGATCATATATTTTGTTCCCAGAAGCACCTATAGGACTTGAAGTGTGTTAGTCCCATCACACAGAGATCATATATTTTGTTCCCAGAAGCACCTATAGGACTTGAAGTGTGTTAGTCCCATCACACAGACCTATATTTTCTTCCCAGAAGCACCTATAGGACTTGAAGTGTGTTAGTCCCATCACACAGAGAACATATATTTTGTTCCCAGAAGCACCTATAGGACTTGAAGTGTGTTAGTCCCATCACACAGACCTATATTTTCTTCCCAGAAGCACCTATAGGACTTGAAGTGTGTTAGTCCCATCACACAGAGATCCTATATTTTGTTCCCAGAAGCACCTATAGGACTTGAAGTGTGTTAGTCCCATCACACAGACCTATATTTTCTTCCCAGAAGCACCTATAGGACTTGAAGTGTGTTAGTCCCATCACACAGAGATCATATATTTTGTTCCCAGAAGCACCTATAGGACTTGAAGTGTGTTAGTCCCATCACACAGACCTATATTTTCTTCCCAGAAGCACCTATAGGACTTGAAGTGTGTTAGTCCCATCACACAGAGATCATATATTTTGTTCCCAGAAGCACCTATAGGACTTGAAGTGTGTTAGTCCCATCACACAGACCTATATTTTCTTCCCAGAAGCACCTATAGGACTTGAAGTGTGTTAGTCCCATCACACAGAGATCATATATTTTGTTCCCAGAAGCACCTATAGGACTTGAAGTGTGTTAGTCCCATCACACAGAGATCATATATTTTGTTCCCAGAAGCACCTATAGGACTTGAAGTGTGTTAGTCCCATCACACAGACCTATATTTTCTTCCCAGAAGCACCCATAGGACTTGAAGTGTGTTAGTCCCATCACACAGAGATCATATATTTTGTTCCCAGAAGCACCTATAGGACTTGAAGTGTGTTAGTCCCATCACACAGAGATCATATATTTTGTTCCCAGAAGCACCTATAGGACTTGAAGTGTGTTAGTCCCATCACACAGACCTATATTTTTTTCCCAGAAGCACCTATAGGACTTGAAGTGTGTTAGTCCCATCACACAGAGATCATATATTTTGTTCCCAGAAGCACCTATAGGACTTGAAGTGTGTTAGTCCCATCACACAGACCTATTTTCTTCCCAGAAGCACCTATAGGACTTGAAGTGTGTTAGTCCCATCACACAGAGATCATATATTTTGTTCCCAGAAGCACCTATAGGACTTGAAGTGTGTTAGTCCCATCACACAGACCTATATTTTCTTCCCAGAAGCACCTATAGGACTTGAAGTGTGTTAGTCCCATCACACAGAGATCATATATTTTGTTCCCAGAAGCACCTATAGGACTTGAAGTGTGTTAGTCCCATACACAGACCTACATTTTCTTCCCAGAAGCACCTATAGGACTTGAAGTGTGTTAGTCCCATCACACAGAGATCATATATTTTGTTCCCAGAAGCACCTATAGGACTTGAAGTGTGTTAGTCCCATCACACAGACCTATATTTTCTTCCCAGAAGCACCTATAGGACTTGAAGTGTGTTAGTCCCATCACACAGAGATCATATATTTTGTTCCCAGAAGCACCTATAGGACTTGAAGTGTGTTAGTCCCATCACACAGAGATCATATATTTTGTTCCCAGAAGCACCTATAGGACTTGAAGTGTGTTAGTCCCATCACACAGACCTATATTTTCTTCCCAGAAGCACCTATAGGACTTGAAGTGTGTTAGTCCCATCACACACAGACCTATATTTTTTCCCAGAAGCACCTATAGGACTTGAAGTGTGTTAGTCCCATCACACAGAGATCATATATTTTGTTCCCAGAAGCACCTATAGGACTTGAAGTGTGTTAGTCCCATCACACAGACCTATATTTTCTTCCCAGAAGCACCTATAGGACTTGAAGTGTGTTAGTCCCATCACACAGAGATCCTATATTTTGTTCCCAGAAGCACCTATAGGACTTGAAGTGTGTTAGTCCCATCACACAGACCTACATTTTCTTCCCAGAAGCACCTATAGGACTTGAAGTGTGTTAGTCCCATCACAGAGATCATATATTTTGTTCCCAGAAGCACCTATAGGACTTGAAGTGTGTTAGTCCCATCACACAGACCTATATTTTCTTCCCAGAAGCACCTATAGGACTTGAAGTGTGTTAGTCCCATCACACAGAGATCATATATTTTGTTCCCAGAAGCACCTATAGGACTTGAAGTGTGTTAGTCCCATCACACAGACCTATATTTTTTTCCCAGAAGCACCCATAGGACTTGAAGTTTGTTAGTCCCATCACACAGAGATCATATATTTTGTTCCCAGAAGCACCTATAGGACTTGAAGTGTGTTAGTCCCATCACACAGACCTATATTTTCTTCCCAGAAGCACCTATAGGACTTGAAGTGTGTTAGTCCCATCACACAGAGATCATATATTTTGTTCCCAGAAGCACCTATAGGACTTGAAGTGTGTTAGTCCCATCACACAGACCTATATTTTCTTCCCAGAACCACCCATAGGACTTGAAGTGTGTTAGTCCCATCACACAGAGATCATATATTTTTTCCCAGAAGCACCTATAGGACTTGAAGTGTGTTAGTCCCATCACACAGAGATCCTATATTTTGTTCCCAGAAGCACCTATAGGACTTGAAGTGTGTTAGTCCCATCACACAGACCTATATTTTCTTCCCAGAAGCACCTATAGGACTTGAAGTGTGTTAGTCCCATCACACAGAGATCATATATTTTGTTCCCAGAAGCACCTATAGGACTTGAAGTGTGTTAGTCCCATCACACAGACCTATATTTTCTTCCCAGAAGCACCCATAGGACTTGAAGTGTGTTAGTCCCATCACACAGAGATCCTATATTTTTTCCCAGAAGCACCTATAGGACTTGAAGTGTGTTAGTCCCATCACACAGAGATCATATATTTTTTCCCAGAAGCACCCATAGGACTTGAAGTGTGTTAGTCCCATCACACAGAGCTATATTTTTTCTTCCCAGAAGCACCCATAGGACTTGAAGTGTGTTAGTCCCATCACACAGAGATCCTATATTTTTTTCCAGAAGCACCCATAGGACTTGAAGTGTGTTAGTCCCATCACACAGAGCTCCTATATTTTCTTCCCAGAAGCACCCATAGGACTTGAAGTGTGTTAGTCCCATCACACAGAGATCCTATATTTTCTTCCCAGAAGCACCCATAGGACTTGAAGTGTGTTAGTCCCATCACACAGAGCCCTATATTTTCTTCCCAGAAGCACCAATAGGACTTGTAGTGTGTTAGTCCCATCACACAGAGCTCATATATTTTCTTTCCAGAAGCACCCATAGGACTTCTAGTGTGTTAGTGGCATCACACAGAGCTATATTTTCTTCCCAGAAGCACCCATAGGACTTCTAGTGTGTTAGTGGCATCACACAGAGCTCCTCTATTTTCTTTGCAGAAGCACCCATAGGACTTCTAGTGTGTGTTAGTGGCATCACACAGAGCTCCTATATTTTCTTCTCAGCAGCACCCACGGGACTTCTAGTGTGTTAGTGGCATCACACAGAGCTCCTCTATTTTCTTTGCAGAAGCACCCATAGGACTTCTAGTGTGTTAGTGGCATCACACAGAGCTCCTATATTTTCTTCTCAGCAGCACCCACAGGACTTCTAGTGTGTTAGTGGCATCACACAGAGCTCCTATTTTCTTTGCAGAAGCACCCATAGGACTTCTAGTGTGTTAGTGGCATCACACAGAGCTCCTATATTTTCTTCTCAGCAGCACCCACAGGACTTCTAGTGTGTTAGTGGCATCACACAGAGCTCCTCTATTTTCTTTGCAGAAGCACCCATAGGACTTCTAGTGTGTTAGTGGCATCACACAGAGCTCCTATATTTTCTTCTCAGCAGCACCCACAGGACTACCGACTACAATGGCTGGAAGACCGCCAAGGGGAGGCAGAGCGTGCAGAGCCAAGAACACAGGGCAGGCAGGCTCTGTTTCTAGTGGACGTGGCCGTGGCCGTGGACGTGGTCGTGCATCGTCATCAGCACGTGGCCATGGGACACGCGCGTCTTTGTTTTCGGCAGCTGGACATGTGGAGCCGCATCATGCTGAAGGCTTGGTAGAATGGATGACCAAGCCCTCCTCATCCACCTCATCCTCTCTCACCCAGGCTCAGGGTACTGGCAGAGCAGCTGCCAACGCGTACTCAATGGCATCATCAGCCACCCCTTCCCTAGACCCACCATGTCCTCCTGAGGAGTCCCCCGAACTCTTTGAGCACAGTGTTGGGTACATGCTCCAGGAGGATGCCCAACGATTCGAAGGCTCGGATGATGATACCCAGCTTGAGGAATCTGGCAGTACTGTTCCACCAGCTGCAGCTTACTGCCAGGTTTGCTCTAGTGGTGAAGAGGGAGGGGATGATGAGGTCACTGACTCCACGTGGGTGCCTGAAGGGAGAGAGGAGGAGGAGGACGAGGAGGAGGAGGATGCGGCGTCACATGTCCAACGAGGCAGGATGCCCCCTGGAGGCCAGGTAGAGGCCAGCACAGCAACTGTACAACACCGCAGAGCTCCGCCTGTGCAGGGCGCTGCCTCTGCACGTTATCAGAAAAGTTCTTTGGTGTGGGCCTTTTTTGAGACGAGTGCATCAGATCGCACCACTGCTATTTGCAATATTTGTCTCAAGCGAATCTCGCGTGGCCAAAACATCAGCCGCTTGGGCACCACAAGCATGACCAGACATATGTCGACCTGCCATGCAGCTCGTTGGCAGGCACACATAAAAGACCCACACCAAAGAACTAAGCGGACCTCTCCTTGCTCCTCATCAGCTGGGATCTCCATCCCCACTACACCTTCAGTCCTCTCTGAAAGCTGCTCTGAGAGGACTGAAGGTGTAGAATTAGGTGTGTCACAACCAAGTACTTGCAGTACACCGACGTCCGATTGCAGCAGGCAAATTTCCCTGCCCCAGCTGCTGGACCGTAGAAAGAAGTACACTCCCAGCCATCCACATGCCCAGCGGTTGAATGCTAGCTTGGCTAAATTGCTAGCACTTCAACTGCTGCCTTTTCAGTTGGTAGACTCGGCCCCCTTCCGTGAGTTTGTTCAATGTGCGGTTCCTCAGTGGCAGGTTCCCAAACGCCACTTTTTCTCACGGAAGGCGATTCCGTCTCTCTACCGGCATGTGGAAGGCAATGTCCATGCCTCGCTGGACAGGGCGGTCAGCGGTAAGGTGCATATTACCGCTGACTCATGGTCCAGCAGGCATGGCCAGGGACGGTACCTTTCTTTCACGGCCCATTGGGTCACTCTATTGGCAGCTGGGAGGGATGCAGGACAAGGTGCAGTAGTGTTGGAGGTTGTTCCGCCACCACGCCTCCAAAACGCTACTACTGCTACTGGTTGTGACACACCTCTCTCCTCCACCCCCCCTCCTCTTCTTCTTCCTCCAGTGCTCTGTCCTTGGAACCAGCGGTGCTCCGTAGGCGTACAAGGGGCTACGCAAGTACGCAGGCAAAAAGATGCCATGCCGTGCTTGCGCTGGTGTGTTTGGGGGACAGGAGCCACACTGGGCCAGAGGTTCTGGCAGCTCTGCAGGGGCAGGCCGAGAGGTGGTTGACGCCACGTCAGCTTAAGCCAGGAATGGTCGTTTCTGACAATGGCACCAACCTCCTCTCCGCCCTGCGACAGGGGCAGCTCACCCATGTGCCCTGCATGGCTCACGTCCTCAACCTGGTGGTGCAGCGGTTCTTGGGCAGGTTCCCAGGCTTACAGGATGTCCTGAGGCAGGCCAGGAAAGTCTGTGTGCATTTCCGCCGATCTTATAATGCCAGTGCTCGGCTGACTGAGCTGCAAAAGGAGCTGAACCTGCCCAAGAACCGCCTAATATTTGACATGCCCACCAGGTGGAACTCAACGTTGGCCATGCTGCAGCGACTGCACACGCAGCAGAGGGCCATCAATGAGTACCTTTGCGACTACGGCACCAGGACAGGGTCAGGGGAGCTTGGTTTTTTTTCCCCACGTCAGTGGAGCATGATCAGGGATGCATGCACTGTCCTCTCACCATTTGAGGAGGCCACGAGGATGGTGAGCAGTGACAGTGCATGCATCAGTGACACTGTCCCTCTTGTCCACCTGTTGGAGCATACGCTGCGTGGGATAATGGACAGGGCACTTGAGGCAGAACAGAGGCAGGAAGAGGAGGACTTCCTTGCCTCTCAAGGCCCCCTTTATCCGGACAGTGTTCCTTCTGTCCCACCCATCACACAGGAAGAGGATGAGGAGGAGGAGGAGGAGGAGGAGGAGGATTGTGTGAGCATGGAGGTGGAGCCTGGCACTCAGCATCAGCAGCAGCAGTCTTTTAGGGATGATGTACAGTCCCAACAAACCAGTGGACTTGTACGTGGCTGGGAGGAGGTGGCTGGCGATCATGTCATCCTCAGTGACCCAGAAGACTCCGGACCGAATGCCTCAGCTAACCTACGCTGCATGGCCTCCCTGATCCTGCAAAGCCTGCGGAAGGATCCTCGTGTTCTTCGGATCAAGGAGAGGGACCATTACTGGCTGGCCACTCTCCTTGATCCGCGGTACAAGGGTAAGGTTGCGGACCTTATCTTGCCGTCGCAGAGGGAGCAGAGGATGAGACATCTCAGGGAGGCCTTGCAGAAAGGTCTGTGCAACGCGTTCCCAGAAACTGGGAGGTTACAAACTCCTGGTCCTGGGCGACGAGTTGCTGAGGCTTCGGTCAGTAGCAGAAGGAGCGGTGGGGAAGGTGGACGTCTGACCGATGCGTTCAGACAATTTTTTAGTCCGCAGCCCCAAGGTATGATCGGTTCCAGCAACCATCGCCAGCGTCTGATATACATGGTGCAGGAATACCTTGGGGCAAGGTCAGACTTGGACACCTTTCCCACCGAAAATCCTCTGGCTTACTGGGTCCTGAGGATGGATCACTGGCCAGAGCTTGCACAGTATGCAATTGAGCTACTGGCCTGTCCTGCCTCCAGCGTTCTTTCCGAACGCACATTCAGTGCTGCTGGAGGATTTGTCACCGATCATAGGGTGCGCCTGTCCACCGCCTCGGTTGATCGACTGACCTTCATCAAAATGAATCAGTCTTGGATCACCACCAGCTACCAGGCACCTGAGGCGGATATAACCGAATAATTTTTAATGTCACATCCCTTCAAGACTGCCTATGCTGATGCTGAGTGACTGTCCTCTTTTGTTCACTGACTATCCTCTTCCTCCTCCTCAATGATCCATGCCACCACACCAGTGCCTAAGGCACAATTTTTCAGCCCCTGTTTAACAGGGGCGTGTACATACAATTTTTATAAAAAAATGCTTCGCAACACGTGTGACTGCTGTGCTCCAAGTACAGTATCTGTGAGGGGTTGCAGTGTTGTGGCACCAGCACCAGTGCCTAAGGCACAATTTTTCAGCCCCTGTTTAACAGGGGCGTGTACTTACAATTTTTTAAAAAAAATGCTTCGCAACACGTGTGACTGCTGTGCTCCAAGTACAGTATCTGTGAGGGGTTGCAGTGTTGTGGCACCAGCACCAGTGCCTAAGGAACAATTTTTCAGCCCCTGTTTAACAGGGGCGTGTACTTACAATTTTTTAAAAAAAAGCTTCGCAACACGTGTGACTGCTGCGCAGTACAGTATCTGTGAGGGGTTGCAGTGTTGTGGCACCAGCACCAGTGCCTAAGGCACAATTTTTCAGCCCCTGTTTAACAGGGGCGTGTACTTACAATTTTTTAAAAAAAAATGCTTCGCAACACTGTGACTGCTGTGCTCCAAGTACAGTATCTGTGAGGGGTTGCAGTGTTTTGGCACCAGCACCAGTGCCTAAGGCACAATTTTTCAGCCCCTGTTTAACAGGGGCGGGTAATTACAAATCTTGATCTAATAGTTCACAGCAGGGCCCATTCCTGCGCCCACCAAGAGTAACTATGAGGGCCTACAGTCTTGTGGCAACACCGTCCACCACCACCGCCAAAGGCCCAATTTTTCTGCCCTGTTCATCAGGTGCTTGCAATTACAAATCTTGATCTAATAACTCACAGCAGGGCCCATTCCTGCGCCCACCAAGAGTAACTATGAGGGCCTACAGTCTTGTGGCAACACCGTCCACCACCACCGCCAAAGGCCCAATTTTTCTGCCCTGTTCATCAGGTGCTTGCAATTACAAATCTTGATCTAATAACTCACAGCAGGGCCCATTCCTGCGCCCACCAAGAGTAACTATGAGGCCTACAGTCTTGTGGCAACACCGTCCACCACCACCGCCAAAGGCCCAATTTTTCTGCCCTGTTCATCAGGTGCTTGCAATTACAAATCTTGATCTAATAACTCACAGCAGGGCCCATTCCTGCGCCCACCAAGAGTAACTGTGAGAGCTTACAGTCTTGTGGCAACACCGTCCACCACCACCACCACCACCCCCAATTTTTCTGCCCTGTTCAACAGGTGCATGCAATTACAAATCTTGATCTATTAACTCACAGCAGGGCCCATTCCTGTGCCCACCAGTCTTGTGGCTACACCAACATCTAATAGGGCAAATTTCTGCAGAGTATATACGCCAGGCCCCTACTTTCAAACATCCAACTTACAAACGACTCCTACTTGCAAATGGAAAGAGAAAACAGGAAGTGAGAGGAAATCTACCCCTAGGAAGGGAAATTCTATCCTGTTAGATTTAATTTGGGAAAAAGGTATCTCCTCTCTACTGATACTTTATCACCAATCCTTGTTTCAATTAAAACCCCACTTTTTCCAAAAACATTTGTCATTGGGACGGAAAGTGAGGTGACATGTTCTGAACAGATGTGCAAAGACAGCAAATGTTACAGGGGTGATAACCCCTCCCTATGTTCTCCAAAAAGCTTAAAAATAGATTTTTTGGGGATGGAGCTACACTTCATAATGTACCTGTTCAGATTCTACTTAAGAACAAACCTAAAGCCGCAAGTGGTTTTAAATGGCTTCTTTTTTTCCTTTACAAATGTCATTTTGTGCAAGGACAGTTCTAAACACGGGAAACACATGCCACTTCACAGGCATACTTTAGACACCCCCCAGGGACCATATTTAAAGGAAAATTTCACTTTTTTTTTTTCACTTTATGCATCATTAAAATGACTGCTCCCGAAAAAACGTTAGTTTTTAAAAGTTCTTTTTGCATTGATATATGTCCCCTGGGGCAGGACCCGGGTCCCCAAACCTGTTTTATGACATTAACATGCATATTGGCCGTTGTAATTAGCACTTTTGATTTCGAACGTTCGCGTCCATTATAACGTATAGGGTTCGAAAATTCGCGCGAACTTTCGGTCCGTTCGAAGGTTCTGGTGCGAACCGAACCCGGGGGTGTTCGGCTCATCCCTATAATTCTGTATCAACTCAGTATTAGTTTAAATGGCAGTATGGATAAAAAAAGACCTTTCATTGTAGGTAAAGAGTGATATGCCTCCTAGATTGGGTGCTTTGGAGGTCATTGTAGGCTGCATAAACTGTATGTGTGCATGCAGAGCAACAGGTACATCACCAATAAACAAAGTATCTACTGCTGGATAGACATTCCTTTGGACCCTCCCTACAAAAGTACAGTGAGGAAGTTTTTAGAGACATCTGATAAGAAATATACCTTGCAACTTTATTAAGTCTTGCTCTGCTCTCAACAAGGCCAGATGGCACCACCTCTAGGTGCAAGAAGACCTTTCTTCATCCACCATTGCAAACTTGTTCCTTCACTTGTAAGGGGGACTTGTGAATGGCGTGAGGGTGCCCAGAGCACAAATGCCTGAACGGTTTCTCCCCTTCCAGAACAACAATCCACCTGATTGAGGCTTTAACCCTCAACCATATTGTGCCCTCTCCATGCCAAGGGCCTCCTCACAACATCCCTGGCCATTAACCGTTATATACCAAAGGAAGGAATGTCCATACAGAAATAGGGTTGCTGCACCGTTGGTGTTGGTAGGATGGAAAGATGTCAAATACGGTCACATCACATCAACATGCAGTACTAATTGAGGTCACTTGACAGTACATTGTCAATCACATATAGTGGACGATCCACAGCAGTCACATGTAAAAGCATAAAGCAGCACATATAGCAAGCCATCTTCCCTAGCTCAGTCTCTCTCCACTTGGGGTCATTAGTACTCACTCAGAGGTTCTGGTTCACCTTAGTTGTCTGTGTCCTCTCAGATAGTCCCTCTGAGACAGGATCACTGCAGATACCTCTAGCTGGGTACACCTTTCTCAGGTCATCCAGGGGGATAACCTCACTCCAGGGAATGTTTGGCCTGGCCTAAAAGGCCTTTTACAACCCGCTATAGCCTCCTCCACCATAAGGGTCAGGAAGTCTACAGTTGGCTGTTCTGGGTGCTGGTCTACCCCTCCCTGCCCTCCAAACTTGTCCAGGGCCTCCACTTTCTGACTACATCTGCCAAATGGTGGAGTCTCTGGCTCCCATGCCCCAACTGCACTAAGGCTCCTCCCAACCTGGCTTATATCAGTGCACTGACCTGATTACACTATTCTCTATAACCAGACTCTATTCTGGGACAGAGCCACCCAGTGGCAGACTAGTTAACTGCACCCGCTTACACACTATCACAGTCCCAGTAGTGTCAAACCATAAGCAGTTTCCACTGTGGCTTCGCCAGTTTTCTGAATAATTTCCTCATGGCATGGCCATAGGCAGAGTTGGGGAACCAGAGTCATAGACTGTGAATGACTCTTCCAAATAGAAAAAGTTAACAAAATAAAACAAATTCTTAGCCAGCACAAATAAAACCTCTTAAAACACCATAATAACTAAATTTGCGGATTTGCTCTTATGCACAATGGAGTGTCTCGTAACTATAGTCTGCCATCACCTTTACAGACCCTGCACAGCATGCAATCAGCTTGACCACAGGCAGCAGCTCGGACTTGTGTATAGTGTGGCAGCCGCTGAGAAATTAATTTATGAAAATTAATTTTTTAATTAATGAAAAATGTATTTCAAGGTCAAGCATTTTCATGCATAAGGGCCTATTTATCATTAGGCACCGTAGGCCTATGCCAACTGGTGGCAAACAAGCAGCTTTACCATGTACTCCCTCATCTGTAGAAATGCTGTCAGCTCATCAAAATCTTTTTACACATTATTGTTGATTTACAAAAGGCAAAAAGTCTGTTCCCTTTGCAAGTAAAGTTGCATTTTGCAAGGGAATTTACACCAGAGCTTAGTGAATGATAAAGTATCCCCAGGATATTTCATAGGGCCGCCATCAGGGGGGTACCAGCAGTACTCATGTAAGGGGCCCGAGCATCCCTTGTGGCCCGTCTGGCCAGGGCCTGCTACCCCTACAGAAGCACATGAAATTAATCTTTAACCAGCTCCGGCCTTAACCTGCGTGGCGCCCAGCCCTTACAGAGAAGCAGAAACAAGCCTCCGTCTACTTTCACCAGCACAGCCACCCGCAGCCCCCGCTTGCAGTTGCTAAGAGGAAGAAAAGCATTAGCATTATGTAATTTAACAAGCCTGAGCCGCTGCCGCTCCTCCATTCCCTGATGAGGCAGAGCCTGCTGGCAGCTGCTAGGTTTGCTTGCAATGTGATTGGCTAGGGCAGGGGGAGTGGCCAGCTCATAGACAGCGAACATGGTCCCAGTCCTAACAGGTGCATGCAGAGAGATACGTGCACCGTGCAGGGTAAGTCACAAAAATGCAATGTGTGCCCCCTGTGCCCCCCTGTTCTGCCTGTAGATTTGATTTAGACTTTATTTAATCTCCTTCTTCTTGGATGGGGCACTAGAGGCTGACAATATAGCATAATTGAGTTGCATTGTGAAAATGGATGATGATGACTCTGGGTGCAGATGAGAGTTACATTATGGAGAGCCTCTTCACTATGTAACTCTTCACTATGTAACTCTCATCCCGACACAAAGTCATCATCATCCATTTTCACAATGCAACTCAATCATCTTCATCCCCACCCAGCACCATAAATCCCTCTAGTCTCCACAATGTATCCCCACCCACGCCCAGCACCATCCATCCCTCCAGTCTCCAAAATGTATCCCCACCCACGCCCAGCACCATCCATCCCGCCAGTCTCCACAATGTATCCCCACCCATGCCCAGCACCATCCATCCCGCCAGTCTCCACAATGCATCCATGTCTGCAGAGACACGCAGAGCCTTGGCTCAGGAACGCTCCATCTTAGGTGCCCACACTGCAAGCTGCTTTCAAGCAGGGGAGAGGGGCCAGGAGTGCCGGCAGTGGAGTATGATTGGGGCTGCTCTGTGCAAAACAGCCATGCAGAGCAAGTAAGTATAAGATGCTTGTTATTTTTTATTTTTTACATTTTGCCTTTAATATAACTTACTTTTTTATAGTATAGGCCCTGAAGTCAGATTTTTGGCAGCTCAGCTTGTCCTTCTCCCTCTTCCAGCAGTGACTGTGACTACTGTTAACAGACAGACATTTTCTTATACAAATATAACAGACAGACATTTTCATGGTCCAAATTGTTTGTGTCATTTGTTACAAACAGATTTACTTATTGTAAAGGAGAGATTTGAATAGTGTATTTTGCTTTAGGATAAAACAGGATTATACAGTATTTATATAGCGCCAACAGTTTGTACAGCGCTTACAACATGAGGGCAGACAGTACAGTTATAACACAATTCAATACAGAAAGAATCAGAGAGCCTTGCTCATTAAAGCTTACAATCTAAGGAAAGGTCAAGTGATACAAAAGGTAATAATAACTGTGGGGGATGAGCTGATGAAGATGAAAGTACAGTTGTTAGGTGGAGGCAGAATAGGCTTCTCTGAAGAGAAAAGTTTTCAGGGATCGCCTACAAATTGATAGAATTGGAGATAGTCAGACTGGGGTAGGGAATTCCAAAGGAGGGGAGAGGCTTGGGAGAAGTCCTGAAGGCGAGCATGGGAGGAAGTGACAAGGGAGCTAGAGAGCAGGAGGTCTTGGGAGGAATGAAGAGAACAATTTTGTTGGTATTTTGAGACTAGGTTAGTGATGTAGCTGGGGCAGAGTTGTGGATGGCTTTGTAAGTTGTTAGTATTTTAAATTGAACTTGTTGGGTGATTGGAAGCCAATGGAGGGATTGGCAGAGAGAGGTAGCAGACACTGAATGGTTGGTAAGGTGGGTGTGTCTGGCAACAGCATCAATGATGGACTGGAGGGGGATAGCCTATTTAGAGGTAAGCCAATGCAGAGGGAGTTACAGTGGTCAAGGAGAGAAATAACCAGGAAGTTTATCAGGAGCTATGTCGTTTCATTGGTTAGGAAGGGACGTGGTTTGGAGATGTTGCCCTAAAATAATTTTGTGCAAAAATCAAATATTTGTATTAATTAAAAATAAAAAAAATAGAAAGAAAAATCACAGTGAATTTTGACATACAACATTAAATGTATTTAAAACTCTGCTGGAGATTTACACATTTCTATAATAATTCTGCTCCCTAATTCTGTCTCTTTAGGTATGCAATATAAGTATTTTTTATTACCAGCATCATTATAAAACTCAGGCAGATGTGTTCTAAGTCAACAATAATTATATTTTTCCATTTTATTTTAAGCACAGTTCATCTCAACAATCCCAAGTGCATCATTACTTTGCAGTGAATGATAGAATCAATGAAAATTCAAGGTAAAGTTGCTATATAAAACGAATAGCGACAAGCCAGTGAGTCAGGGATAGATATCCATGGAAGATGAACCAGATTCCATTATACCTTGCATACAACACCACTGGTAACAATGGGGTAGAGGAGTTGTGATGCTAGGCGATTTCTAGTTCTTCATACCTCAAGGCTGTAGAGATCTGATTGTGCTAGACTGCACTTCTTTTATCAATATTCCAACAATGGAACTGCTAAGCATTATTTACATACAATCACATAACTTGAATACAGTTTTAGTAAAATAACCCTTTCTATGGGGAAAAAACATACTCAGAGCCCTTTTACATTTGTGTTACATTATGCCGTGCAATAACATGCATTTCATTGAGAGAGTCCATTAAAAACTGCCACTTAAAGCTGTTTGTGTTGGGCGGGGGGGGGGGGGGTGCTCACTTAAAAGCAGACCTTCTGATTGGCATGCATTCAGAGCATCCTTTCTCTCAACTTTGTTTTAACCCAGAGGAACCTTGGAATTCATTGGGGGTCAGTTGAAAAAAAAAAATGATGCCCTTACATTAGTAACCATCGTGAAGAATGCTGCCCCTACAGTTGGTCAGATTTGCCACTCTTAGCCCCCTGTACACACGGTCAGATTTTTTCGACGGATTTCGTACGACACTGGTGTTGCATACACACGGTCGGACAAAGTTGTCGGAAAATCCGATCATTCTGAACGTGGTGACGTTCGTTGCGTACGACAGAACTATGTAGAGGCTAGTAGCCAATAGCTTTGGTCTCGTAATTTGATCTGAGCATGCGTGGCACTTTGTCCGTCGGAATTCTCTACACACGATCGGAAAAAGTCCGATCGGATTTTGTTGTCGGACAATTTGAGAGCAGGATCTCAAATTTTTTCCATCGGAAATTCCGACAACATGCTCCGATCGGACATTTTCCATCGTGCATTACAGACAGCTAAAAAGTTAATTGGTGTCATGAAGCTGCTTGTGACAAGTGGTGTTGGTCCTGGAACTATTAAGGTACCATTAAATTGGAAGTCATTTAGCCACAGCTAAATGAACAATAATAATAGTAAAATAAAAATATAATAAGTTGCGATAAACATGAAAAATCACAATTAAAGTGACCAAGTGCAAATGAAAAATTAATAAAAAGTGAGCATTTCATAAATTGTCCATAAAAAACAGTGAATAAGTATAACAAAAATTGACGATGAATACAAAAACAAAGGAAGGGCAAAAATATTAGTGAATAAATGAAAAAGTGAATAAAAATGTGAATAAAAAAATAAACAACTAAGTCCAATTCAAATGATAAGTAAATAAGTTCCAAAGGCCGTCCACAGGTCGGGACAGGAGGTCGGGACAGGAGAGGAAGAGAGAGGGTCTCAGTCTGAAGAGAGGGAACTCTATAAGTGGGAACCCTTACCAAAACAGGTAGACCCTTATCAGGAGCGAGGTCTTATACATAGGCAGATTATGCCCTCTGCGGGGACTGATGGATATCCGGCACCTCCGAGATCCTCCAATTGTGAGCAGTAATCACTTCAGCGGGATACGGTGAAAACCAACAGGCAAACACTCCAATCTGAAAACATACACTAATGCCCCGTACACACGGTCGGATTTTCAAACTGAAAATGTCCTATCGGACAATGTTGTCGGAAATTCCGACCGTGTGTAGGCTCCATCGGACTTTTTCCATAGGATTTTCAGACGGACAAAGTTTTATCTCCTGCTCTCAAATTTTTCCGACAACAAAGTCCTATCAGACTTTTTCCGATCGTGTGTAGCGAATTCCGACGGACAAAGTGCCACACATGCTCAGATCACATTACAAGACCAAAGCTATTGGCTACTAGCCTCTACGTAGTCCCGTCGTACGCAACGAACGTCACCACGTTCAGGATGATCGGATTTTACGACAACTTTGTCCGACCATGTGTATGCAACACCAGTGTCGGACAAAATCTGACGGATTTTGTGGTCTGAATTTCCAACCGTGTGTACGGGGCATTAGACTCCAAGCCGCAAGTGTAGAAAAGAGAGGGACTCCAATCGTGAAGTAATGTTTAAAAAGGGGAGACTTATAAAAAAGCAGTGTGGCAAATACAAATAAAATTAAAAACAGCCGGCAAGCTAAAAAAGCAGACAAACACCCATGTTGCGGGGTCACATGTGGCGTGATGGCGACAGCTAAAGGAACCCCCAGCAACCTCTGAGGAACCCTAGGGTTCCACGAAACCCTGGTTAGGAATGTCTGATTTAGAGAATCAGGCTGCAGGGGCTATTGTATTTCTTGTGCAATAAAAAATCTAGATCAAATATGTCAAACACAAGGCTCACAGGCCAAATATGGCCCACCAGGCCTTGTCATGTGGCCCTCTCACCCAGTTTGGTAGCAGAATCATGGTGGAACTCCATTCAACCACCTCTGGCTCTCATCCTTCCACTCCCCACTGTCACTTGTAAACACAGAAGCTTGATAGCTTCAACCATAATCCTGGTAAACCCCTTCAATTCCACAACATAAATATATACGTATTCCGATCTTAAATGGTTAATTCACATAGAAAGTTCAAAACTCACTCCACTTGGGATCCTCATTCTCTGACACCTTTTGCCCAATAGAGACTTCCTGTTTCTTATTGGATGAACACATCATTTTTAAACTGACCTTGCTATGCTGTGTTTGTTTTATATTGTTTGATAGATTTATGCCGCGTACACACCAACAGATATCCGTCGGAAAAATCTTGGATGTTTTTTCCTGACGGCATTCTGCTCAGGCTTGGCTTGCATACACACGGTCACACCAAAGTTCGCTGAACTTTTGACCGCCAAGAACGCGGTGACGTACAACACTACAACGAGCCAAGAAAATGAAGTTCAATGCTTCCGAGCATGCGTCGCATTGTTTCCGAGCATGTAGGAATTTTGCGCGTCGGAATTGGTACAGACGATCAAAACTTCCGATCGCAACTTTTTCTGACCGAAAAATGGAGAACCTGCTCTCAGTCCGATGGTGCATACACATGGTCGCATTTTCCGACCAATAGCTCTCATCAGTCTTTTGCTGGCCAAATTTCCAATCGTGTGTACATAAGAGCTTACATGGGCTCAGGAAGAGATCCTAAACCCACGTGAGAAGCTGAGCCTCAAGTGTGGGCTTTGGAGTGGTATTGCATCAATGAAAATATGAATCTTAAAGCCTCGTACACACGATCGATTTTCTGACGGGAATTGTGTGATGACAGGCTGTTGGCGGAAAATCCGACCGTTTGTACGCTCCATCGGACAATTGTTGTCGGATTTTCCGCGAACAAATGTTGGATGGCAGGCTTTAAAATTTTCCGGGACAAATGTCTGTTGTCGGATTTTCCGAGTGTGTGTACACAAGTCCGTCGGACAAAAGTCCAAAGTACAAACACGCATGCTCAGAAGCAAGGACGAGCCAGAAGCGGTCGGTCTTGTAAACTAGCGTTCGTAATGGAGAATTAACATTTGTGACGCAGCAAATTATGAAATCTCGAAATGCAGCGCACAATTCTCTTCTTCTTTAATGGGATAATAATGAAGCTGCTTTGCTGGTGATACTGATGGAGTTTATTGCAAATGTATTTTCAAAGGCTTTTTTTTCTAGTGATATCAAGAATAATATTATTATGCTTTTTTTTTTTTTTTTTTTTTTTTTTTTTTGGCAAGTTACCACAACACCATTATCCCGTAGTTTTTAAGATCAAAGATACAACTATGTTGGTGTCCCTTGTCAATTTTACATTGTATTTTTTTTAAATGTAACTGCCGACTCCCAAACTGTCATTTGAAGTAAAACACATAGCCAAGTATTATTCTCCACAATTTTTTTATTGTGCATTAAAAAAAGAAAACAAATAAAATTAGACATGCTATCTGCCAATAGAACTTAACCAAAAAGTGCATTCTATGCATCCAAAAATATAGAAAATATACCAAATCAAATCATTATTCAACCAAAAAATAAAATAAAAGCCTCATGCATGTGTCCTGCTTCTTAATATAGGGGGTCAACAATGCAAGAGTTGGTGAAAGCAGGGGTCTGTCATCCGGAGATAATTCCGAAAATCATCCGGATTATTCTCCTGGAGCTCCCGCAGCAAAGGCATATGACATAATTGGTCACGATTAATAAAGCAACCAATTTTTGGTCCAAGAAATCCTCCTCCTCCTGTTCCTGGACTGGACTTGGGTCAAAGCATTAACTCCAAGGCCAATATTAAATAACACGTTATCTCCTCCGATTCTGCAACATGGCAGGTTGATGAACAGCTGTTCAGAAACAAACTGAAAAGCATGAAATAAAAAGCGGGAACTGAAAAGTGCTAAATGAAATGCGCTAAATGAAAAGCGCAAAATGAAAAGCACGAATCAACACTCACCAAACTTCTACTAACATGAAATTAGCAGAAGGAGCCCAAAGGGTGGCGCTAAATAGCTGAAAACCCACATAGTACGTCACTATGCTCATGTTTGTTGGCCAACAATTCCTTGCCGTTTGTATGCAAGACAAATTCCTGGCCAACGCCCTTTGGACAAAAGTCAGAAGTTTTGTCTGCAGGAAAATCTGATCGTGTGTACATGGCATTTCTCTTGATCTATAATCCCTTACTGCAGCAGTTTCCACCAATATTTCTTGTATGTGTAGCACTATTGTCACAGGCACAGCAGTACAGTATGTATTCCTAATGCTGACAATTATGGGGAAAGGAATGATTTGCTTCACCCCTTTGCTCTGCCTTTATTCAACATAAGTCATCCTTATAACTGAAAGGTTCAGCTCTTGTAGTAAATTTAAAGCCCAACTCCAGCTTTGAAGTTTAAATAAAATGAGCCCAATAGCTGTCCCAGAAACCTTATTCTGTAGCTGCCACTCTTTTTTTCAGGTTGAATGATGCTCAGCCTTACTCAAACCGGCAGTCAGTACAAAGGCAGCCATGGTTCCACCAGCCATAGCCCTCAGGACTACTGAAGGTGTAGATGTCTGCTACTCTGCCAGTGCTGGTGGCACATTGACCTCACTGTATGTAATATGTGTAACAGGGTGTTAAGCACATGTTTCTCAATTCTTACTACTAGATGATGCAACCTGTCTTTAGTTCCTTAATTGTAATCATCTTGCAGGGAATGTTCTTTGCTTTTGTTCTATCCAGAGTGGGAACAAGGCATAGCACCGATTTGTCCACTGCAATGAATTCTGGGTGCCATGCTGTGTGTCTGTTTGGACACAGCGTTCTTTTGAGAAATGTGTAGCCATCTTTGAGATAGAGGGTTATACTGTATTTAGACCCTGCTGTATCATTTTGGGGAGCTTGCAGTGAGAGAAGTTTTAGGTAAGGGCAGAGGCCCATTTTTGAGGGAAATCTAGGTTTAGCATTACAGATAGGTTCCTAACAAGAGAGGACTCTCCCGGACACCCTCGGAGACCTCCTGGTGCCTGGCACTGATAAGTAAACATATCAGTGTTAAAGCAAATTGGCCTGGCACATTTTTGCTAACCGCTCTGATAGGACAGGAATAGGGTTGAGCGAACCCAAACTGTAAAGTTCGGGTCCGTACCGGACTTTTGGGTGTTTGGGACCCAGACCCGAACTATTGGCTGTAAGTTCGGGTTCGGGTCCGGTGTTCGGCGCTGTATTGGCGCCTTTTTAACAGCTGCAGGGCAGCCAATCGACGATCGTTTCACTAGTGTGCCCTTAGAAGCCCTCACAGCCATGCCTACTAATGGCATGGCTGCGATTGGCCAGTGCAGCATGTGACCCAGCCTCTATATATAGTCCAGACACACAGCACACAGCGCCATTCTGCTATAGACAGGTTCCTGTGCTCAGTGCCGGGACAAGGTCACATAGAGCCCAGGGCGAACATGCCAAACTGCGCCCCCCTCCCCCAAAAAGTATGAACATTATGTGCCAGCAAACCCCACCCAACAAAAAAAAATTGGGCACTAATCTGCATTATTATCTTCTAAGCATAATTGCCCCCTCCTCCCAGTACAAATGCACCCCCCGCTGAAACCCTTCCTTGAGGCACAAATCTCCACACCCTGCATCCTCCAAATCCCCCCAGTACAAATGCCCCCCTCCCCCCGAAAAAATCATCCCTTCTAGCACAAATCCTCCACACCTGAAGTTTCCACCCAGAGTGCACAGTCTCTCCCCCTCCTACTCCAAATCTCTCTCCTAGCACAAATTGCCCCCATCCCCCTCCTAGCACCCCCCAGACATCCCTACTAGCACTAACCCCACCCCCCAAAAAAATGTCCTCCTAGCAGAAATCCCATTCCCCCTCTACCATATCACCTCTTCTAGCACAAACCCCCAAATCGACCCTCCTAGCACAAATCCTCTTCTCCTATGCCCCACCCAATACAAATAGCCCTGTATCACCACCCCTAGCACACACCCACCCAAATTTCCTCTCCTAGGACAATTCTTACCATTTGCTGCCTCCCAAATTTTTATAACCAACACACATCCCTTCCCCCCTCAATCTTCTCACGATGCCCCCCCCCCCACTCTATTTGTTACCGCAGTGCCCAGGGCAGCCGCCCCTCCTGCCCACCCCCTTGTCCCGGCCCTGCCTGTGCTGCTGAGAGGATTCTAGGAGTTAGTGTGATTCAGTCAGTCAGACAGTCAGCATTCCTTAACTTTGCTTCTAATTAGTTAGATCAGTGAGCGATCTACATAGCTAGAGTAGAGTAGGGAGTTTCTTTAGTAAGGAAGAGAAAGAGGCAGAGAGAATTATTGAAGAGATTCCTAAATCAATTGTACCCTGGCTGGGGTGCAGTGCACAGTCTTTTAACAGTGCCATGAGGCCAGTGCCAGACAAAATATAAAAGTTTTAACTGCAAGCTCAGTGCACCATTAGGACCAACACTGCATATACTAAGAGATACACCATAGTCTGTGTGTATTCTGCTATTGGAAAAACATTGCATAAAAATTTAATTTTGCTTTTTTTTTTTTTTTCCCAATAGCATTTTCTGCGTGTTCATACATACATCATACATACACGCTGTAGACACTATCCGTGTATTCTGATATTGCAAAAACATTGCAAAAATATTTAATTTTGCAGTGTTTTTTTTTCCCAATAGCATTTTCTGCGTTTTAATAAACGCTTTAGATACTGTCCGTGTATTCTGATATTGGAAAAACATTGCAAAAAAATTTAATTTTGCAGTGTTTTTTTTTTTCCCCAATAGCATTTTCTGCGTTTTCATACATACACGCTGTAGACACTATCCGTGTATTCTGATATTGCAAAAACATTGCAAAAAAATTTAATTTTGCAGTGTTTTTTTTTTTCCCAATAGCATTTTCTGCATTTTCATAAACACTTTACATACTGTCCGTGTATTCTGATATTGGAAAAACATTGCAAAAAAATTTAATTTTGCGGTGTTTTTTTTTCCCCAATAGCATTTTCTGCGTTTTCATAAACGCTTTACATACTGTCCGTGTATTCTGATATTGGAAAAACATTGCAAAAAAATTTAATTTTGCAGTGTTTTTTTTCCCCAATAGCATTTTCTGCGTTTTCATAAACGCTTTAGACACTATCCGTGTATTTTGATATTGGAAAAACATTGCAAAAATTTTTTATTTTGCGGTGTTTTTTTTCTTCCCCAATAGCATTTTCTGCGTTTTCATAAACGCTTTAGACACTATCTGTTTATTCTGATATTGGAAAAACATTGCAAAAAAATTTAATTTTGCAGGGTTTCTTTTCTTCCCAATAGCATTTTCTGCGTGTTCATAAACGCTTTAGACACTGTACGTGTATTCTGCTATTGACAAAAACACCCATTTAGGGCGAGATCATAAATTTAGAAAATATGAGGAGATCATCAAAAAGGGGATGTGGCCCGGGTTGTGGTGCTGCTGGTGGCGCTCCTGTTGCAGGAAGAGGACGTGGTCAATCTGTGCCAGCTACACGCACTAGTGAAACACCTTCCTCAGGTGCGAGTAGGCGACAGAGACTGCAGCGGTATTTTGGCCTAATGAGGCTGTACGAATGTTGAGGCCAGGACAAGTACAGGCGATAGTAGATTGGGTTGCTGACAGTGCCTCTGGTTCCTTCACATTGTCTCCCACCCAGTCTCCTGATGAAATTTAATAATTTTTTCCAGAAAGTGCGTATTCTGGGGTATTCCCACCATATGTGCGGCATCGTGCCATTGAGTTTCTGAGGTTCTTAATGACTTCCTGTACCTCTTCTGCTGAGAAGGGGGCCTCCAGCATTTTTATTTTTTATTTTTTTATGTTATTTTAAGTTATTTCCCTATCCACATTTGTTTGCAGATCACTTGCCATGCTCTTAACAACATTTTGTTGCAATTTGCAGCCCTCTAGCCCTCTCCATGACCTTTTTACAGACATTTTAGTGTTCAAAAGTCCGGGTCCCATTGACTTCAATGGGGTTCGGAGTTCGGGGTCAAGTTCGGGTCAAGTTCGGTCCCGAACCCGGACTTTTTTCTACATGAACATAAATTGTTTCTCCCCCCCCCCCCCCTAAATTTTCTACTGTGCCCCATAGGATTCCACACCTCTTCAAATTCAATACAATACAAAAAATATACAGTTGGACTCCCATTTAGTGCGGCGGTATTCTGAAATATGTTGTCATTGTACGCCTTGTACCTGTTTTTTGGGTCATATTGAATCCTTCATTTTCTAATTCAAATTACTCATAATAGCCCCCCCCTTGTTTTTAATAATAATACGAATATGAATAATATGAATATGAATAATATAATGTAATAATAATAATAATAGTAATAATAATGTAATAATAACAACAATTATTTATTATTATTTTATTATTTAAATGAAACAATTATTTAGGTATAGAAAATGAATACGTATTAAAATATAATAATCATACTACTACTGCTACTACTACTAATAATAATATGAATAATAATATAATTATGAGGTGTGGTCCCTCGTGCTACTACATGAATATTAACAAACTAGCTAAGTGATGGTGAATGAAATCGCTGGTAAATCTAAAGTGTACACAAAAAATGCACAAAACAATGATAAAATTGAATATAGTGATCAGCGCGAGATAATAATATAATGTTTAATATAATATAATGTTATTATTATTATTATTATTAGTAGTAGTAGTAGTAGTAGTAGTAGTATTAATAGCAGTAGCAATAGTAGTATGATTATTATATTTTAATAAGTATTCATTTTCCATACTTGAATAATTGTGCCATTTAAATAATAAAATAATAATAATAACATAAATAATAATTGTTGTTATTATTATTATTATTATTATTATTAGTATTAGTAGTAGTAGTAGTGGTAGTAGTAGTAGTAATAGTTGTAGTAAGATTATTATACAGTATTTCTATTAAAGTGGTTGTAAAGGTTGTGGTTGAGTAACAGCCCCCCTCGGCCCCCCTAATACTTACCTGAGCCCCCTCTCTATCCAGCCATGAACAGGAGTGCCTCGGCCATCCGGCACTCTCCCTCCTGATTGGCTGAGACACAGCAGCGGGGACATTGCCGTCAGTCAAAGTCAATTAGCTAATCAGGAGAGAGGGGGTGGGGCCGAACTGCGGCCCCACCCCCTCATGCCTGAATGGACACACGGAGCTGCGGCTCAGCTCAGGTGCCCCCACAGAAAGCTGCTTTTTGTGGGGGCACTCGGCAGGAGGGATGGGGAGAGGAGAGGAACCCGATAAGAAGAAGAGGATCTGGGCTGCTCTGTGCAAAACCATTTCACAGAACAGGTAAGTAATTCTCGGTTAGAAATCCAAGGGTGACCACGCTCGGCAACTGCTTCATGCAAGCATCTCCATGGTTTTACAACATGACAATTAAGATTACAATTTTTATTTGGCACACTTGGCTTATCTGCATTTCAACAGCTTTTGCTCCTGGTCTGTTGGGCACTCATTGGCCTTTACATGTGTCATCCAGTGATTGCTGCCCTGTATTTGGTATCTGGCTGCAGGCAGAAGAGACCGGATGTGGTGCTACATCTTTTGTCATTAATATATCCCCTAAAGAAGCCCAGGGTGGTGAAACATGTCGGAATTATCACCTAATTGTCACCTTGAGTGACTAGATTCAAACATTTCTGAAGACAAGATGTTTCCATGCATAAGTATACCAAAAGAATAACAAACCTTTTAATTATGTGTTGTATGTAATAATAAAATCTTTGTTATTTTTTGATATACTTTAGTATTTGTATTTATTTTTTGCTGGCACCCTTAAAAATCCCACCAAAGCCTTCCTGTCCATAACGTAAGTATAACATGTTTGTTATTATTAACTGCTTGCCGACCAGCTGCCGCAGTTGGCTGCGCGAATCGCAGTTATGTTACGTTGGTAATATAGACAGCCACTAGGGAGCGCCCCCTGCTCGCTCCCTGAGCTGATGCAAGTGTCCGGCGGTCTCAATCACCGCCGGGCTCCCGCGATCGCTGGAGCACATGGAGAACCCCGAACTGTGTGTGTAAACACACAGTTTCCGGTTCTCTGAGGGGAGAACTGTCAGATCGTCTGTTCATACAGAGTATGAACAGTGATCTGTTTCCCTGCACAGTCCACATCCCCCTTCAGTTAGAACACAAACTAGGACACACATTAACCCCTTCACTGCCCCCTAGTTTTAACCCCTTCACTGTTCTCCCTAACTAGGCAAAGTAAAGTATTAGAATTCTAGTTAGTAGTGTGTTTTTCAGGGCCGATCCTAGGGTCACAGACGCCTGGGTGCAGAAATATTTCTGGCGCCCCCACGTGGGCGTGGTCATCTTACCAACTCCTCCCCTTTACAAATGTTTCTATGACAACGACTTCAACACAGAGATGTTCCCGTAAGAAGTCTTCGTTACCCTGGGATCCTCCCATGATCTTTTACCAATAAATAAAATACAGGAAGAGAGTACACTAATGAGACCTGGAGGGGAGTCTCTCTGATGCACACAGAGGGGGCTTCTGTTAGAGAGTCTATTAGAAAGAGCCCCCAGACATAGTACAGGAGATGGTCAGAGACTGTAGACATGATACTAGAGACGGTCAGAGACTGCAATCATAGTACAGGAGACGGTCAGGCTGCACACAATACAGGAGATGGTCAGAGACTGCAGATATGTTACAGGAGATGGTCAGAGACTGCAGACATGTTACAAGAGATGGTCAGAGACTGCAGACATGTTACAAGAGATGGTAGTAAATAATGGCCGATCGGCCCTCTCACCTGACCCAGCGATACAGCAACAACTGTTCCTCTGATCAGGAGTCAGCTCACTCTGAATTGCCCGTGGCGACTCCGCTGGGTAGAGCCCAGATCTGTATTCCTGCAATGACTCCATTCCTTCCTCCACCAGGGATGATGCCAGGCTGTGTGGCTTTTCCTCTCTCTGATGGTGTTCTCTCAGCACTGCCCTCTCCCTCTGGAGTCCTGGGTGCCCTTCCCTGAAAGCTTTCCCGGGCTCCTGGCTTTCTCTCTCTCCCATTCAGCTGAGCATGCTGTGTGGGCTGCAGTTTCCGTGTTACAGTGGGGCTGCCAGTCCTTGGGACCACATGTCCCACAATCCTTTTCTTTGCTCCTTTGTTTTTTCTTCCCTGGCCGTTATGAAGGCGGGGGAAGAAACATAGTGCGCCGCTCATTAGTACAGCAGCGCACGAGGAGGTGAGGGAGAGGGGAAATAAGAGCCCGCAGCTGCAGTGGCATCACTAGGGTTGGTGTCACCTGGTGCAGTAAAACATGGTATCACCCCCTCCACCAACTATAGTCGTCCCTCAGTACAGACCCCACTCCATTAAGTATAGACCCCCCCTCCGTCAGTGCAGACCCTTCACTAAGTATAAATACCTCCCTCAGGACAGACCCCCCCCCCATCAGTATAGACCCCCAGGACAAAACACCCCCCTTTATCAGTATAGACCCCCCCTCAGGACAAACCTTTCCCCCCCCTACATTAGTACAAACCCCCCAGAACAAACCAACCCCCCCCTCCATTAGTACAGACCCCCCCCAGAACAAACCACCCCCTCCATTAGTACAGACCCCCCAGGACAAACCACCCCCCCCATTAGTATAGACCCCCCCCAGGACAACCCCCCCCCACATTAGTACAGACCCCCCCCCCACATTAGTATAGCCCCCCCAGGACAAACCCCCCCATTAGTATAGACCCCCCAGGACAAACCCCCCCCCCACATTAGTATAAACCCCCCCCCCAGGACAAACCAGCCCGCCACCCACATTAGTATAGACCCCCCCAGGACAAACCCCCCCCCACATTAGTATAGACCCCCCAGGACAAACCACCCCCCCACATTAGTATAGACCCCCCCCAGGACGAACCCCCCCACATTAGTATAGACCCCCCCAGGACAAACCACCCCCCCCCACACATTAGTATAGACCCCCCAGGCCGAACCACCCCCCCCCACATTAGTATAGACCCCCCAGGACAAACCACCCCCCCCCACATTAGTATAGACCCCCCAGGACGAACCACTCCCCACATTAGTATAGACCCCCCAGGACAAACCAGCCCCCATACATTAGTATAGACCCCCCAGGACAACCCCCCCCTACATTAATATAGACCCCCCCAGGACAAACCACCCCCCACATTAATATAGACCCCCCAGGACAAACCACCCCCCCCACATTGGAATAGACCCCCCCAGGACAAACCCCCCCCCACATTAGTATAGACCCCCCCCCCAGGACAAACCCCCCCCCCCACATTAGTATAGACCCCCCCCAGGACAAACCCCCCCCCCCCATTAGTATAGACCCCCCCAGGACAAACCCCCCCCCCCCCACATTAGTATAGACCCCCCCAGGACAAACCCCCCCCCCCCCATTAGTATAGACCCCCCCAGGACAAACCCCCCCCACATTAGTATAGACCCCCCCCCAGGACAAACCCCCCCCCCCCCCCACATTAGTATAGACCCCCCCCCAGGACAAACCCCCCCCCCCCACATTAGTATAGACCCCCCAGGACAAACCCCCCCCCCCCCCCCCCACATTGGTATAGACCCCCCCAGGACAAACCACCCCCCCCCCATTAGTATAGACCCCCCCCCCAGGACAAACCCCCCCCCCATTAGTATAGACCCCCCCAGACAAACCCCCCCCACATTAGTAGACCCCCCCCCAAGGACAAACCCCCCCACATTAGTATAGACCCCCCAGGACCCCCCCCCCACATTAGTATAGACCCCCCCCCCCAGGACAAACCCCCCCCCCCCACATTAGTATAGACCCCCCCAGGACAAACCACCCCCCCCCCACATTAGTATAGACCCCCCCCCCCCCACCCCCCACCATTATTATAGACCCCCCAGGACAAACCACCCCCCCCACATTAGTATAGACCCCCCCCCCCCCAAACCCCCCCCCCCACATTAGTATAGACCCCCCAGGACAAACCCCCCCCACATTAATATAGACCCCCCCAGGACAAACCACCCCCCCACATTAGTATAGACCCCCCCCCAGGACAAACCCCCCCCCCACATTGGTATAGACCCCCCCCCACATTAGTAGACCCCCTAGGACAAACCACCCCCCCACATTAGTATAGACCCCCCCAGGACAAACCCCCCCCATTAGTATAGACCCCCCCCAGGACAAACCCCCCCCATTAGTATAGACCCCCCCCCCAGGACAAACCCCCCCCCCACATTAGTATAGACCCCCCCAGGACAAACCCCCCCCCACATTAGTATAGACCCCCCCAGGACAAACCCCCCCACATTAGTATAGACCCCCCCAGGACAACCCCCCCCCCCCATTAGTATAGACCCCCCAGGACAAACCCCCCCCCCCCACATTAGTATAGACCCCCCCCAGGACAAACCCCCCCCCCCACATTAGTATAGACCCCCCCCCAGGACAAACCCCCCCCCCCACATTAGTATAGACCCCCCCCCCCCCCACAAACCCCCCCCCCCCCACATTAGTATAGACCCCCCCAGGACAAACCCCCCCCCCCACATTAGTATAGACCCCCCCAGGACAAACCCCCCCCCCCCCCACATTAGTATAGACCCCCCCAGGACAAACCCCCCCCCACATTAGTATAGACCCCCCCCAGGACAAACCCCCCCCCCCACATTAGTATAGACCCCCCCAGGACAAACCCCCCCCCACATTAGTATAGACCCCCCCAGGACAAACCCCCCCCCACCCCACATTAGTATAGACCCCCCCCCCCAGGACAAACCCCCCCCCCCATTAGTATAGACCCCCCAGGACAAACCCCCCCCCCCCCACATTAGTATAGACCCCCCCAGGACAAACCCGCCCCCCCCCACACCAGTATAGACCCCCCCCCCAGACAAACCCCCCCCCCCACATTAGTATAGACCCCCCCACGGACAAACCACACCCGCCCCGCCCCCCCCCACCTTGGTATAGACCCCCACCTAGACAAACCACCCCCCACCACTAGGGTAATTAAAACCACCCGGGCGGCAGCTGGAGAGGACAGTGTGCAGCCGCGCCGCCCGGGTGGAGAACAGAGCGTGTGTGATGCTTGTGCTGGTGGGCAGAAGGCGGAAGTTAAACACCGGACTCCGCCTGTGTTTAACTTCCGCCTCCTGCCCACCAGCACCAGCATCACACACGCTATGTTCTAAACAAGTCGGGCTCGGGCACGGAGCGCCCCCCCCCCCCCCCCGTGGCGTCACTGCGCGGCCGCGGCCGCGGCTGTGACAGGCGGAGATAGCCGCGCCGCCTACGGACAAGGAGAGGAGGAGGGAGCGGAGCACTCTGGCGCTCCAGCGCCCCCACCTCAGTGGCGCCTGGGTGCACTGAACCCCGTGCACCCCGGGACGGATTGGAACTTTTTATTTTCACCTTTATATTTATACCTAATATTTACCATTGATTATTATTTTTTTTATTATATTTTTTTCACATTATTGACGGTATCACTGTTATAGATGTATGGATCTTGAAATATTGTAAAAGCACCATGATGATATATTTTTATAAAACGCATGATTGATGCGGTTTAAATTTGAAAATAGCTAATAGCACACAGCATTTTTTCACCTAGCACTCTGAACCCATATGAAGGGATAGTAAAAACACACTACTAACTAGAATTCTAATACTTTACTTTGCCTAGTTAGGGAGAACAAAGTAACTTATATTTTCTTTGAGCACATAGCACTGTAAAAAAATTGGGTAACAACAGTAAAGGGTGGTGCGGTTTTCTTTTTCTTATCATATGCGTGGCACTTTGTCCATCGGAATTCGCTCCACACGATCGGAAAAAGTCCGATCAGACTTTGTTGTCGGAAAATTTGAGAGCAGGATCTCAATTTTCCGACGGAAAAAGTCCGATGGAGCCCACACACGGTCGGATTTTCCGACAACATGGTCCGATAGGACATTTTCCATCGGAAATTCTGACCGTGTGTACGGGGCATTACAGTAATCAATGCATTTTTAATTGCACTGATCGCTGTATTAATGCCAATGGTCCCAAAAATGTGTTAAAATTGTCTAACGTGTCCGCCATAATGTCGTTGTCACGATAAAAATCGAAGATCGCCGCCATTACTAGTAAAAAAGAAAATTATTAATAAAAATGCCATAAAAGATCCCCTATTTTATAGACGCTATAACTTTTGCGCAAACCAATCAATATACGCTTATTGCGATTTTTTTTTACCAAAAATATGTAGAAGAATACGTATCGGCTTAAACTATGGAAAACAAATGTTTTTTATATATTTTTTGGGGATATTTATTATAGCCAAAAGTAAAAAATAATGCGCTTTTTTTTTCAAAATTTTCTTTTTTTTTTTTGTTTATAGCGCAAAAAATTAAAAACGCAGAGGTGATCAAATACCACCAAAAGAAATCTCTATTTGTAGGTAAAAAAGTACGTCAATTTTATTTGGGAGCAACGTCGCACGACCGCGCAATTGTCAGTTAAAGCGACGCAGTGCCGAATTGCAAAAAGTGCTCAGGTCTTTGGCCAGCCAAATGGTCCGGGGCTGAAGCGGTTAAAGAAAAGGTTTAGTATTAGTTTAGTAGACTTTAGTATCACATTTTTCATAGTTTTTAAGAATTGTCATTCAAACAACAACAACAATAATAATAATAAATAATAATATTAATAATAATCACTAGCTTAAGGAGAGGTCAGAATATGCAGCCTACATAATTCTCTCATGGCAGGTGTACTTTAAATCACATTGCAGTATAAAAATGTAAGCAATATTTATTCTTAGCTATATCATATTCATATATAAAACGACTGGGATTTTCAGGAAATACTAATTTTGGTTAATGGATTGGAACTGTTTGCCTGCCCTTTAAAAGCTCCAGAAAGCTTTCAGATACATTAAGCATACATTTATTAAATGGTCTTCACCGTGTTTCTAGGTAATAATAGTTCCAATTACTCAGCAGGAGTTTGAGACAGATGCAATTTACAAATTCAATTTAATAGTTACATTTTATACCATGTATTGAGTAAAAAAAAAAAAAAAAAAAAAAAAATACATTCACACAATTTCCAGACATGCTTACTGTAAATGATTTTTCCAGATCAATTGCATACAGAATTTTAGACAAGATTACTGCGCATTTAAGTTAAAAGATTGCTTGAATGTGTAACTAAATATGTGTGTGACATTTTACAAATTGCTTGCTACTTAGATGTAAAAAAAGGGTTTTATTTTATCTTAATTCATCACTTGTTCGGGGACTTTGAAATCCTGCCCTCAAAAGATGTAAAAGACACAAGTGGAATTGTTGAAAATGTATTTGCTTTTTTTTTAGCAGGAAGTACATTTGTAATGCCGCGTACACACGAAGGGACTTTGTCCGCCGGACCTAGTCCAGCGGACAATCCGCCGGACTTTCCAGCTGGGCTTCGGCGGACTTGAAAGCGAACGGACTTGACCACACACGATCACGCTAAAAGTCCGGGGGTTCACGCGATGACGTACAGCACGTACGACGGGACTAGAAAAGGAAAATACTAGAAAAATACTTTCTACTGAGCATGCGTCCTTTTTGGTCCGCCGGACCATACTACAGACGACCGTATTGTCCGCCGGACTGCCAAGTCCAGCGGATAATTTTAAAACAAAACTTAAAACCTAGTCCGCCGGACTTTTTGGAAAAAAAGTCAGTCGAAGGCCCACACACGAGGGGATTGTCCGCCGGACTCGAGTCCAGCGGATAATCCCGCGGGATAGTCCCTTCGTGTGTATGCGGCATAAGTGTTACCTAGCCACAATCAATCTTATATCACTCATCTAAATCATATGATTCCAATTATATATGTATCATGATGTACCTCTCTACCATTTCCAACAGTCAACTAACCCTCTTACTTTTTTTTTTCTCTATACCTAATGCCGCATACCCACGGTCGGAATTTTCGTCGGAAAAAGCTCTGATGGTTTTCCCGTCGGAATCCCGACGGAATTTCGCTCAAACTGTCTTGCCTACACACGGTCACACCAAATTCCGACGGTCAGTAACACAGCGGCATAAAACACATTCGACAGCACTATAAAAGGGAAGTTTAATGCTTCAGAGCATGCGTCAAATTGTTTCCGAGCATGCGTCTGAATTTTGCGTGTTGGAATTGCATACACACGATCGGAAAATCCGATAGAAAGGTTTTCCGTCGGAAAAATTGAGAACAGGTTCTCAATCCAAAGTCCGTCGGAAATTCCGACAGAAAAAGACCGATGGGCATACACACGGTCGGAAAATCCGTTGAAAAGCTTCCATCGGACGGTTTCCATCGGAAATTCCGACCGTGTGTACGCGGCATAAGTGTCTGTTCCAGCACTTTTTTGCGATTCGGCATTGCGTCGCTTTAACTGACAATTGCGCGGTTGTGTGACGTGGCTCCCAAACAAAACTGACGTTCTTTTTTTCCCACAAATAGCGCTTTCTTTTGGTGGTATTTGATCACCTCTGTGTTTTTCATTTTTTGCTCTATAAACAAAAAAAGAGCGTACATTTTGAAAAAAAACACATAATTTTTTTACTTTTTGCTATAATAAATATCCACAAAAAATATCTAAAAAAAATAGGCCGATACGTATTCTACATATTTTTTGTAAAAAAAAAAAATCGCAATAAGCGTTTATTGATTGGTTTGCACAAAAGTTATAGCATCTACAAAATAGGGGATAGTTTTATGGTATTTTTATGAATCATTTTTTTTACTAGTAATGGTTGGGACCATTGGCATTAATACAGCGATCAGTGCTATAAAAATGCATTGATTACTGTAAAAATGTCACTGGCTGTGAAGGGGTTAACACTAGGGGGCGATCAAGGGGTTAAATGTGTTCCCTAATGTGTGTTATAACTGAAGGGGGAGGGGGCTGACTAGGGGAGATGACAGATCGCTGTTCTTACTTTTTATGGCTGCCTTAGGAACCGACGTAACATAACGGCTATTCGCCTGCCTGTGCCATTCTGCCGCAGTACAACTGCGGCGGCTGGTCGGCAAGCGGTTAATGACACCCCCAAATCAGCTTGCATATCTTACTGCCAACTGACAGTTCAGATATGAATCCTATCGTATCTGGTGCGGACCAAAAAAAGGGTCCTGTGCGAGTTTGGTCCGAATGCGATGCAATATCAGCCATACTATCTGTATGGCTGAAATTGCATTGCACGGACATTGCTTGTGATTTGCACTGCAGTGCGGTGCGAATTACATGCGATTTCTCAGAGTGCGCTGGTGCGAACCGGCACTAAAAGTCAGAAGTTTTTTTTATCTTAAAGTGGATGTAAACCCCAATTTTTCTTATGTCATAATGTAGAGAATAAAATTTCCTTTCATTTGAGCCCAGTGTTGCCACACAGATTTATTCGAGGCCTGAGCAATCCTTAGGGGAAGATTTCCAGCAGGAGATAAGACTTTGTCCGTCGGTCAAACCGACGAACACTGTCCGATGGTGCATACACACGGTCTGATTTTTCAACAACCTTGTCCGATCGGACAGAATCCATGAAAAAGTCCGACCGTGTGTATGGGGCTTCAGGCTAGTGCATGAGATATGTAAATCACCTGTCACTCACAGCAAGGGGGCGTTTTTGACAAAGTTTTCAAGACTTTGTCAAGATTTCTCTAACTGAAAAATAAAAGAGAATTGCTCAGGCCTCGAGTAAATCTGTGTGGCAAGACTGGGCTCAAATGAAAGGAAATCTTATTCTCTACATTATGACATAAAACAATTGGGTTTACATCCACTTTAATGCATTCTATTTATTAAGATAAAAAACCTTCTGTGTGCAGCAGTCCCCCTCAGCTCCCCTAATACTTGCCTGAGCCCCATCTCTATCTAGCGATGTACATGAGTACCTCAGCCGTCCGGGACTCTCCCTCCTGATTGGCTGAGACACAGAAGCGGCGCTATTGGCTCCCGCTGCCATCTATAAAATTCAGTTAGCCAGTCAAGAGAGAGAGGGGGCGGGGCCAACCCAGAGCACCGTGTCAGAATGGACACAGGGAGCTGTGATTCGGCTTGGGTGACCCCATAGCAAGCTGCTTGCTGTGGGGGCACTCAACAGGAGGGAGGGGCCAGGAGCAGCAAAGAGGGACCCGAGAAGAGGAGGATCCAGGCTGTTCTGTGCAAAATCACTGCACACAGAAGGTAAGTATGACATGTTTGTTATTTTTAAAGAAAAAACAGCAAAACTTTAGTATCACTTTAAATAGCATCTTCAGTTTGTTGTGCTTTAAAGTTATTTTTGCTATTTTTGGTCCTCCTTGCAAAGAAAGCAATTAAAACTTACCTCTCCTGCTACCTGCTGTGCCAAACTTCTCTTGGTTAAAAAACAAAGCTTTCTATAAGATCACAACATCTGGCATACATCATGATGTGTGGCCCCCTACTGTGTATTGTGGATTGTCACACCGGTCCCTTTGTCCTGCAACAATATAAGGGCTAAGAGAGGAAACAACGGAGCACATAACGGGACTCCAGCATCCATCTCTCCTGGAAGTGTCGAAAGAATAACAGCAATTTTTTTTTTTTTAAATACAGTAACTTTACAGTCACTTTAAGGGAAAACTCAATTTTCTTAAAACAATTACCATATCATGAGTAATTCCAAAACAAGCTATTATGTAATTTAATGTTATTACAAATTACCTTTCCATTTCAACCTATAATTTTCTAAAACTGTCAAAAAACTGTCAAAGAAATAAAATGTCACTTTCTTACAAATTGGCAAACTGGAAGCACTCCATACACCATTGGTGTACAGAACGTTCCCAGAAATATCATTACCTGCTTATATGTAGTGATGAGCGGAACTGCCTTGGGTGCTGTTCGAGCAGGATTCAGCAAATTTTAAAGATTTTGAACGCTGAACCCGAACTTTTTTTTTTTAAATGCGTAAGGCCTTGTTCACAGGGCTCACAGGTGCAGTGCCCTCTGAAGAGTGAAATGTGTTCAGAAGGTGTAACGACACCCCGAGTATGAAAGGGGTTAAAGCTGTTTAGGACATTCCATTTCCGAACACAAAGGCAGCTACTGAACAATCCAATCAGCCGAACAAGAAACCCATACGAATAATTCCCGCCCAAGTACGAGACAAGGCTCTGTACGGAGGGTCAAACAGGAATCAGACTCTATATTAGAACCAAAATTACAAGTCTTTATATACACTTAAAGAGGAGGTTCCCCCCTCCTGCTCATATTGCTCTAAAGCCTCATACACACGATCGGACATTGTACAAACTTTCCCGTGGATTTTTGTACAAAGGGCGTTGGCCCCAAGTTTGTATTGCATTTACACGATCAGACTTTTTAGGCAACAAACATGAACGTAGTGACGTTTCACTGTACTGATGACACTTCAAAAGAGGACGTTCAAATACTCCAGCGCCACCTTTGGTCAACTTCTGTATTGTTGTCTGATCTTTTGCATTGGTTCTGAGCATGCGTGTTTGAACTTTGTACAAAATTCCGATGGTTTTGTGTACACACGGTCGGACTTTGCTCCATCGGACTTTTGTTGGCAGAAAGTTGGTCCGTTCGCACAGCCAACAAAAGTCAGATGAAAAATGAAAAAGTTGGTCCGATGGAGCGTACACACGGTTGGATGTTGGTCCAAAACAGCTAATTTGCATGTTTGTTGTCAAAAAGTCCAATCCTGTGTACGGGCCTTAACAATACAACTGTAACCAGAAACCTAATTAACATGAGCTAGTTTACTAAATCATTTACCCAGACTAGGTGACCCAGAGACATGACCATTAGGACAGACTTGTGGTCACCGAGCTTCACACATTAGTATAAACACAGGACACTTTCTCACAAATACCCCCCCCCCCCCTCTCAGCCTAGTAGTAGACAACAATTATAGTAGGAGTAGACTGTCCGGCTCCTACCCAGTTCTAGAGGCCAATGTGATCAGCTCTCTCAACTAACATGTTGAGTTCAGAATCAAACAAACCAAGAATAGTCTTTACATATATCCTGGGAGATATTGTGAATGAATATTACTGTCCCATTTGAAGTAATCCAATCATATTCTCAGGGTTAATTCTTTTCTTGGTCATCTTGCGCCCAAAAGTGACTCCTGTCACAGAAGGCATTTGACAGGAGGTATTATGTCACTCTCCTTCCCCTGGCAAAGCACCTTGTCCCCATAGTGATGAAAACAATGGCCTTCTCCCCAAAACCCTGGCTAGTGGTTGGGGAGGTCTACAGGCAAGGGTGCTTAATGGAATCTGGAATCCCCCTTTAATAATAATGTTGCCCCCAAACACCACCCCACCCCCCGTATGAATGAGTAAGGGTACCCCTACTTATTCAGCAAAAAAAAAAAAGGATGCAATTGCAATCTAGAAATAGACACCTAAATATTTGACAAGTTCTTTATTAAAAAAAAAAAAATTCCCAGAAAGGTCCCTCGTTGTAAATTCATTGTCAATCACAATATCTGACGCCTGATGAAAAAAACAAAAAACAGATGACTTAATTGCCCAGATATAGCCATGGCCATACTTAGGCAATGATGTAACCCTTCTGATTCCTGCCCACTTGCTTACATGGCTGAGGATTCATGGAGGAAGGGTGATGTCAGTGATTGGTTAGGACGTGGCAGGTGCTAGCACCTGCTGCTTCCTTAGTAACCGTGTACAGCAATAAGCTGTCAAGTGTATCCACGTTTAGGGCATTCAGAAGATTGTTCAAACAGTGAGTGCTCAGTCCAAACTTAGATTCGGAATAAACACTAAGCTCATTCCTACTTGTGTGATTTTTTTTTTTTTTTTACTGATTTTCTCTAGGAGTCTGTGCAAAGATACAAGTCAAATTGTAAGAAAATTCTGTTGATATATAATCCATCCGCGATCCTCATGATGGTAGTCTCAAGGGGTTTGATAGGAGATGTGCATTCTGCACTGATGTTGGCCCCCCGGTGCAAAGCTTCATCTGAAAAGTAGACAACAATTGAGACAAGATGTTGGTATTATAGATGAAGATCAATGGACCCTGGTATCAGGATACATTTTTGAAATCTCTTCTTCTCCTACATAAAAATGTACTCAATTATTTATCCTGCATAGAGTACATTACACACCTCAAAAATTATATTTCTGGGATAGAATCACAATTCTGTGTTGTCCCAGATGTTTTGTAGTCATGGGCTCATTGATTCATATGTTATGGCGATGCCCTAATCAGTTTTGTTACTGGACCTCAATTTTTCAAAAGTTCATTATTTATGCAGCACACAAATATCCATAGACCCTAAAATTGCCCTCCTGGGAATCACCCTGGATGATGCAATACTGCCTATGCTCAGATTATTGGTGTCGTACCTCGTTTATTGCCCAGACACTAATTTTGCAAAAGTGACTCTCACCCACACTACCCACTGTGCTTCATTGGCCTTTAATGCTACCCTTGACAGAGTAAAACTAACTTAAAAGCATAGAGCATAAGTCCCAAAGGTCAAATCCGTCTCAGCAGTTGGCAGAGGAGAGAAGGACAGAGCTCCTACAGACCCGGCACCTCCCTGTGTACCCACAGCACACCCTTATCTCTTCCTCCCTTGGTCTCAGCATTCAGCAGACTCCTGCTGGGGTATTTGCAGTGGGTTTTCGGTTCTTATGCTTGCCATTCAGTTTTTTGGTCCTTTTATTTTCTTGTCATAGCAGCAGGCAGGGGGACTACTGGGTCTTTGAAGGTGGTGCTGGTTAAAAAATTGTGGACAATTGTGGGATGGACCCATCTGAGGTATGGATGACCCTTCCTAACAATACGGTGGTAACATTGGGGCATTCATTAGGTTGTATCTGGTAGTACGTAAGTGGTTAATTGTCCCTGAGCCGCTGTAATTGCGGCTGAGGGCCTTTGATTGGGTGGCAGATACAACTGGTTGGTCATAAGTATATACAGTGTCTTCAAAAAGTATTCATACCCCTTGAAAAATTTCACATTTTGTCATGTTACAACTGTTAGCCCCCGTACACACGGTCGGAAATTCCGACCCCAAAATTAGTCGGATTTTTTCCAACGGATTTTGTCCGAAACTGGTGTTGCATACACACGGTCGGACAAAGTTGTCGGAAAATCCGATCATTCCGAACGTGATGACGTCCGTTGCGTACGATGGAACTACGTAGAGGCTAGTAGCCAATAGCTTTGGTCTCGTAATTTGATCTGAACATGCGTGCCAATTTGTCCGTCGGAATTCTCTACACACGATCGGAAAAAGTCAGATTGGATTTTGTTGATTTTATTGGGCATCTGTGGGGCATCCTCAAATGGAAGGTGGAGGAGCGGAAGGTCTCTAACATCCACCAGCTCTGTGATGTTGTCATGGAGTAGTGGAAGATGACAGGCAGTGCTGGAAAATAATGGTGGTCACACAAAATGTTGACACTTTGGGGCCCAATTTGGAAATTTTCACTTAAAGGTGTACTCACTTTTGTTGCCTGCAGTTTAGACATTAATGGCTGTGTGTTGAGTTATTTTGAGGGGACATCAAATTTACACTGTTATACAAGCTGTACACTCACTACTTTACATTGTAGCAAAGTGTCATTTCTTCAGTGTTGTCACATGAAAAGATATAATAAAATATTTACAAAAATGTGAGGGGTGTACTCACTTTTGTGAGATACTGTATATACGATGACCATGTCTACATAAATATTTACATATAGCATGTGTTTTTACCTAAATGAATAAGTACTCATAGTATGTACAGGAATAACACATTTATCCATATTTAATAATTTTATGTGATATTGATGAGTAAAATGTTACCCTCACATTGTACTGGTTACCAGAATCCCTAAATATTATATATATATATATATATATATATATATATATATATATTATATATATATATATATATATATATATATATACCATCAACACTTTACAAGCAGATACACATTATATAGATTGAACATATTACTAAGAAGATATTTCAGAACAAGTATTTCTGCCCTTGGGCACGCCTGGTGGTTAAAAGAGATATTACCTAAATCTACAAAAAAGTAATCAATAGATCTTTCAACGAATGGAAAAGAAGTTGCACCTTCTGGGCTAGGCTTATTATAATCTTTATGAGCCTATTGTCGAAAATGGTATATAGGATCAAGATAGAGTATCTCACAAAAGTCAGTACACCCCTCACATTTTTGTAAATATTGTATTATATCTTTTCATGTGACAACACTGAAGAAATGACGCTTTGCTACAATGTAAAGTAGTGAGTGTACAGCTTGTATAAAAGCATAAATTTGCTGTCCCCTCAAAATAACTCAATACACAGCTATTAATTAATGGTGGCCTCTGATGATATCCACCATTGGATGAAACATGTCAGGCTGGCCGATGCAAGTACGCGGACTTTTATTTCATGCATGCCCTGTTATCTTCTCATTTGATGTAAGTAGATTTTTTTAAATAAATTTGAGTTTACCATACGGGCTTCACTATTGGCTTTTTTCCTTTCCTTCACCTCGTGGCAGATCCCTCTAGTACACCTCCATCCATCCTGTGAATCCTGCCCCATCCATTGAGGAAATTTGCCTATGTGGGATATCGTATCCATCTTCAACATTATAGGATAATATCGCTCACACAGCACTGGGCTTCGGTTTTCGTTCATGTGGGAAATCGCATCAACCTCTGTCAGTATATGATAACATCGCTCATATACCACCGGGTTCTGGTAAGCAGATCGAGAGCACAGCTTTTGGATTGTTCACCATTTTTTCTGTTTATTCACATGGAACATTTTGCTTCACATTGAAACTGCCGTCACTTTGTTTGGTTGAACATTCCTTGATGGACTATTACATGTTTGGTTATTTTCCAAAATAATTCACACTTTGCACCACACTTTAGATTTTATGTTTTATTAGTTTGCCTATCCTACAAACCGTGTTGGCTGCCACTTTCACTTTAAATTAGCGCAGATATTTGGTTACACTTTTTTTTACACAGCTATTAATGTCTAAACCGCTGGCAACAAAAGTGAGTACACCCCTAAGTGAAAATATCCAAAGTGGGCCCAAAGTGTCAATATTTTGTGTGGCCACCGTTATTTTCCAGCACTGCCTTAACCCTCTTGGGCATGGAGTTCACCAGAGAGTCACAGGTCGCCACTGGAATCCTCTTCCACTCCTCCGTTACGACATCACAGAGCTGGTGGATGTTAGAGACCTTGCGCTCCTCCACCTTCCATTTGAGGATGCCCCACAGATGCTCAATAGGGTTTAGGTCTGGAGACATGCTTGGCCAGTCCATCACCTTTACCCTCAGCTTCTTTAGCAAGGCAGTGGTCATCTTGGAGGTGTGTTTGGGGTTGTTATCATGTTGGAATACTGCCCTGCGGCCCAGTCTCTGAAAGGAGGGGATCATGCTCTGCTTCAGTATGTCACAGTACATGTTGGCATTCATGGTTCCCTCAATGAACTGTAGCTCCCCTGTGCCGGCAGCACTCATGCAGCCCCAGACCATGACACTCCCACCACCATGCTGGACTGTATGCAAGACACACTTGTCTTTGTACTCCTCACCTGGTTGCCGCCACACAAGCTTGACACCATCTGAACCAAATAAGTTTATCTTGGTCTCATCAGACCACAGGACATGGATCCAGTAATCCATGTCCTTAGTCTGCTTGTTCTTCATCAACCTCTTTGTGGGCTTTCTTGCGCATCATCTTTAGAAAAAGCTTCCTTTTGGGATGACAGCCATGCAGACCAATTTGATGCAGTGTGCTGTGTATGGTCTGAGCACTGACAGGCAGACCCCCCACCCCTTCAACCTCTGCTGCAATGCTGGCAGCACTCATACGTCTATTTCCCAAAGACAACCTCTGGATATGACGCTGAGCACGTGCACTCAACTTCATTGGTCGACCATGGCGAGGTCTGTTCTGAGTGTAACCTGTCCTGTTTATCCACTGTATGGTCTTGGCCACCATGCTGCAGCTCAGTTTCAGGGTCTTGGCAATCTTTTTATAGCCTAGGCCATCTTTATGTAGAGCAACAATTCTTTTTTTCAGATCCTCAGAGAGTTCTTTGCCATGAGGTGCCATGTTGAATTTCCAGTGACCAGTATGAGAGAGTGAGAGCGATAACACCAAATTTAACACACCTGTACCTCATTCACACCTGAGACCTTGTAACACTAACGAGTCACATGACACCGGGAGGGAAAATGGCTAATTGGTCCCAATTTGGACATTTTCACTTAGGGGTGTACTCACTTTTTGTTGCCAGCAGGTTTAGACATTAATGGCTGTGTGTTGAGTTATTTTGAGGGGACAGCAAATTTACACTGTTATACAAGCTGTACACTCACTACTTTACATTGTAGCAAAGGGTAATTTCTTCAGTGTTGTCACATGAAAAGATAGAATAAAATATTTACAAAAATGTGAGGGGTGTACTCACTTCTGTGAGATACTGTAGATGCTATGGAGGGACACACAGACACACACACTTGATTCATCAACTCATATTTCCACATTCATGAAGATTCCTTGACACCTTATTCTTTGAAACTCTGAGGATGCAAGACATAATCCCTCTTTAAGCAGAGGCCATCTTGGAAACCACGGCAGCCATTTTAAAACTCTGGTAACCATAATTTCAGACCAGTAGCCATTTTGTAAAGAGTAATTATGTCGTATTGATTGTTACCTTATATTCACTTGTTATCTTAAATATTGATTTATTGATTATTATATACAGTTGGAATAACTATTTCTCTCGAGTCGATAACCATCTGGTAGATTTTTCTCTAAGCTTCAATTTTTCATTATAACTTTTATAGTTTCCATTCTATTGACATAGCAAACGTCTAATTTTATTTCACATTATTGATCACTTACCTGCAGTATAGTAACGGTTGAATTTTGAGAAGTACAGACATTCTGTTTAATGGTCATATTTACTTGGTTATTGATTCTACAGGGAAGTTTTATCATTTCTGTGTCATTTAAAAAGTACAACACTGCTATTAGCAGGTGTTTTAATTAGTTTTCTTGATTTTATGTAACAATTGTTTTTGTCTACCAAAATATATAAGTATTTTGTATGAATACATGTCTGGTGAAGAAATCTCCTATTTTTAGTCTGTGTTCATGTTTATTGATCATGTATCTTAAAAATATTATTGTTTAAAATTACTCATTTCATAAATACCATGCAGGAAAATTATTCTCCTAAGCACGACACAACCAAAAACAAAGATGTATTTTATTGGGATTTTATGTAATGGACCAACACAAAGTGGCAGGAAAATGATAAATGGTTTTCAAATTTTTTACAAATAAATTTCTGAAAAGTGTGGCGTGCATTTGTATTCAGCTCCCTTTACTATGCTACCCCTAACTAAAATCTATTGGTACCAATTGCCTTCAGAAGTCTAATTAGTAAATAGAGTCCACTTGTGTGTAATTTAATCTCAGTATAAATACAGCTGTTCTGTGAAGCCCTCAGAGGTTTGTCAGAGAACCTTAGTGAACAAACAACATCCAAAAAGGCCAAGGAACCCACCAGACGGGTCAGGGATAACGTTGTGGAGAAGTTTAAAGCAGGGTCAGGTTATAAAAAAATATCCCAAACTTTGAACATCTCATGGAGCTCTGTTCAATCCATCATCCGAAAATGGAAAGAGTATGGCACAACTGCAAACCTACCAAGACATGGCCGTCCACCTAAACTGACAGGCCGGGCAAGGAGACCATTAATCAGAGAAGCAGCCAAGAGGTCCATGGTAACTCTGGAGAGATTCACAGCTCAGGTGGGAGAATCTGTCCACAGGACAACTATTAGTCGTGCATTTCACAAATTTGGCCTTTATGGAAGAGTGACAAGAAGAAAGACATTGTTGAAAGAAAGCCATAAGATGTCCCATACAGTTTGCCAGAAGCCATGTGGGGGACACAGCAAGCATTTGGAAGAAGGTTCTCTGGTCAGATGTGATCAAAATTTAACTTTTTTGCCTAAAAACAAAACACTATGTGTGGCGGAAAACTAAAACTGCTCATCACCCTGAACACACCGTCCCCCGCTGTGAAACATGGTGGTGGTAGCATCATGTTGTAGGGTTGTTTTCTTCAGCAGGTACATGGAAGCTGGTCAGAGTTGACGGGAAGATAGATGGAGCCAAATACAGGGCAATCTTGGAACCTGTTAGAGTCTGCAAAAGGCTTGAGACTGGGGCAGATGTTCACATTCCAGCAGGACAACGACCCTAAACATACAGCCAGAGCTACAATGGAATGGTTTAGATCAAAGCATATTCATGTGTTAGAATGGCCCAGTCAAAGTCCAGACCTAAATTCAATTGAGAATCTGTGGAAAGACTTGGAAATTGCTGTTCACAGACACTCTCCATCCAATCTGACAGAGCTTGAGCTATTTTGCAAAGAAGAATGAGCAAAACTTTCACTCTCTAGATGAGTAGAGATATCCCCAAAAAAGACTTGCAACTGTAATTGCAGTGACAGGAGGTTCTACAAAGTTTTGACTCAGGGGGGCGCCATACAAATGCATGCCACATTTTTCACATATTTATTTGTAAAGACTTTTGAAAACCCTTTATCATTTTCCTTCCACTTCACATTTATGTGCCACTTTGTGTTGGTCTATCACATAAAATCCCAATAAAATACATTTCTGTTTTTGGTTTTAACATGAAAAATGTGGAACATTGCAAAGGGTATGAATACTTTTTCAAGGCACTGTAGGCCTTCAAAGACCTTAGACCGGGTATACGCTGAGGTTGGTTTATTTGTGATGCTTTGACTGCAATATATGCATTAAATGCATGTTTTTTGTGAATGTTGTATTTAATGGTTTGTAATAAAAAGGCTGCTATGGCCATTCTATTTCAAACAAAATGTGTTGTCTGGTCATTTTTGGAAGGGGGGATGGATCAAGTGTTTAAAGTGGTTGTAAACCCTATTTTTAAACTTTATGCTACAGGTAAGCCTATATTAAGGCTTACCTGTAGCTACCCTGGATATCTTCTAAACCTGAAAAAATAAATACAATTACCGGCATTTAACACGCACCAGCGTATAACACGCACCCCAAGTTTAGGAGGGCATTTTAAGGAAAAGAAGTTTTAGGAGGGAAGTTTAGGGAAAAAAAAAAAACGTACATTTTAAGCATCATTTGCAGCCTGCCCAGCGTCATTTGCAGCCTTGCCCAGCGTCATTGCAGCTTGCCCAGCGTCATTGCAGCTTGCCCAGTTTAATTGTAGCTTGCCCAGCGTCATTGTAGCTTGCCAGCCTCATTTGCAGTCTTGCCCGCGTTTAAATTTCCCGCCGCCAAGACACTGCTGCCGAAAAAGACCGAAGCGCCGCCGGAAAAGACTGAGCCGACTGTTCCGGAGCGAGCGCAGGGAAGCGGGATTACGAGCGGAGCCGAACAGTTGGCTCGGTCTTTTCCAGCGGTGCTTTGTTTTTTTCCGGTGGTGATTCGGTCCTTTTTGGCGGCGCTCGCTATTTTTCGGCACCGCTTGACATTTTTGTCACTTTTTTTGGGGGGTAGCGGTGTATAACACGCACCAACGACTTTCCCCCGATTTTAAGGGGGAAACAGTGCGTGTTATACGCCGATAAATACGGTAACTACTACTACTAAAACTATGCAATGCATAATAGCACATTATGATAGACTTACCATAGAATGAAACCGTCCAGTGCTGCAATGTCAGCCTATCAGTGCCAATTGGTGCTGCCTCACCAGCGCACATTGGTGAAGGAGAAAAATTACTTATTTACAAAATTTACTAACAGAAACTAAGTAAAACATTTTTTTTTTTTTTCAACTTATTTTGTCTTTTGTTTTGTAAAAAATAAAAAACCCAGCAATGATTAAATACCATCAAAAGAAAGCTCTATTTGTGTGAAGAAAATTATAAAAATGTCATTTGGGTACAGAGTAGCATGACCACGGAATTGTCATTCAAAGTGCAATAGCAATAATAGCTGAAAAATGGCCTGGGCAGGATATACAGTAGCTCACAAAAGTGAGTACACCCCTCACATTTTTGTAAATATTTTATTTTATCTTTTCATGTGACAACACTGAAGAAATTACACTTTGCTACAATGTAAAGTAGTGAGTGTACAGCTTGTATAACAGTGTAAATTTGCTGTCCCCTCAAAATAACTCAACACACAGCCATTAATGTCTAAACCGCTGGAAACAAAAGTGAGCACACCCCTAAGGGAAAATGTCCAAATTGGGCCCAAAGTGTCAATATTTTGTGTGGCCACCATTATTTTCCATCACTGCCTTAACCCTCTTGGGCATGGAGTTCACCAGAGCTTCACAGGTTGCCACTGGAGTCCTCTTCCCCTCCTCCATGATGACATCACGGAGCTGGTGGATGTTAGAGACCTTGCGCTCATCCAACTTCTGTTTGAGGATGCCCCACAGATGCTCAATAGGGTTTAGGTCTGGAGACTTTTTTGGCCAGTCCATCAACTTTACCCTCAGCTTCTTTAGCAAGGCAGTGGTCGTCTTGTATTTGGGGACGTTAACATGTTGGAATACTGCCCTGCAGTCTCCGAAGGGAGGGGATCATCCTCTGCTTCAGTATGTCACAGTACATGTTGGCATTCATGGTTCCCTCAATGAACTGTAGCTCCCCAGTGCCGGCAGCACTCATGCAGCCCCAGACCATGACACTCCCACCACCATGCTTGACTGTAGGCAAGACACACTTGTCTTTGTACTCCTCACCTGGTTGCTGCCATGCACACCATCTGAACCAAATAAGTTTATCTTTGTCTCATCAGATCACAGAACATGGTTCCAGTAATCCATGTCCTTGGTCTGCTTGTCTTCAGAAAACTGCAGGCTTTCTTGTACATCATCTTTAGAAGAGGCTTCCTTCTGGGACAACAGCCATGCAGACCAATTTGATGCAGTGTGCGGCGTATGGTCTGAGCACTGACAGGCTTACCCTCCACCCCTTGAACCTCTGCAGCAATGCTGGCAGCACTCATACATCTATTTCCCAAAGACAACCTCTGGATATGACGCTGAGCACGTGCACTCAACTACTTTGGTCGACCATGGCGAGGTCTGTTCTGAGTGGAACCTGTCCTGTTAAACCACTGTATAGTCTTGGCCACTGTGCTGCAGATCAGTTTTGGGGTCTTGGCAATCTTCTTATAGCCTAGGCCATCTTTATGTAGAGCAACAATCCTTTTTTCAGATCCTCAGAAAATTCTTTGCCATGAGGTGCCATGTTGAACTTCCAGTGACCAGTAAGAGAGTGAGAGCGATAAGACAAAATTTAACACACCTGCTCCCCAGTTACACCTGAGACCTTGTAACACTAACGAGTTACATGATTCCAGGGAGGGAAAATGGCTAATTGGGCCCAATTTGGAAATTTTCACTTAGGGGTGTGCTCACTTTTGTTGCCAGCAGTTTAGACATTAATGGCTGTGTGTTGAGTTATTTTGAGGGGACAGCAAATTTACACTGTTATACAAGCTGTACACTCACTACTTTACATTGTAGCAAAGTGTCATTTCTTCAGTGTTGTCACATGAAAAGATATAATAAAATATTTACAAAAATGTCAGGGGTGTACTCACTTTTGTGAGATACTATATATATATATATGTAGCGGTCACACTTTACTAAGTGTGCGCTATCTGTACAAATTAAGTTTTTCCTCAGAACTGTAATGGAGTTCTGGGGTTAATTGTACAGGATTTACTTTGGCATCAGTCTGGCTGGGTTGTACTAAGGTTCCGCCTGGTCATAGGTGCAGTGAGACACCCATGACAGGCTGAGAACCAGGCCTGGTTGGACGTCTTGGGTACCAATCTTTCCCGGAGCAAATCAGTGGGCGCGTCTGGCCCCGCTGCATAGTCTGGGAAGGGGTATTTAAGGTGCTGAAGTCACGTGCTCGTTGTTCGGCTGCAGCTTTGATTCCTGGTTCTGGTCCGGGGCAGCCCCGCGAGGGGTCCCGGGCCTAGGAGTGTTTGCCGTTCAACAAGCATGGTCAGTCCGACCAGCCCCAGAGGCCCTCATGGTCTGGGGTGGGGATCCGTCTGTTCCCGAGCCTGGGAACTGGCTGGTCCGAGGCCCAGTAACTGAAGGAGGATTCAAAGGCGTCCTGGTGTGCTCTCTGTATTGGAGGGACACGGCAACTCGTACAAGTGACCGGGGGAGGACTCTTCAGAGGAGGGCCAACAAGCTGGCTGCTCAGTAAGAGCATGGGAGCTGAGTTGTATGGACACTAAAGAATCCAGACTTCCACAGTATCGCCAAGGAGACAGAAAAAGATCCAGGTACTGTGAGAAAGGTTCCTACTTATCTTCAGTTACAATCTAGTCTGTGGCACAGACTTTGAAAAGTTTCCAGATCACATGTTAGCTGCTAAATCTCTGACAAGAGGTTTATCCAGCAGTGAAGCGCCCAGCTGTGAGTGCCTGAGTTTTGTCACCCGTGCCCTCTATTCCCATCAGAGACGGTGTTATGTTGGATGTTACCACTGCAAAATAAAAACCTTGAAAAGGACTTTTATGTGTCAGCATCTGAAGTCGCTGGGTACTAACCCTGGGAACCCCTGGACAACCACCGACGAGCCACGAGGAGGTAACTGGTAAGCCCAGAAAGTCAAGGCCGCCCCTCGGGGTAATGGCTGCTACATATATATATATATATATATATATATATATATATATACAGTATATATATATATTAGACATGTGCAATTCGTTTATTTTTTTTTCGTGTTTTTTTGTTTTTTTCGTTCGTTCGTTTTCGTACGAATGAACGAATCCGAATAACGAATCGTTCGAATCGTACGAATCCGATTAACGAATCGTTTGAATTGAACGAATCCGAAAAGCAATGAAAATCCGAAAAACCAAACAACGAAAATCTGAAAAAAGGAACAACGAAAATGAACGAAAAAATTCGTACATTCGTAACTTTTTTCTTTGTTGAATTGGTAATTTTCCGTGTCCCTTACAATGGTGCTGCATAACGTGCTTCGAATGGATTGATTGATTCGTAACTTTTTTTTTCGATTCGCAACTTTTTTTTTCGATTCGTAACTTTTTTTTTTTTTTCGATTCATAACGAATGGATTGAACAAAAATATTCGTACATTCGTAACTTTTTTTTCGATTCGTAACTTTTTTTTTTCGATTTGTAAATTATTAAAATGTAATAATAGCATACACATTACATAAAATTATGAATTATGCTCCGATTACGAATCTACGAATGTTACGAATGTACGAATAACTACAAATGCGTCCGAATTTCGAATAAACGAATGAACGAAAATTAAACTAACGAAAAAACGAATCAACGAAAAATAACTCTTACAAATGTACGAATCGTTACGAATACGAACAACGACGACTTACGAATGTACGAATCATTACGAATACGAACAACAATGACTTACGAATGTACGAATCGTTACGAATCAACGGAAATGAAAAAAAAACAAAACGAAAAAAACGAAAATGAAAAAAAACTAATTTTTTTCGGAAACGAAAAAAAACTAAACGAAAATAAACAAATTTTTTTGTTGTGCACGTGTCTTATATATATATATATATATATATATATATATATATATATATATATATATTAAAAAATGTAGATACTAGGGATGAGCCGAACACCCCCGGGTTCGGTTCGAACCAGAACCTTCGAACGGACCGAAAGTTCGCGCGAATTTTCGAACCCTATACGTTATAATGGACGCGAACGTTCGAAATCAAAAGTGCTAATTACAACGGCCAATATGCATGTTAATGTCATAAAACAGGTTTGGGGACCCGGGTCCTGCCCCAGGGGACATATATCAATGCAAAAAGAACTTTTAAAAACTAACGTTTTTTCGGGAGCAGTCATTTTAATGATGCATAAAGTGAAAAAAAAAAAGTGAAATTTTCCTTTAAATATGGTACCTGGGGGGTGTCTAAAGTATGCCTGTGAAGTGGCATGTGTTTCCCGTGTTTAGAACTGTCCTTGCACAAAATGACATTTGTAAAGGAAAAAAAGAAGCCATTTAAAACCACTTGCGGCTTTAGGTTTGATCTTAAGTAGAATCTGAACAGGTACATTATGAAGTGTAGCTCCATCCCAAAAAAATCTATTTTTAAGCTTTTTGGAGAACATAGGGAGGGGTTATCACCCCTGTAACATTTGCTGTCTTTGCACATCTGTTCAGAACATCTCACCTCACTTTCCGTCCCAATGACAAATGTTTTTGGAAAAGTGGGGTTTTAATTGAAACAAGGATTGGTGATAAAGTATCAGTAGAGAGGAGATACCTTTTTCCCAAATTAAATCTAACAGGATAGAATTTCCCTTCCTAGGGGTAGATTTCCTCTCACTTCCTGTTTTCTCTTTCCATTTGCAAGTAGGAGTCGTTTGTAAGTTGGATGTTTGAAAGTAGGGGCCTGGCGTATATACTCTGCAGAAATTTGCCCTATTAGATGTTGGTGTAGCCACAAGACTGGTGGGCACAGGAATGGGCCCTGCTGTGAGTTAATAGATCAAGATTTGTAATTGCATGCACCTGTTGAACAGGGCAGAAAAATTGGGGGTGGTGGTGGTGGTGGTGGACGGTTTTGCCACAAGACTGTAAGCTCTCACAGTTACTCTTGGTGGGCGCAGGAATGGGCCCTGCTGTGAGTTATTAGATCAAGATTTGTAATTGCAAGCACCTGATGAACAGGGCAGAAAAATTGGGCCTTTGGCGGTGGTGGTGGACGGTGTTGCCACAAGACTGTAGGCCCTCATAGTTACTCTTGGTGGGCGCAGGAATGGGCCCTGCTGTGAGTTATTAGATCAAGATTTGTAATTGCAAGCACCTGATGAACAGGGCAGAAAAATTGGGCCTTTGGCGGTGGTGGTGGACGGTGTTGCCACAAGACTGCAGGCCCTCATAGTTACTCTTGGTGGGCGCAGGAATGGGCCCTGCTGTGAACTATTAGATCAAGATTTGTAATTACCCGCCCCTGTTAAACAGGGGCTGAAAAATTGTGCCTTAGGCACTGGTGCTGGTGCCACAACACTGCAACCCCTCACAGAGACTGTACTTGGAGCACAGCAGTCACACGTGTTGCGAAGCATTTTTTTAAAAAATTGTAAGTACACGCCCCTGTTAAACAGGGGCTGAAAAATTGTGCCTTAGGCACTGGTGCTGGTGCCACAACACTGCAACCCGGCCCTCACAGATACTGTACTTGGAGCACAGCAGTCACACGTGTTGCGAAGCATTTTTTTAAAAAATTGTAAGTACACGCCCCTGTTAAACAGGGGCTGAAAAATTGTGCCTTAGGCACTGGTGCTGGTGCCACAACACTGCAACCCGGCCCTCACAGAGACTGTACTTGGAGCACAGCAGTCACACGTGTTGCGAAGCATTTTTTTAAAAAATTGTAAGTACCCGCCCCTGTTAAACAGGGGCTGAAAAATTGTGCCTTAGGCACTGGTGCTGGTGCCACAACACTGCAACACGGCCCTCACAGAGACTGTACTTGGAGCACAGCAGTCACACGTGTTGCGAAGCATTTTTTTAAAAAATTGTAAGTACCCCCCCCTGTTAAACAGGGGCTGAAAAATTGTGCCTTAGGCACTGGTGCTGGTGCCACAACACTGCAACACGGCCCTCACAGAGACTGTACTTGGAGCACAGCAGTCACACGTGTTGCGAAGCATTTTTTTTAAAAATTGTAAGTACACGCCCCTGTTAAACAGGGGCTGAAAAATTGTGCCTTAGGCACTGGTGTGGTGGCATGGATCATTGAGGAGGAGGAAGAGGATAGTCAGTGAACATAAGAGGACAGTCACTCAGCATCAGCATAGGCAGTCTTGAAGGGATGTGACATTAAAAATTATTCGGTTATATCCGCCTCAGGTGCCTGGTAGCTGGTGGTGATCCAAGACTGATTCATTTTGATGAATGTCAGTCGATCAACCGAGGCGGTGGACAGGCGCACCCTATGATCAGTCACAAATCCTCCAGCAGCACTGAATGTGCGTTCGGAAAGAACGCTGGAGGCAGGACAGGCCAGTAGCTCAATTGCATACTGTGCAAGCTCTGGCCAGTGATCCATCCTCAGGACCCAGTAAGCCAGAGGATTTTCGGTGGGAAAGGTGTCCAAGTCTGACCTTGCCCCAAGGTATTCCTGCACCATGTATATCAGACGCTGGCGATGGTTGCTGGAACCGATCATACCTTGGGGCTGCGGACTAAAAAATTGTCTGAACGCATCGGTCAGACGTCCACCTTCCCCACCGCTCCTTCTGCCACTGACCGAAGCCTCAGCAACTCGTCGCCCAGGACCAGGAGTTTGTAGCCTCCCAGTTTCTGGGAACGCGTTGCACAGACCTTTCTGCAAGGCCTCCCTGAGATGTCTCATCCTCTGCTCCCTCTGCGACGGCAAGATAAGGTCCGCAACCTTACCCTTGTACCGCGGATCAAGGAGAGTGGCCAGCCAGTAATGGTCCCTCTCCTTGATCCGAAGAACACGAGGATCCTTCCGCAGGCTTTGCAGGATCAGGGAGGCCATGCAGCGTAGGTTAGCTGAGGCATTCGGTCCGGAGTCTTCTGGGTCACTGAGGATGACATGATCGCCAGCCACCTCCTCCCAGCCACGTACAAGTCCACTGGCTTGTTGGGACTGTACATCATCCCTAAAAGACTGCTGCTGCTGATGCTGAGTGCCAGGCTCCACCTCCATGCTCACACAATCCTCCTCCTCCTCCTCCTCCTCCTCCTCCTCATCCTCTTCCTGTGTGATGGGTGGGACAGAAGGAACACTGTCCGGATAAAGGGGGCCTTGAGAGGCAAGGAAGTCCTCCTCTTCCTGCCTCTGTTCTGCCTCAAGTGCCCTGTCCATTATCCCACGCAGCGTATGCTCCAACAGGTGGACAAGAGGGACAGTGTCACTGATGCATGCACTGTCACTGCTCACCATCCTCGTGGCCTCCTCAAATGGTGAGAGGACAGTGCATGCATCCCTGATCATGCTCCACTGACGTGGGGAAAAAAAACCAAGCTCCCCTGACCCTGTCCTGGTGCCGTAGTCGCAAAGGTACTCATTGATGGCCCTCTGCTGCGTGTGCAGTCGCTGCAGCATGGCCAACGTTGAGTTCCACCTGGTGGGCATGTCAGATATTAGGCGGTTCTTGGGCAGGTTCAGCTCCTTTTGCAGCTCAGTCAGCCGAGCACTGGCATTATAAGATCGGCGGAAATGCACACAGACTTTCCTGGCCTGCCTCAGGACATCCTGTAAGCCTGGGAACCTGCCCAAGAACCGCTGCACCACCAGGTTGAGGACGTGAGCCATGCAGGGCACATGGGTGAGCTGCCCCTGTCGCAGGGCGGAGAGGAGGGTGGTGCCATTGTCAGAAACGACCATTCCTGGCTTAAGCTGACGTGGCGTCAACCACCTCTCGGCCTGCCCCTGCAGAGCTGCCAGAACCTCTGGCCCAGTGTGGCTCCTGTCCCCCAAACACACCAGCGCAAGCACGGCATGGCATCTTTTTGCCTGCGTACTTGCGTAGCCCCTTGTACGCCTACGGAGCACCGCTGGTTCCAAGGACAGAGCACTGGAGGAAGAAGAAGAGGAGGGGGGGTGGAGGAGAGAGGTGTGTCACAACCAGTAGCAGTAGTCGCGTTTTGGAGGCGTGGTGGCGGAACAACCTCCAACACTACTGCACCTTGTCCTGCATCCCTCCCAGCTGCCAATAGAGTGACCCAATGGGCCGTGAAAGAAAGGTACCGTCCCTGTCCATGCCTGCTGGACCATGAGTCAGCGGTAATATGCACCTTACCGCTGACCGCCCTGTCCAGCGAGGCATGGACATTGCCCTCCACATGCCGGTAGAGAGACGGAATCGCCTTCCGCGAGAAAAAGTGGCGTTTGGGAACCTGCCACTGAGGAACCGCACATTGAACAAACTCACGGAAGGGGGCGAGTCTACCAACTGAAAAGGCAGCAGTTGAAGTGCTAGCAATTTAGCAAGGCTAGCATTCAACCGCTGGGCATGTGGATGGCTGGGAGTGTACTTCTTTCTACGGTCCAGCAGCTGGGGCAGGGAAATTTGCCTGCTGCATTCGGACGTCGGTGTACTGCAAGTACTTGGTTGTGACACACCGAATTCTACACCTTCAGTCCTCTCAGAGCAGCTTTCAGAGAGGACTGAAGGTGTAGTGGGGATGGAGATCCCAGCTGAGGAGGAGCAAGGAGAGGTCCGCTTAGTTCTTTGGTGTGGGTCTTTTATGTGTGCCTGCCAACGAGCTGCATGGCAGGTCGCCATATGTCTGGTCATGCTTGTCGTGCCCAAGCGGCTGATGTTTTGGCCACGCGAGATACGCTTGAGACAAATATTGCAAATAGCAGTGGTGCGATCTGCTGCACTCGTCTCAAAAAAGGCCCACACCAAAGAACTTTTCTGATAACGTGCAGAGGCAGCGCCCTGCACAGGCGGAGCTCTGCGGTGTTGTACAGTTGCTGTGCTGGCCTCTACCTGGCCTCCAGGGGGCATCCTGCCTCGTTGGACATGTGACGCCGCATCCTCCTCCTCCTCGTCCTCCTCCTCATCCTCTCTCCCTTGAGGCACCCACGTGGAGTCAGTGACCTCATCATCCCCTCCCTCTTCACCACTAGAGCAAACCTGGCAGTAAGCTGCAGCTGGTGGAACTGTACTGCCAGATTCCTCAAGCTGGGTATCGTCATCCGAGCCTTCGAATCGTTGGGCATCCTCCTGGAGCATGTACCCAACACTGTGCTCAAAGAGTTCGGGGGACTCCTCAGGAGGACATGGTGGGTCTAGGGAAGGGGTGGCTGATGATGCTCTGTCAGTACCCTGAGCCTGGGTGAGAGAGGATGAGGAGGATGAGGAGGGCTTGGTCATCCATTCTACCAAGCCTTCAGCATGATGCGGCTCCACATGTCCAGCTGCCGAAAACAAAGACGCGCGTGTCCCATGGCCACGTGCTGATGACGATGCACGACCACGTCCACGGCCACGTCCACTAGAAACAGAGCCTGCCTGCCCTGTGTTCTTGGCTCTGCACGCTCTGCCTCCCCTTGGCGGTCTTCCAGCCATTGTAGTCGGTAGTCCTGTGGGTGCTGCTGAGAAGAAAATATAGGAGCTCTGTGTGATGCCACTAACACACTAGAAGTCCTGTGGGTGCTTATGCAAAGAAAATAGAGGAGCTCTGTGTGATGCCACTAACACACTAGAAGTCCTGTGGGTGCTGCTGAGAAGAATATATAGGAGCTCTGTGTGATGCCACTAACACACTAGAAGTCCTGTGGGTGCTTCTGCAAAGAAAATAGAGGAGCTCTGTGTGATGCCACTAACACACTAGAAGTCCTATGGGTGCTTCTGCAAAGAAAATAGAGGAGCTCTGTGTGATGCCACTAACACACTAGAAGTCCTATGGGTGCTTCTGCAAAGAAAATAGAGGAGCTCTGTGTGATGCCACTAACACACTAGAAGTCCTGTGGGTGCTGCTGAGAAGAATATATAGGAGCTCTGTGTGATGCCACTAACACACTAGAAGTCCTGTGGGTGCTTCTGCAAAGAAAATAGAGGAGCTCTGTGTGATGCCACTAACACACTAGAAGTCCTATGGGTGCTTCTGCAAAGAAAATAGAGGAGCTCTGTGTGATGCCACTAACACACTAGAAGTCCTGTGGGTGCTGCTGAGAAGAATATATAGGAGCTCTGTGTGATGCCACTAACACACTAGAAGTCCTATGGGTGCTTATGCAAAGAAAATAGAGGAGCTCTGTGTGATGCCACTAACACACTAGAAGTCCTGTGGGTGCTTCTGCAAAGAAAATAGAGTGTCATGAGGGCTCCATCCGTGGCCAGCGACCTGATGATCCTGCCAGTAATCGGCGCCTCAGTATCTCTGGTTCCCGTTCTCGGCTGCCATTGCGCATGCGCGAGCGCGCGCGTGCACGCGCGCGCCCGCAGACGAGGGCGAGCGTGCGCGGACGGGTGCGCGCCTCCATTGGCGCCAGTGAGGCTATTTAAACCCTCCTGTGACTGACGGTCCCCGCTGTCTGCTCTACAACGTTCTGTGTCTGAAACCTGATCTGAAGACTGTTTACCTGTGTTTGACCCGGCTATCCTTGACCATCCGCTCTGTCCCTGTGTATCGACCTTGGCTTGTCTTTGACCATCCCATTGTTTGCTCCATCTGTACCTTGCTGCCAGCCTGATATCTGACCCGGCCTGTCTGACCATTCCAGAGCCAGCTTACCTGCTGTTCCAGCCTGCATACAGATCCAAGTCTGCCTGTTGTTCCAGTCTGCACACAGATACAAGTCTGCCTGTTGTTCCAGTCTGCACACAGATACAAGTCTGCCTGTTGTTCCAGTCTGCATACAGATCCAGCTTACCTGTTGTACCAGCCTGCATACAGATCCAAGTCTGCCTGTTGTTCCAGTCTGCATACAGATCCAGCTTACCTGTTGTTCCAGTCTGCATACAGATCCAGCTTACCTGTTGTTCCAGTCTGCACACAGTTCCAGCTTACCTGTTGTTCCAGTCTGCATACAGATCCAGCTTACCTGTTGTTCCAGTCTGCATACAGATCCAGCTTACCTGTTGTTCCAGTCTGCATACAGATCCAGCTTACCTGTTGTTCCAGTCTGCATACAGATCCAAGTCTGCCTGTTGTTCCAGTCTGCCTACAGCTACCTACTTACCTCATCCGCTGAGCTTATCCAGGAAGCTCTTGTACCGGTCTGACCATTCCTGCCAGGCACCTGTGCCCCTCCTGACTCCTGGTCCTACTGTCCCATCATCAGGGGACCGGCGAGCGGGAGCCGCAAGGGAGGCCCTTCTCTGCCAATCAGACTCATCACCACCAGGGAGCGTGACAGTAGCAGACAGCCATGTCTGAGTCTGAGCAGGGGGCCTCTCCTATGGAAGGACTGTGCCAACACCTGGCAGGATTGACCGAGGCGGTAAAGAATCTCCAGCAGGGATACACCCGGTTGGAAGAACGGGTGCTGGCTTTACCACCAACAGCCCCATCTGGGGGAAGTCCAGGACCATCAGTGATAATGCTCCCTCCAGAGCCCCGGGTACCAATCCCTGAGAGATTCTCGGGTGCCCGCAACCTCTTTCGGGACTTCCGTAACTCCTGTGAACTATTCTTTGCACTGCAGCCACGTACTTTTTCCCTGGAAGCCACCAAGGTGGGCTTCGTGATCTCCCTACTCTCCGGAGACCCGCGAACCTGGGCCCACCGCCTCCTAGAGCAGAAAGACCCTGCACTGGCCGGTCTTAATTCATTTTTTGACACCATGGCCCAACTCTATGAAGACCCCCAACTCGCTGCCACCGCGGAGACCACTCTGCGCGCCCTCCAGCAGGGGCGAAGGCCTGTGGAAGACTATGTCGCGGACTTTAGGCGCTGGGGTGCGGATACCCAGTGGAACGACGCGGCCCTGCGTCACCAGTTCCGCCTAGGACTTTCTGAGGCACTAAAAGATGAGCTGGCGAGAGTTGGGGTACCCCAGACCCTGGACACTCTGATCAACCTGGTCATCCAGATTGACCGACGACTAAGGGAGCGCAGGTCGGAACGTGCATCCGGTGTCACTCATCCTACCTGGATGCTCCCCAAGGCTCCAAGTCACCTGCAGACTGGCTCGGCCCAGCGGTCAGTAACCCTCCCTGATTCCTCCGAGCCCATGCAGTTAGGGCTCTTGAGGCCTTCCCTAACTCCTGAGGAACGGCAACGTCGTCGGGTCAACAACTTGTGCCTTTACTGTGGTGAGCCTGGGCACTACGTAAGGAACTGTCCGGCCAAGGCTCGTAAGTGCCCTCTCATGCCTACTTGCTCCATGGACCCCTCAACCCGGGTCTCCTCTCACCTTGCTCTTTCTGTCTCATTACAGCTTCCGGGAAGAATCCTTCAGGTACCCGCCATTATTGATTCCGGGGCATGCAGCTGCTTCATGGACTCTTCCTTCGCTGCCCAACACCGGATCTCCCTCCAGTCTAAATCCCAGGGACTGTCAGTTTACCTGGCGGATGGCTCCTCCATCCGTTCAGGCCCGGTTACGCAAGAGACCATCCCACTGCTCATGACCATCTCGGGCAACCATCAGGAACTTCTTTGCATGGACATTATTTCCTCTCCATTATCCCCTATAATCTTGGGCATGCCGTGGCTGAAGGCCCACAACCCAGTCATCGACTGGGCCACTGGGATGGTTTCCTTCTCCTCTCAGTATTGTCAGATGTCTTGCAGACCTTCTAATTCCTCCCAGCTGGCTACTCTGTCAAGTGGGGACTCTGAGATGGACCTCCGTCAGGCTATTCCCCAGGCCTACCACGACTATCTAGACGTCTTCAGCAAACAGGCAGCAGAGGTGCTTCCTCCTCACAGGGCCTATGATTGCCCAATTGAACTTTTCCCTGGAGCAGAGATCCCCTTTGGAAGGGTCTTCCCCCTGACAGAAGTGGAGCAAGGCAAGTTGAAAGAGTACATTGAGGAGAACCTCCGAAAAGGCTTCATCCGCCCATCTACCTCTCCTGCGGGCGCAGGCATATTTTTCGTGGAGAAAAAAGATCACACCCTTCGGCCTTGTGTGGACTATAGGGAGTTGAACAGCATTACGGTCAAGAACCGTTACCCTCTCCCGTTGGTCCCTGAACTCTTCCAGAGGCTTGGCACGGCCACCATCTTCACGAAGCTTGACCTACGGGGGGCTTACAATTTGGTCCGGATTAAGGATGGGGATGAGTGGAAGACGGCCTTTCGGACACGGTATGGGCATTACGAGTATCTCGTGATGCCCTTCGGCCTGTGCAATGCCCCCGCAACCTTTCAATACTTCATTAACGACGTACTCCGGGACTTCCTGGACTTGTTTGCCGTGGTATATCTGGACGATATCTTGATTTTCTCCCCCTCTTTAGAGACCCATCGCAGACACGTCAAGGAGGTCCTGGGACGGCTCCGTATCCACGGTCTGTATGCCAAGGCAGAGAAATGCCAGTTTGAACAGGAGAGTATCCCCTTCCTTGGGCTAATCATCTCAAGTACAGGCATCAAAATGGACCCCCAGAAGATCTCTGCCATCTTGGAATGGCCCACTCCGGCAGACAAAAAGGGCATCCAACGGTTCATTGGCTTTGCCAATTTTTACCGTAAATTTATCAGGGGGTTCTCCGCCATTGTGGCGCCTATCACCCAACTGACCAAACAAGGGACCCGGTTCCGATGGTCTTCCGAGGCCCAGGGGGCCTTTGATGCCCTTAAAACTCTGTTTACCTCGGCACCCATCCTCAGGCATCCGGACTCCTCTCTACCCTTCACCTTGGAGGTTGATGCCTCCGAGATCGCGGTGGGTGCCATCCTATCCCAGAGACAGGGGGACAAGTCTCTGCTGCACCCGGTCGCCTTCTTCTCCCGCAAGTTGTCCTCGGCCGAGAGGAACTATGATGTGGGCGACCGAGAACTACTGGCGATCAAGGCCGCCCTAGAAGAATGGCGATACCTCCTGGAGGGGGCCTCTCACCCCATTCTAATACTCACCGACCATAAGAATCTGGAATATTTGAAGTCAGCTAAGAGACTGAAACCCAGACAAGCCAGATGGGCACTTTTCTTTTCCCGATTCACTTTCCATGTGACATACCGGCCCGGATCCAAGAATGTCAAACCAGATGCTCTGTCTAGGATGTACCACAAGCACCAGGAAGAAGATCCCCCTGACACTATTCTGGCCCCTGGAAACTTTCTCCTTCTTCAAGAGGACTTACTGTCCAAATTCAAACGTGCCTCAGCAGGGCAAAGGCCCACTTCCGAAACCCAGCTACAGGAGAAGGATGGACTATTCTGGTACGGGGACAAGATCTACACCCCGGAACAGCTCCGGGTAACAACTATGGAGCTGTGCCATGACCACGCCCTGGCTGGTCACTTCGGTGTCGCTAAGACCACCGACTTGGTACAGCGTACCTTCTGGTGGCCGCAACTACGGGCTGACTGTAAAAAATTTGTGGACACTTGCCCCACCTGCATCCGGAACAAGAATCCCAAAACCAGGGCCTGGGGTCTCCTTAAACCCCTGTCTGTCCCAGATCGTCCCTGGAGGATGATCTCCCTAGATTTTATTGTGGAGTTACCCCCAGCAGAAGGCCACACGACGATCTTTGTGATCGTCGATCGGTTATCCAAAATGGCTCACTTCATCCCCATGAAGGGCACCCCCTCAGCTCCAGAGACGGCACGGGCCTTTATTAGGGAAATTGTCCGCCTTCATGGGGTCCCGGCTAACATCGTCTCGGATCGAGGGGTGCAATTCACCTCTCGATTCTGGAGGTCCCTGTGCCAGTCCTTGGATATCGAACTCTCTCTCTCCTCTGCGTACCACCCTCAGTCCAATGGGCAGACGGAGCGGACTAATCAGACCCTGGAGCAGTACTTGCGCTGCTTTTCCTCCTTCGCCCAAGATGACTGGATCTCCCTTCTGCCCCTGGCAGAGTTCGCATATAACAACGCCACCCACTCCGCCACCAAACAGACTCCTTTTTTCGCCAACTATGGGTACCACCCGGCATTTCTGCCGAACTCACTTCCTGACTGCACTGTGCCAGCAGTCCAAGAGCGAATCCAGTTCTTTTCCACCAACAACCAACTTCTTCAGGAGACCATGACTAGGACCCAGGAGTACAACAAAACCGTATTTGACAAAAAAAGACGGGGGGAACTGGTGCTTGCCCCGGGCGAAACTGTATGGCTATCCACCTCTAACCTAAAACTGGCTTGCCCTTCACGGAAACTGGGCCCCAAGTTCTTGGGCCCCTTCCCGGTCAAGAGGAGGATCAACGAGGTGGCTTATGAATTAGAACTTCCAGATTCTTTGAAGATTCACCCGGTCTTCCATGTGTCATTACTGAAGCCCTCGGTTAGTAACCCTTTCCCCAACCGGAGAGCCATCCCTCCTGATCCAGTCATGGTGGACGGGGAAGAGGAGTTCGAGGTGGAAGCCATCCTTAATGTCAGAAGAAGGCAAAACCAGAACCAGTTCCTAATCAAGTGGAAGGGTTACGGCCCCGAGGAAAACTCCTGGGAGCCCGAGGAGAACATCCACGCTAAGAGTCTAGTCCAATCTTTTAAGAGAGCCCATCCTGAGAAATTTGCCCCGAGGGGCATCCGGAGGCTGCCCCTTAGGGGGGGGCAATGTCATGAGGGCTCCATCCGTGGCCAGCGACCTGATGATCCTGCCAGTAATCGGCGCCTCAGTATCTCTGGTTCCCGTTCTCGGCTGCCATTGCGCATGCGCGAGCGCGCGCGTGCACGCGCGCGCCCGCAGACGAGGGCGAGCGTGCGCGGACGGGTGCGCGCCTCCATTGGCGCCAGTGAGGCTATTTAAACCCTCCTGTGACTGACGGTCCCCGCTGTCTGCTCTACAACGTTCTGTGTCTGAAACCTGATCTGAAGACTGTTTACCTGTGTTTGACCCGGCTATCCTTGACCATCCGCTCTGTCCCTGTGTATCGACCTTGGCTTGTCTTTGACCATCCCATTGTTTGCTCCATCTGTACCTTGCTGCCAGCCTGATATCTGACCCGGCCTGTCTGACCATTCCAGAGCCAGCTTACCTGCTGTTCCAGCCTGCATACAGATCCAAGTCTGCCTGTTGTTCCAGTCTGCACACAGATACAAGTCTGCCTGTTGTTCCAGTCTGCACACAGATACAAGTCTGCCTGTTGTTCCAGTCTGCATACAGATCCAGCTTACCTGTTGTACCAGCCTGCATACAGATCCAAGTCTGCCTGTTGTTCCAGTCTGCATACAGATCCAGCTTACCTGTTGTTCCAGTCTGCATACAGATCCAGCTTACCTGTTGTTCCAGTCTGCACACAGTTCCAGCTTACCTGTTGTTCCAGTCTGCATACAGATCCAGCTTACCTGTTGTTCCAGTCTGCATACAGATCCAGCTTACCTGTTGTTCCAGTCTGCATACAGATCCAGCTTACCTGTTGTTCCAGTCTGCATACAGATCCAAGTCTGCCTGTTGTTCCAGTCTGCATACAGATCCAAGTCTGCCCATTCCTGCCAGGCACCTGTGCCCCTCCTGACTCCTGGTCCTACTGTCCCATCATCAGGGGACCGGCGAGCGGGAGCCGCAAGGGAGGCCCTTCTCTGCCAATCAGACTCATCACCACCAGGGAGCGTGACATAGAGGAGCTCTGTGTGATCCACTAACACACTAGAAGTCCTGTGGGTGCTTATGCAAAGAAAATAGAGGAGCTCTGTGTGATGCCCTAACACACTAGAAGTCCTGTGGGTGCTTATGAAAGAAAATAGAGGAGCTCTGTGTGATCCAGGAAGCTCTTGTACCGGTCTGACCATTCCTGCCAGGCACCTGTGCCCCTCCTGACTCCTGGTCCTACTGTCCCATCATCAGGGGACCGGCGAGCGGGAGCCGCAAGGAGAGGCCCTTCTCTGCCAATCAGACTCATCACCACCAGGGAGCGTGACACTAACACACTTCAAGTCCTAAGGTGCTTCTGGGAAGAAAATAGCTCTGTGTGTGTAATGGGACTAACACACTTCAAGTCCTATAGGTGCCTCTGGGAACAAAATATAGCTCTGTGTGTGTGATGGGACTAACACACTTCAAGTCCTATAGGTGCTTCTGGGAAGAAAATATAGCTCTGTGTGTGTAATGGGACTAACACACTTCAAGTCCTATAGGTGCTTCTGGGAAGAAAATATAGCTCTGTGTGTGTAATGGGACTAACACACTTCAAGTCCTATAGGTGCCTCTGGGAACAAAATATAGCTCTGTGTGTGTGATGGGACTAACACACTTCAAGTCCTATAGGTGCTTCTGGGAAGAAAATATAGCTCTGTGTGTGTAATGGGACTAACACACTTCAAGTCCTATAGGTGCTTCTGGGAAGAAAATATAGCTCTGTGTGTGTGATGGGACTAACACACTTCAAGTCCTATAGGTGCTTCTGGGAACAAAATATAGCTCTGTGTGTGTGATGGGACTAACACACTTCAAGTCCTATAGGTGCTTCTGGGAACAAAATATAGCTCTGTGTGTGTAATGGGACTAACACACTTCAAGTCCTATAGGTGCTTCTGGGAAGAAAATATAGCTCTGTGTGTGTGATGGGACTAACACACTTCAAGTCCTATAGGTGCTTCTGGGAACAAAATATAGCTCTGTGTGTGTGATGGGACTAACACACTTCAAGTCCTATAGGTGCTTCTGGGAACAAAATATAGCTCTGTGTGTGTGATGGGACTAACACACTTCAAGTCCTATAGGTGCTTCTGGGAACAAAATATAGCTCTGTGTGTGTGATGGGACTAACACACTTCAAGTCCTATAGGTGCTTCTGGGAACAAAATATAGCTCTGTGTGTGTGATGGGACTAACACACTTCAAGTCCTATAGGTGCTTCTGGGAACAAAATATAGCTCTGTGTGTGTGATGGGACTAACACACTTCAAGTCCTATAGGTGCTTCTGGGAACAAAATATAGCTCTGTGTGTGTAATGGGACTAACACACTTCAAGTCCTATAGGTGCTTCTGGGAAGAAAATATAGCTCTGTGTGTGTAATGGGACTAACACACTTCAAGTCCTATAGGTGCTTCTGGGAACAAAATATAGCTCTGTGTGTGTAATGGGACTAACACACTTCAAGTCCTATAGGTGCTTCTGGGAACAAAATATAGCTCTGTGTGTGTGATGGGACTAACACACTTCAAGTCCTATAGGTGCTTCTGGGAACAAAATATAGCTCTGTGTGTGTGATGGGACTAACACACTTCAAGTCCTATAGGTGCTTCTGGGAACAAAATATAGCTCTGTGTGTGTAATGGGACTAACACACTTCAAGTCCTATAGGTGCTTCTGGGAAGAAAATATAGCTCTGTGTGTGTAATGGGACTAACACACTTCAAGTCCTATAGGTGCTTCTGGGAAGAAAATATAGCTCTGTGTGTGTAATGGGACTAACACACTTCAAGTCCTATAGGTGCTTCTGGGAAGAAAATATAGCTCTGTGTGTGTAATGGGACTAACACACTTCAAGTCCTATAGGTGCTTCTGGGAAGAAAATATAGCTCTGTGTGTGTAATGGGACTAACACACTTCAAGTCCTATAGGTGCTTCTGGGAAGAAAATATAGCTCTGTGTGTGTAATGGGACTAACACACTTCAAGTCCTATAGGTGCTTCTGGGAACAAAATATAGCTCTGTGTGTGTAATGGGACTAACACACTTCAAGTCCTATAGGTGCTTCTGGGAAGAAAATATAGCTCTGTGTGTGTAATGGGACTAACACACTTCAAGTCCTATAGGTGCTTCTGGGAACAAAATATAGCTCTGTGTGTGTAATGGGACTAACACACTTCAAGTCCTATAGGTGCTTCTGGGAACAAAATATAGCTCTGTGTGTGTGATGGGACTAACACACTTCAAGTCCTATAGGTGCTTCTGGGAACAAAATATAGCTCTGTGTGTGTGATGGGACTAACACACTTCAAGTCCTATAGGTGCTTCTGGGAACAAAATATAGCTCTGTGTGTGTGATGGGACTAACACACTTCAAGTCCTATAGGTGCTTCTGGGAAGAAAATATAGCTCTGTGTGTGTAATGGGACTAACACACTTCAAGTCCTATAGGTGCTTCTGGGAAGAAAATATAGCTCTGTGTGTGTAATGGGACTAACACACTTCAAGTCCTATAGGTGCTTCTGGGAAGAAAATATAGCTCTGTGTGTGTAATGGGACTAACACACTTCAAGTCCTATAGGTGCTTCTGGGAAGAAAATATAGCTCTGTGTGTGTAATGGGACTAACACACTTCAAGTCCTATAGGTGCCTCTGGGAACAAAATATAGGAGCTCTGCCTGCCTGCCACGAACACACTACAAGTCCTATAGGTGCTTCTGGTAACAAAATATAGGAGCTCTGCCTGCCTGCCACGAACACACTACAAGTCCTATAGGTGCTTCTGGTAACAAAATATAGGAGCTCTGCCTGCCTGCCACGAACACACTACAAGTCCTATAGGTGCTTCTGGTAACAAAATATAGGAGCTCTGCCTGCCTGCCACGAGCACACTACAAGCCCCTCTTTCTCAATCAATCTTTGTAACTGAATCTATCTAACTCAATCTCTGTAAGTGAATCTCTCTAACTATCTAAATGCAGCAGAGTGTCACAGAATCAGCCTGCTCAATCTGCGCCGGAACAGCATGTGACCGGCGCAGACGGCGTGGCGGCGTTTTATAGGGGGGGGCGTGTACTACAGCCCCTGAGCTGTAATTGGCTACAGGCGTCCTGCCTGTAGCCAATTATGGCTCTTCGAGTTTCCGGGGCTGTGATTGGCCAAGCATGCGGGGTCACAGTGCATGCTTGGCCAATCATCAGCCAGCAATGCACTGCGTCGGCCGCGCCGGCCGCAATGCATTGCGGGGCCGCTCGCATCACACGAACGTGATGCGAGCGGCCAAAATAGTTCTGGGCTCGCCGAGCGAGCGAACGCCCGGTGCTCGATGCGAACGTGGGTTCGCATCGAGCACCGGGCCCATCCCTAGTAGATACTGCAGCTTTCCCCATCACAACACTGAGATTAGCTCAGGTAGCTATAATGAAGGCTGACCCTCCCATTCAGAAATCAGTTTGCAAAACAACACGGGAAAACAGACCTTTTTTCAGGACAGAAATATATTTTCATATTTATTGCAGTCAAAACTAAATAAATTTTCTCGAGAGACAGACTCTCTTTAAAAATAGGGAAACACAAAGATCATTTATTTATCACCTACAGTATATGAGCCTTGGCAAATAAACACTAAATACAATTGCTATTCCTTTTTTTCTTCAGAACTGAATGGATTATCATGAACAATTCACTTGCTCACTCACAATCACCTGGCACACAATGGTTACAGATAGAACAGTTTAATGTATTAGATGTAGTGTGTGCATCTGTCTCTGCAGTGAGACCCGATCCTTCATGGTTCACCGTCCCTGCTTTTATGAGCGCTTTTGATTGGTAATTGAGAAAATAAATCTTTGAAGGACCTACATAAATGCAAAATACAAAGAAAAAGACATTACATTTTTTTCTGCAGGTGCCAGATAATATATTTCTTTTTTTTTTTTTTAAATTCTTTATTTATTTCTGAGAAGGGATAACAAGACACACCATACATAGTATACATTTCTTCAGACATTCTACTTAACTGTTATTTACTGTCATTAAATCATATTTCTTTCCAATTTCCTTTCTCAAGTTATTCTTATCCCTTTTCTTTTTCTTTATTTACATTCTCCCCCTATCCCGGTTCCCCTTTGCCTCTTATAATTGTATGGTCCCTGCTTCTTAAGGTACCCTTGAGGCCTCCCTTGCCCCTGGACAACCAAAGAAAAAAAAAAAAAAAAAAAAAAAAAAAAAAAAAAAAGGAAAAAAAAAAAAAAAAAAAAAACAAACAAAAAATATGTTTCTCTCCCTCCCCTCCCCCCCCCGCCTCCCCCCCCCCCTACTCATCCACCTCCTCCCCTATCAGCTTCTTACCCTCTTCCGTTTTAAGGTATTCCTCCCATGGGGCCCACACCTGTCTAACCCGTTCTCTTCCCTCCGGTGACATTGGAACCAAACTTTCCATTATCCCTATCCTTCGGACTGTATTGAGCCACATAGAAATACTCGGGGCATGTGGTTCCTTCCAGCATCGGGGAATGCAGCTTTTCGCTGCGTTTACCAGATGGCACACTATTGAGTTTTTTATAGCTTTTTGAGGGAATTTGTGAGAGATGTAGTAGAAAAAACTCTGGGTCCCATGGAATGGGGAATTCCGTGAGGGTCTGGGTGACTCTATATACTTCTTGCCAGAATCGCTCGATTACTGGGCATGTCCAAAATATATGGAGTAATGTACCCCTTCCCTGACAGCCCCTCCAGCAACTCCCTGGGGTGTCTGGGAATATTTTGTTCAACCTTGAGGGAGTGTAATACCATCTTGTTAATACCTTGAAATTTAACTCCTGCATTTTTGTGCACCTTGAAGATTTTAATGTCAGATGTATTATTTTCCGCCTCTGTTCTAACGTATATTCTCTATCTAAGTCTTTCCCCCATTTATCCAAACTTGCCAACGTATAACCTTCTGGGGGGGCTGTCAAGAGCGCATATATTTTAGAGATAGCGTGTTTCAGGGGCTCGCTTTCTTCCCAGTATTCCTCGAACTTTGTTCGAGGTCTCTCATATTCTTCCACTGGCCCTAGTGTTTCTAAAAAATGTCTCACTTGTCTTGCTTGCCAAAATGGTATTTCTATCTGTCCCCCTTTTTTCATTAGGTCCTCCATCGATAGCCATCCACTAGTTTTCAAAAAATGTGAGGCTTGGAAGATACCTTTCTCACTCAATTTCTTAAACACCTGTGTGTATAGGCCCGGGGAGAATTTTGGGTTCCCTAAAATCGGGAACAAAGGTGAGTTTGGGGTAGATAACCTGTGTTTCTGAATAATCCCTGCCCCTATCTGTAAAGTTGGTCCAATCAAAGGATGGTTTTTTAACTCGGAGGGTAGGTCTGCATAGCACCAGATGGCTCTATTCAGAGGTAATTGACTTAATTGTTTTTCCATAGTGATCCATGATTTGTATTCTACATGTCTATTCCAGTCGATTATTCTGCTGAGGTGGGCGGCTTGGTAATACCTAAACATATCTGGGGTCGCTATTCCCCCTGCTTCCTTTGGCCTTGCCAGCAACTCTCTGCTTATCCTTGGGTGTCTGCTTGCCCAGATAAATTTTGTAAATTCTGCCCGAATTTGACTGAAATAGTTCATGGGGACCCGGATGGGCACTGCCTGAAAGAGGTACAACAATTTTGGTACTATACACATTTTTAGGATATTACTTCTCCCGAACCAGGAGTGAGTACCTTTATTCCAACCCTCTAATAGTTTCCTCACTTCTCTCAGTAGTGGTGGGAAATTCTGCTCAAATATATCTGCTAAATCTGGAGGAATCTGTATTCCCAGGTATTTCAATGCGGTTGTTGTCCACCTGAACTTGAAATTACTCTGCAGGCTACTCTGCAAGGGACCCGCCAGGGCCACCCCCATCGCCTCCGACTTACTATAATTAATTTTAAAACCAGACAAAACTCCATATCTCTCCACCTCTTTCATTAAATTTGGTAGTGAGATAAGTGGGTTTGTTACTGAAAAAAGGAGGTCATCTGCATACGCCGAAACCTTGTATTCCTGTTTTCCCACCTGAATACCTTTTATATCTGGGTTATGTCTAATTCTATTAAGTAACGGCTCCAACGTAAGAGCAAATAGTAGGGGCGAGAGGGGACAGCCCTGGCGGGTCCCGTTGGAAATGGTGAAGCTCTCCGAGTATACCCCATTGACCTTCACTATAGCTTGAGGAGAGGAATACATTCCTGCTACCCAACGACTCCATCTATCTCCCAGGCCTACATATTTCAGAACTCCCAGCATGAATGGCCAATTGACCCGATCGAAGGCCTTTTCCGCGTCCGTGTTCACAAACACACTTGCAAGTTTCTTTTGTTTTGCAAACTGGACCAGATTCAGCACCTTGATCGTGCTGTCTCTTGCCTCTCTTGTGGGGACAAAGCCCACCTGGTCCCAGTGTATCAGCTGGGCCAGGTGGGGTTGTAACCTGATTGCAAGTGTCTTTGTGAATATTTTTAAATCCACGTTTAAAAGTGAGATCGGTCGGTAGCTACTGCATATCGTTCCATCTTTCCCTTCTTTCGGGATTACCGTAATGTGTGCTCTCAAAGTATCCGCTGGAGGGTCTCTTGTTTGTCCTAATCCATTAAACATATTTATCATATGTGGACCCAAATTTTCGAACAGACTCTTGAAGTATTGTATAGAGAAACCGTCTGGTCCAGGTGCTTTTCCCTGTTTGAATGTTTTTATTGCTTTATTAACTTCCTCCAGTGTTATTGGTCTCTCTAGTTCTTGCCGGGTAGGTGAGGGAATTCGTATCAATTGTGATGTGGATAGGTATTCTTCTAGAGACAAGGTTGGTAAAGTATTCCCCGGTAGGTTATACAGGGCCGAGTAATACTCCCTAAACTCACCTACAATATCTTTCGGGAGCACCAACTTTTGGCCCTCTTTTGTTTTAATATGTGGTATATATGATCGGGTCTGTTGCTTTTTTAATTTATTAGCTAATAGTTTACCACACTTGTCTCCAGAGTCATAATTCATCCTTCTTCCTCTTTGTAATACTGCCTTTGCTTTGTATCGGAGAAGGTCCGACAGCTCTCTCCTAAGGGCTGCTAATTCAATTCCTATACCCCTATCTGATGACTTTTTATGTTGTGTTTCCATCTCCTGTATTTTTTCCAGTAATTTTTTTGTCTGTTCTTCTCTTGCTTTCTTTATTCGGGTACCATGTTTAATTAAGATTCCTCTGATCACTACTTTATGGGCTTCCCATATAATTCCTGGGTCACTCTCACCATTGTCATTTATCTCAAAGTACCACTTAATTTCTCTTATTAGATCCTCTCTAATTTCTGGTACCTGCAATAGATTTTCGTTTAAACGCCATCTCCATTCTGATGACTGGGTTGCTCCTGTCAACCTTATCCTCATAGTTACTGGCGCGTGATCCGACCATGTTATGTTCCCGATTGATATATCTTGT